>CM030359.1:343694101-344174101 GCA_017893485.1 Hemerocallis citrina
AATAAGCTTATTGAAATGCAAAATGCAGACGAACAATCGAAGAATAAAATAGCTCAAAGAGCTCCAAAGAGAGTACCATACCATAATAGCACGAATGTTTTACACGGGAGGGTTGCCGTTTAACCTAGCAAGGAATCCATACTATGTGAGTTCATACACTTTTGCCACCAACAATGCACTTGTGAGTTATATTCCACCGGGGTACAATATGTTGAGAAAAACTCTCTTACAAAGAGAGAAGGCTAATGTTGAGAGGTTGTTGCAACCGATTAGAGACATGTGGAAAGAGAAAGGAGTGAGCATTGTTAGTGATGGGTTGAGTGACTCACAAAGGAGGCCACTTATTAATTTAATCGCCGTCACGGAAGGAGGGCCTATGTTTTTAAAGGCGGTAGATTGTTCGGGAGAGGTTAAAGATAAATTCTTCATTGCAAATTTGTTGAAGGATGCCATTATTGGGGTTGGGCATGAGAAAGTTGTTTAAGTTGTTACGGATAATGCGGTAACTTGCAAGGCGGTGGGACAAATAATCGAAAGTCAATTTCCTACAATTTTTTGGACTCCTTGTGTGGTGCACACTCTTAATCTTGCATTGAAGAATATTTGTGCCGCAAAGAATGTTGAGTCCAATCAAATTGTATATGATGAATGTGGGTGGATATTGGACATTGCGGGGTATGCAGTACAAATTAAAAATTTCATATTGAATCATTCAATGAGGCTAGCCATTTACAATGCATTTGTTTCCTTGAAGTTGCTTTCGGTGGCGGAGACTGGCTTTGCTAGTGTCATTATCATCTTAAACGGTTTAAGCTCTTGAAGAAAGGTCTTGTATCCATTAGTGACGAATGAGCTTCTTATCGTGACGATGATGTGGGGAGAGCAAGGTTTGTGAGAGAGGTGTTGAGTGAAGAGTGGTGGGAATCCGTCGACTACATACTTTCTTACACATCTCCCATATATGATATGATTCGAGCGTGTGACACGGATAGGCCTTATTTCCAACTATTTACAAACACGAAGGAAAACAAGTGATGAGTCATCTAGCTTCTATGATGTGGTGTATACAATTCTTGTCGATCGTTGGACAAAAAACAACACTCCACTTCATTGCTTGGCACATGCCTTGAATCCAAGGTAAAATTTAGTTTCATTAACTACATAAACGTATTACATACTTTTTTGTTTCATTTTATGAGTAATATTTTTTTCCCTATTGAATGTATTATAGCGAAAAATGGCTTAATGAGGATCCAAGAAGAGTTCCTTCACATAAAGATCGTGAGATCTATATGGAAAGAATAAAGTGTCTTAAAAGACTTTTTTCCGATGCGACCGATCGGTCAAGAGTGAATGTGGAGTATTCCCACTTCTCGGCAAAAACAGGTGCATTTAATGATATTGATTGTATTCACGATCGAGTAATTTTGGATGCACATGATTGGTGGTCCGTTCATGGACCTCTTGCCCCTATGCTTCAAACCATAGCTATGAAACTCCTTATGCAACCTTCTTCTTCATCTTGTGCCGAGAGAAATTGAAGCACTTACTCTTTTGTGCATTCCTTGAAAAAGAACAAGTTGACCCCACAATGAGCGGAAGACTTGGTGTATGTTCATAGCAATCTTCGCCTTCTATCAAGAAGGTCACCCCAATATGGTATAGGAGAGACGAAGATGTGGGATACAGGTGGAGATTCCTTTGATTCATTCGAAGATGTTGGAGTGCTTGAGGTGACTAGCCTTTCATTGGATGAGCCGGAGTTGGAATATGTTGTTTTCACCGATGATGTTGGCGTGGTGGATATGGATCATGAAGAAGATGTTCAAGCTAGAGAAGTTCCATCATGATAATATTTGTAGCGAACTAGTGATATTTTATATTTGTATTGAACTTTGAAATTGTAATGAATGAAATATTTTGTGATGTGTTGATTTTGGTAATGATATTGAAATATTCGCTATTAAGTTGCTTACTATTATCATATTATATTAATAAGTTAAATTTCTACTTATTATTATGTTCTTCAATGTTTTTAATTGCTAATCTATTGTTTTTTTTAGGACTTTTCGATTCTCATCTTTGAAGCTCCCACCAATGAAAAGCACAAATGTCGTATGTGCAAAATAGTGGTCTGGTTACATTTACAATTTCTAGATTACAATCATTCTTCTAGTTATTATAATTTTTTGAAATTTTATATTTTTTTAACATAATGTATAATAAATTTATTATTTTTATATTCAGCGTACCCTTAACGTACCCGTATCCTAATTTTTTGAGAAATCACGTATCCGCGCACCCGAGTCGTGTCGTACCCGTATCTCGTACCCGTGTCCGTGCTACATAGCTCCAGACCACACAACAAATAATTGAGGAGGATTTTCATTGTAACCACCTCCTCCACACTTCCCGAACCAAACATGAGTGTGTCATCTGTGTATTGGAGGATCGAGACTGGCTCATCCACTCGTTTGATGCAGATGCCTTGAAGTAGGGTCTTTGTTGTGGATTTCTTGGTCATCTTTGCTTGTCCATGCGCTACTAAAGTAAGTAGTAGCGGTGACAATGGATTGCCATGTCTAAGACCTTTGCGGCATGCAATTTCTTTCCCTAGGATGTCATTTATTACGATAAAGGACTTGCTACTCTGAATGCATGCTATGATGCATGATATCCATCTACCTCCAAACCGTTTCCTTTTCAAGGCCTCCACAACCCAACCCCACTCAACAATGTTGTAAGCTTTTTCGAAATCTAATTTAAGGATAAATCCATTTTCTTTATCATCGGCTCCCCTAAAGATTACTTCCTGAGCGGTTGCTGTGCTATCCATTATGTCCGTACCCTTAACGAACCCACTTTGGGAAACATCAATGATTGAGTCTAGGGCATGCTATGATCCATGATATCCATCAATAATAAGGACTTTATAATGGCCGTGTCACAAATTGGCTAATAACCCTTTTCACATTTTTATTCGCACATTCTTATGATCAAGGTTTTAAATGGCAAATGTCGGTGTCGGAAAATTGCAGTTGTTTCATTATCCTTAAATTATACGTCCGTTATCTAGTTTGTGTTTCTAATTTATTTTGCTTAAAACGATTGATTTTCAAGGTTGCTAGTTGTCAATTCTCATAACAATGATGATGAATTAGTTTTAATAGATAGCATTAAATATCACAATGATTTGTTAATAGCATTTGTTTTTATTACCATCCATCATCATGCTCATTCAGTC
This sequence comes from Hemerocallis citrina, assembly GCA_017893485.1. NCBI lineage: Eukaryota > Viridiplantae > Streptophyta > Magnoliopsida > Asparagales > Asphodelaceae > Hemerocallis > Hemerocallis citrina. Next base: position 343,697,346 of record CM030359.1, read on the forward strand.
CCTTAAGTTTTTGTAGTTTTCTATTGCAACATATTTTACCGTGGAACTTACTTAAGCCTCTTTAAACTTCTTGTTTGATTTAAGACTTATATAAGGTCATCCAGTTGGGCCGTATGTCTGACTGAAAAATCTGAAGAGCGGATAGAGTGAAAAATCTGCGTGTTTACTACATTCCTTCTCACTAACACCCCATTAGGTATGTAGATGATGGTCTCACTGTTGGAGTTATGTAGCAACATATTTAAATAGGTCCTATGTTGAACTGTTTCTTTTTCTTGAGATAACAGCTCTGTTCTAGCTCACATAACTATATTATATAACCATCTTGCTTATAGCATTCTTAAAGAATTTGTTTATCACTATTTTACCTATCGTGTTTACCTATGTTGATTAACAACCAGCCTAACTTGATATCAGAACATGATAGATACAGTATTACTATTTGACATTTGTCCCTCACAATGTGTCGTACATCATTTTGGAGTCTCGGAGGATTTGTTCTTACAAAGTCCAAGCATTTTGAAAGGAACAAATAATATGTGGCTCAATGTGAAGTTGGAAGATCGTTAAGGCATGTATATATGGACAATCCTACCTCTGATTAGTTTTTTTTTTTTTTTTTTTTTTTTTTGAAATTAAAGTGACCGAGGTCACCAATATCATTAATGAAGGATTAACGATACAAGCATAAAGCCAAATACAAATCCAAAATACTACAGTGCACACCGGCAGAAAGCCAAATGTCATGTGTAACATCTGGAAACTCTAGTTTCCTTATCATCCCCACCCCATGGGAGGGAGAGAGGAAAGGAGAAAAACAAGAGGAAGTGGACCCATTTAAAAAGTGCTTGGTTAAAGACTAGAATGCACTGTAATTTTTATCAGGTGTAGCGAGTTTGCAAATTATTAGTGTATCCCACGGACACTTAGTGTGTTGTCATTTTGAATAATGGGTCTCCTATATTAGTCAGAACTAGTACTGCCCTCCCTGGATGAACAGAGGCAGAGCTGTTTGGTTGTCAATGTTGATGCTCTAGCAAACCAGAATGTCGAACTACTATTTATGTCTTAAGACAACAATTGATTTATGTGGTTGATTTATCATCTAGTAAAAAGGTTAATTCTTTAAATGAAAAATAATTGAGAAATTTAGTTAAGTTTAGATGCCAATTTATTTCTTGTATTTTGGTTTTAAATAGGCAATGTTGATTATTTTTCCTTCTCCCTAAACACACACACAAAAAGAAAAGGAAAGGTTGAGTTAGATCTTGAAAATTGTGGCGTGTGCAGTGGCGTGATATCCGAAAGATGAATGGCAATCTACCTGTGATTGGGAAAACTGCTGCTGATTATGAGGAAGACTTCGATGATGATCCAGATAATGCAGAGGAGTCCGAGGGTGATGATTTTGAGCAGGAAACAAAGCTGATACTCATATAACCATTAATCTGTTGTTTACATGAATTCTACAAATTGACCTATTTGTTTTTCCGGTCCATGTATTTGGAATCTGTTGTCATTTTACAATTTGCGCTTTTCATTTATCTATTCTATTTTCATATCTTCTAGTTTTATGTTAAATTTATGTTTCTTGTTCCCTTATCTTCGCCAGTAATATCATTGGTACTTTTCATGATTATCATCATTTAGACGGTGCTTATTGTACTACCCTATTGTTACTGCTTAGTTTCTACCCCATTTTCATGATTATCATCATTTAGATTAGTGATTAGTGATTAGTGTAAATTGTAATACCTCATTTTAATGAGTATGGGAGAAGCAGGAGATGGCAAGCAGGGCCGGCCCTGAGTTCCCGGGGCCGAGGCGAACTCCAGAAATGAGGTTCTTATTAACAGTTTTTTTTACGCACAAAATACGTGCCTATATTTACAAGACAATTACAAATTTGGAGTTCCTAAAATTGCAAAAACTACGAGGGTCTGAGGTGGCCACCTTACCCGCCTCAAGGGTGGGGCCGGCCCTGATGGCAAGCAATCTTTAATATGGACTATATATTTCAAAAGTACCACAATAGCATATTCAAAGCATTGAGCCACTCACTTACATAGTTTACCTCTCTGCTGTTAAGATGACATTTTTTTAATATATACTCCAAATGAATAGTTTTTCAAAATTCTCAGAAAAATGAGTGCATTAGTGATGATAATTTTTGCAGTGCCCCTCTTCTGTTTATTTATTTATTTTTATATAATATGTTGCATATATTATGCAAAAACATATTCTATCATTATAAAATTGAATTCAAAGGTTAAATAAAGTGAATTTTTAAACCGTTCTTTTTATCTCTTCAAACAGATTAAAATTGGGTCCTTTACGCTTTCAGTTGGGGTCTACCATTAGTGCATCTACTCTTGCTGTTGATACATGTTCCCCGTTTTTTTTGTAAAGGGGATGTGGTTGGTTGTGACTACTGAGAGTAGGATTCTTTGATGTCCTGCAACTATTTGTAAAACATGTTAGGTATGTAAAAACAAATGTAAACCCTTATCGATTTTCTAAAGACAGCTGAGTAAGAATTTTGCCAGAAGTTTCTCTAATAAGAGAATAATTCTTCTCTTATGTCTTTGCACATTGTGGGATCTTACTTGGATAGATGATCACTCAAAACTAATATCATTTACATTGCAAGTGTATGCATTATCTGCAAACCAACACGCAAGTTATCCTACTAGATAACACTACCACTTGATGATGTCCCATAAGGATTATGATATGATACTTATAAATTTAAGATGAGTTATCATCATCTTGTATTCTAATAAACAAAAGGTAGGGTTTGGCAGCGGGCCGGGATTGGGCCGGACCCATATAGGCCCGGGCCCGAGCCCGAAGTTTAAAACATAGGTCCGATCCCAACTCGACTTTTCTTCGGGCCTAAAAAATTAGGCCCGAGCCCAGGCCTGAATTAAGCCCAAACTACTTCTGTATATTCTAATATATAACTTTTCCATAAAATTGAACTAAATCAAGACTAATATACGATAAAAAAATAATAGTAATAGAAATTAATACTACAAACTTTTGAGCAATTCACATTTAATTTGTCTATTTTAATTTAATTTTATATATAAGACATAATTTCTTTATCTATAACCTTTAACACTCATTTCTACCTACTTACAAGAATATTTTTTTTTATAAAAATAATTATGCATAAATATACTTTATGTATACATAAATATATACATGCACATATAAAAATTTGATTCGAACCCATCAGGCCTAAGCACTTGGGCCCAAGTCTGGGCCGAATTTTTCTCTGGCCTAAAAATTTGAGCCCGAGCCCGTCTTGAAATGAGAACTATTAGCCCAAGCTCGCTAATTATCTGGTCAGACCTAGGCGGGCTCAGGTCGGGTTCGATCCAATTGTCACCCTTAAAACAAGGATATGTAACTAATTAGTCATGCTTCTTATCCCCTCTACCCTTAACTTAGACCCATCTCTAATTCTACTTATTAGAATTATTTTTCCTGTTCACATCAATTTCTATAAAGTGATTTTTCTACACATTTTATGTGTTGATATATAGTCGTCGCATATCTGTGTATCTGTATTCATGGTTTGTCGCTTATGTGCCACAAACTATTCAACCGAATTTCTTCGCCCCAGCTTAACAACTTCGGCAGTAAACTTCTTCGTGGTTGATGTTCTAACGACGATGCTTTCAGATTGACTTTGTCATACTTAAAGTAAGAATAGGAGAATATTTTTTATGAGTGGTGAGGAATATTATCTCCATGTAACATCGCTATCATTGCCAAGACTTCAATCATGGCCCTACCAACACGCTTACTTCAAACCTAGTAGCAAGAATATTCTCGTCTTAAAGAACATTATACTTTCATCGGAGAAATGAAGGGTAGGTCTTAACTGAAAAAGGATCAACAGCCCCAGCTTTTAACGAAGAAACACGGAATATGTTGTTCAGTTGAGTTTTTGAAGGAAAATTCCATTCCTTAAGCAATACAAATTCCGGCATCCGGTAAAGGGTGCAAGTACTTGAGAATTTTTTTAGGACGATGAGAAGCCTCAGTGTCTCCTCTATGTGGCAAACAAAAGTGACAATGAGTTTGCTGACAGAAACTTACTAAAACCAAAAGTAAACGAAACGCCATAAGGCATTTTTGAATTTGTGAATTTTCTCCATAGAAAACCTGAGTGATCTAGTCGAACGTATGAAACCGTTCCAAGTCTCTGAAATGAGAGTAGAAAATACTTCTCTTATGCAAAACTGCTGAACTACGATGGTAGCAGTTTCGTCCCCACCTTTAACGACAATCTCTTAGTAACAAGACTTTCTAGTCATGTCTCACTGCAGTTCTTGATCGCAACGTATAATAAATCTTCATTTTTATTATAACTAGCCTGCAGCGAATTAAGTCATCCATTAATAGAAGCTTTGCTTTATTTTGGAATTCTCTTGTTCTTAACTTCTTAACAAAACATATTTAGAAGAATGCTGATATATGAAAGTGATGTAACCACTGTTGTCTGAAAATGCAGAGAATTATGATATGAAAGAGCTGGGCATTTATAAAAAGACAAACCCAATAAGATTGATACAGATGAGGACCCAACTGTGGCATTCTCATCCACCCTTATTTACAAAGATAAGCATTGGGCATTTGTTTTATTCGAAGTGTCAATCATATCCATTCTGCTTGTGAAACTGCATTTGAAATATTTCTTCTTCTTTTTTAGATTTTATTTATTAATATACGCCAATTTATAATAAAATTTTATTTAACTTTATTTATTTTATTTTGTAGAATAATTTTTTATAACATACATTAGTTTATCTATCTTTAGTTTGTAGAATTAAATTTTACTACAATTAATTTTAAAAACATACACTAGAATTTATTTTTAGAATATACACTAAAATTAATTTTTAGAACATACACTAGTTTAGATGACATCTAACCGATCACGCGGTAGACATAGTAGCCAAGAGTCTACCAGTAGTCGTCGCATTCCTTCTATTTCAATTTCATATGTAGAGAGTGAAGAAACACTAATGAATTATGATAGTATTCCCGATTTTCATGAAACACACATGGATCAAGTAGAAGTAAAAGACATAGAAGCACAATCATGGGAACAAGGCCCTTCTCAATCCTGTAAAACAAGATGGAACACTTCCGAATTACACAAATATTTTGACTATGAGTGTAGGACTAAAAATTTGTAAGAAGTGTCAAACACCATACAAGTTTAAAATAGGATCGGGAACGGATACACTTCAACGTCACTTAAATAAATGTCAACCCGAAATTTCTAATGACAATCTCACACAACAAAAAATACACCATACGCCAGTCAAGTAGATAGTCATAGCTATGATCACGATATCATTCGTAGGGAAATGGCTAAGTTAGTAATTAGAGATGAATTATCTTATTAGTTTGGTGAAAGTATGAATGTAGAGACTTTTGCACAAACCGCATTAAATCCCCATTATTAAAAAAATTGCTAGGAATGTAGTTAAGGGTGATTGTAAATTAGTTTACAATGAGGCTAAGGATTTTTTTGTAGCAACACTAACATCACTAAACACTAGAGTTTCTTTGACATCGGATGGGTGGGTAGGAGTGAACGGCGTACCAATGATGTGTGTAACATGTCATTGGATAGATTTTGATTAGCTACTTCAAAAGAGAATAATTTCATTCGGATTTGTTAGGTACCCACATAAGAGTGAAATAATTACCACACATATCATGGAAGTATGTAATAATTTCGGTACTTTTGATAAAGTTTTTGCTATCAGTTTTGATAATGCCTCTAATAATACTAAGACAATTGCTAGGTTGAAAATTACATTAAATCCTATAGAACCAAAAAAATTTCTTGTTAGGTGTGCTTGTCATGTTTTAAATCTTTGTGTACAAGATGTACTAAGATATGAACACGATAAAATTGAGGCAATGAGAAATTGTGTTCATTTTATTACGTTGAGTGGTCCAATATATCAAGCTTTTCATGATTGGTGTCAACTTAGGAAAATTGTATTTAAACGTTTTCCTAAAAATATTAGACATTGTTGGAATTCTACTTATGATTTAGTAGGTGTTGTTCTTCACTATCCTTTTAATCTTAAAGAATTTTGTGTTGCAATGGGTATGCAAGATTTTATGTTAGATGATGATTTTTTTCTTTTTTTGCCAATAGTTTGTATAAATTTTTAGAACCTTTTAATGATGTTACTTTACAATTTTCAACAATATATACATCTATATCTAGTGAAATTTTACATGCAATTGTCACTATAATGACAACAATTAAAGATTTGATAAATGACACTTTTATTGGAGAAATGGTTTATACCGCTTATATTAAAATTTTACAATATTTTCATCCACTTCCTATGTTATATTGTGTTTCTAGTATAATGAATCTCATGATTAAGTTAGAGGGCACAAAAAATTTAATTGAGATTTTCATACTTATGCTCCACACGATAAAATACAAGATTTTGATCATGTTGTTTTCACTACAAATTTTGAGCATATTTTGACTAGTTTATATGATAGTTACGATAGAGTTTATTCATCTAACACTTCACAAACACAAATTTTAATTCTTTTTCTTCTTCTATATTTTCAAAGGGAAAGAGTCTTGCAACTAGTAGTGTTTTAAATCTTATATATATATAAAAAAAACAAGAATCAATTCACCAAATGAGTTGAATTAGTATAATGCACAACCTCCCATTGATGATGTAGTAGATATCTTTTATTTTTGGAAAACCAATGAAAATATATTACTATTTTTTCTCTTATGGCTAAAGATTTGCTAACTATACTAATGTCAACTATTGCATCGGAAAATATTTTTTTCTCTTAGTGGCAGAATTATGAACCCAAAGAGAAATCGCTTGACATCAAAGAATTTGGAGATGTTAGTATGCGCCGAAGATTGGATGAGAGCGGAAGAGAGGACCCAAGATTTACATGAAGCACACAATGGCTCAACAAGTAGCGACGAATGAACATCCAGTACAATGAATTTTGGATAAATATTTGGGAAAAATTAGGGGGATGAGATTCTAAATTTAGGTTAAGTAGAAGTGCACAACAATAGTCCATTATCTTTTCTTCAATCTAAATAGAGGTTATCTCAATCTCTAAATACAAATGTTCCCCTTATTAGGAATTTGAGGGTCTTGTTGAGTCTTCGACACAATCAATACAAACCAACAAGAAAAACTTGATCACACCAATCACACAAAGCACGCAAGAATTATCCCGATTGGGGCTTTAGCCTTTATTCGAGCGAGGAAGAACCGAGATATTATTTCAACTACAAGAATATTACAATTCTCACCACTACCCTCTCTTAAGCCTAACTTGAACTTGATGCTGCTTACAATGGAGAAACTCTCTCACCCTCTCAGATGAAGTACTCTCTTCTTCTATTCAGCACTCAATAGAATCATATCGTTCTAGGAGTCATTTACATTTTATTTATAGATCTAGAGAAACCATAGTTTAGATATCTTAATAAAATAGCCATCCGATGTATACTGAAGAGATAAACATACAATTAGAGCCGTACAATCTAATCAGAGGACAAAGTGGGCTTCAATCGAATCAACAAACTTGCACCTGAAAATTCCATCAGCGCACCGGACGGTCGACCGCACATAGTTGCGGTCGACCGCAACTCTCAGACCATCATCCCGAGAAGGTGTCGGTCGACCACATAGTCGACAATCCCTTTCTCTGTTGGCTACTACTGATGCTGACTTTTTCTCATTCTCTTTGATCCTTCGCTTCGAACCCTATACTTGTATCACCATCTTCTCTTCACACCGAATAAGTATGCAAGACATAAAACCCAACAATCTCCACCTTGGATTGTGTTACCGTTAAATCTGGTGTGGGGGTAAACAGATAGTATTTGTGATCCTTAGGAAAACTGAATAGCAAGAACCTGGAATCTTCTCACCGGAATTTGACCGTTGACTCCTGCCGTTCACCTGCAAAAAGTGCGAGACACCGGGGTTGATCCCGGTGACGCACCCTCCGACGCTCAAGTCAGTAATCATAGAAGATTATGAAAGAGCGTAACTTAGCAAAAGATTGATTACCTCTTAATGGTGGTGGATGGGGAGTATTTATAGCCGCCTTTGGGATCAGATTAGGAATGTAATCCCTAATTTCCAGTGAAAGGATAGATACGTAACAGAGCCGTTGATTAGAATTAATCAGAAACCCTAATTCTATCCTGCTGGACTGGATTTATTGTGGGTTGGAACCCGCACCCAGCTGAGACGGATCCGTTTGCGGGTTACTGGGCTTTTGGAAAGAAGACCCAGTACCCACTTCAGATCCGTTTGTAGGTGAAATTACCATTTTGCCCCTACGTCTTAAGATTCGTGCCCGATTTGGATGGTTCCAATTTAGCCCTATTTTTAGCCATATCACGAGCCCCTCACTCCCGAATACTAGGTTTAACTAGTCTTTGAGGTGTAGTTATACTGTTTTAATGGCTTACAGGGTCGTATCGGAGTCCAAACGAGGGGCGTTGAATCTTTGTATGAGGTATTGTGGTGATTTTTTGAGTTAGTTGCATGCTCCAGGTTGTTCCTAAGTTCTCCTGGACTTTTGGTGATTTTTCTTAATTTTTATCTATTTTTCGGATCACTTATCTAATTTTGCGAAGTGTTGATTCGTTGTTCGGGGGTCTTAATTGTCTCTTCTAGGCCATAATTACTTTTCCAGGGGCTCAAAAATATTTTCCTGAATTTGTAATTATTTTTCAGAATTTTTAATTAATTTTTCCGAATTTTTAATCATTTTTTCGTAATTTTTAAATAAATAAATCGATTTTAATAAATAAAAATTAATTTTAAATACCGAATTATATCGTGGCATAATCTGAGCCTTCCATCGGTGTTGAGCATAGTTTTCTGGAGGATCGGATGGTCTGGGTGGCTCGGCGAGCTTTTTCTCCGTATGAGAGGGTCGGTGCATCGGCACCTCAGCTCGAGTCCTCGGTAGATTGGTGGATCGGCGGGTAGCGATCTGCCGAGCTACATGGCAAGATCCGGAGCATTCATTATGGTGCAAATCCCAAAAAAATGTTATCTTGTCGTTTTGTGGGTGTGGCGTGATCTGAGCCGTCCATCGCGTTCCAGCACGTTTTTTGACAAGATCCAACGACTGAGATAGGTCGGCTCCATTTTTCTTCAAATGTGAGGGTCGGTACCTCGTCACTTTGGCCCGATGACTCGGTAGCTCGTCCTCTGGCCATATTAGCTCAGTAGCTCGGCTAAGCTGTTCGGTAGCTCGGCTGGGCATTCTAGTGGCTTGGCAATTCGACCTCTGTCCACAATAACCCGGTAGCTCGGCAAAGCTGTTCGGTAGCTCGGCTAAGCACTCCGGTGGCTCGGTAGATCGGAATGAACCATTGAGACATGTGGCTTAATCTGAAATGTTCATCAAGATACGAATTGCGAGGACGAGGTTCAGATCACGAAAAATGCTATCTTGTCATTTCGTGGGCGTGGCATGATCTGAGCCACTCATCAGATTTGGACACGAATTTTAAGACAATCCGACGGTGAAACTGGCTTGGTAGCATTTTTCTCCATATGTGGAGTTCGGTACCTCGTCAGTCCGGTCAGGGAGGACGGTGGCTCGGTGGCTCGACTGAGCACTCCGGTGAATCAGCAGCTCGGATCGAGTCTTCGAACCACGTGGTGGGATCTGAGACGTCCATTACGGCATGTATCACGAAGTTGGAGGTTCAGATCACGAGAAAACACTATCTTGTCGTTTTGTGGGCGTGGCATGATCTAAACCGTCCATCACGTTCCAGCATGTTTTTTGACAAGATCCAACGACTGAGATAAGTCGGCACCATTTTTCTTTAAATGTGAGGGTCGGTATCTTGTCACTTCGGCCCGGTGACTCGGTAGCTCGTCCTCTGCTCATATTAGCTCGGTAGCTCGGCTAAGCTGTTTGGTAGCTCGGCAATTCGACCTCTGTCCACAGTAACCCGGTAGCTCGGCTAAGCACTTCGGTGGCTCGGCAGATCAGAATGAACCGTTAGGACACGTGGCTTAATCTGGAACATTCATCAAGACACGAATCGTGAGGACGGAGTTCAGATCACGAAAATACGCTATCTTGTCATTTTGTGGGCGTGGCATGATCAGAGCCGCTCATCAGATTCAGACACGAATTTTGAGACAATCCTACGGTGGAACTGGCTCGGCGGCATTTTTTCTCCATATGTGGGGGTTGGTACCTCGTCAGTACGTCAGATTGCCTTTATGGCTCGGCAAGTCACGAGTCGTCGGGCAGGGGTGTTAAGTGAACCGACGCGTCTTTCCTCCGAACCGTTGCCGCTTTCTCTTTTTTGTCGTTTTGTCTCCCTTAATGGGCTTCTAGGCATTTTGAAAGCCTAACAGTCACTTTATTGGCTATAAGTTCTTACCCCCCCCCGCTCTCACCCCTTAGCTCATTTCTCACTTTTACTCCCAAGTTTTTACTTTTGCTTTGCTAGCGATGATTTGTGCTCCAAGGCGGTTGTGCCAGCTGTCGCGAGGGCCAGGCGATTTCCGACGAACTATTTCCAACCGCGAACGTCACTTCAAGGTTACATCACATCAAGGTCAGTGTTCTTTGCCTTAGATATTTATTCGAAATGTCAAGAGTAAACTTGGGAAGTGAGGCTTCGTCCTCGGGAGGTCGGCATGCTGAGGAGGGGAGATAAGTAGTAAGCCATAGGAAGGGGAAAGTGGTATCGAGGTCGTCTGCGGCCAAGGAGAAGAAGAGGGTAGTGGTTCGGTCTTCGATAGTCGAGGAGACTGTGGAGATTGATAGACGAGCTCCCGAATCGGGTCGGCTGCCTGGCGTGCTGTCTGGTCATGCGGGGATAAGGCAGTTCAGCGGTGAGCTGCTGAGTAAGGCGATCGTTGGTCGCTCGGCGACTTATGAGGAGAACGATCCGAGGAAGGTCACCAAGGTGGATGACCTCCCCTCGATTTTTTCCGAGTGGGATCTCCTCCGGATCAGGAAGGGATTCGCCATCCCTCAGGCGTATAAGCTGATCCTCCCCGGTCCTGGGATACGAGCAAACACCGTCCTGTCACCGGACACATGCGTATTTGCCTACGACTCCTTGAACGCTGGTCTCCGCTTCCCCCTCCACCCCTTCATGATGAAAGTCCTTCACTGGTATTGTCTGGCCCCTATACAATTCATGCCAAACACTTGGCACCATGTGCTCGCCTTTTTGCTTCAGTCTCGAATTGCCGAAGTAGAGCCGGACCTCGTCATCCTTCGAAGTTTATACCGAATCAACAGGATGACCAAGCTCAAGCCTTGCTATTACTTATCACCTCGGAGAGGAGTTAAGTTAATGGAGAATCCTGATTTGATAAAGCATTGGAAGGAGAAGTTTTTTCTGATAAAGGGACCTTCGACATTGGATTTCCCGACTCGGTGGAAGGCGGAGGTACCAAAGTTTGCAAGGGCCGACCCGGTGTTGACTACTGCCGAGGAGGAGGTGGCGGCCAAGATAATCGCTCTCCCGATGTTGAGCTGGAGAGAGATGATCGAGGAGGTGCTACAAGGGTCGGGCCTTAGTCCGATCGACCCGAGTACGCTCCTGACATCTTACTGTAATTCTTTTTTAATACCTTGTACATTCTTCTTACTTTTTCCTTTTATTGCTTTGAACAGAGGCGCCGAACATGGACTTTAAGGGCATGATGACGGAGCGAAGCAAAATTTCCGATGGCAGGAAAAGGAAGAGGACAAGCACGGGTCCTACGTCCGGCCGACCCATCAAGGCACCCTTGGTCGTCGTCGCTCCTTCTCCTCGGGAACCATCTTCGGAGGTGGCCGTCCTCCCTAAGCCGTCTGCCTTTGCCCCATCTGCCCCTGCAAGTGAGACCTTTTCCGTCTCGGCAGTGCTGGCGCTCGAGGCCCCGGCCTTGACTCCTCAGGCCGAGGAGATCTTGACCGAGGCCACAAGAAGTTTTTCGTCCCCAACTGGCAAGTGAAGAACCACGATGGCTTCTTGGGCGACTCGCATATGTGTATGCAGGCGGTTAAGCATCTTGCGACCCAGAAGGACCAAGCCGCCATGAAGGCGGGGACAACCGGTGACGACACCTTCGAAGTCGCTCGGTCACTGATGTCGGTAAGTCTCGATTCTTTCTCTTTGAAAATTTACTGAGTCTATAGCTCGGTTTTTGCTGCGTACTAACTGCTTCTTTTTGCAGGCCACTTGCCACTTCGGCCACCTCATCCAGAAGTTTGCCAAGCAGGAGAGGGAGCTGAAGGCCCTTAGTGACAAGGACCGAGCAGAAAGGGCGAGGACCGTGAAACAGCTCAACCCGGAGCAATGTCGCTCGGACGCCTTGGAGGCTTGGGTCGCCAATATCGAGGCAGCCCTGGAGCAAGCAACGGAGAAGCTTGCTGCGGAGGTCACTAAGGTTGCCGAGGAGAGGGCCCTGTAGAACCTCGTATTTTCAAATATCATTTTAAATATTTGAAAATGAATTTAAATTGATTTTTGGAGAATTTAATAAATATTTTCAGAAAAATTTATCTTTTTACGCGTGCAAAACACGTGCAAATATTTTTTAGAAGTTTGAAAAGTTAAGTTTTCTTCATGAAAAATCATTATTTAATATTTGGGATTTATCTAGTATTTTTTCAGATTTTTCTGAAATTAATCGGAACTATTTGCAAATTTTGAGAAAAGAATGACCTTTTTGCAAATTTGACATTTTAAGGGTTAAAATGTAAAAATGTATATTCTGGACGTTTTGAACGGTATTGGTTGAGATTTAGAATTATATTTTACTTTTAAATCCTAAATTAAAGGAATTTTATTGAATTTCCAAGACTAGACCTATATAAGTGAAGTTGTATTTTGGAAAGGATTATTTTGCAAAATTGTCGTAAAACCCTAAAAACCTATTTCCGGATTGTTTAAATAGATTTTTCCAGCCGTCATTACTGGAATATACAGAATTTTGGTGATTTTTTTGGAGGAGCAAGAGGAAGTTTGATCTAGCAAGGAAGAAGGCTTTTTCATTGGATTTTCTCAATTCAAGGTGAGTGATATGAAATTGTTTTGCTTTGTCTTGTTGTACGAATGATATGAACTTTGTATGGTGGTTTGATTGATGTGATCGATTGTTGTGTTGTTGGCTTGGCATGTATGTCATTTAGTATTTTGCATGATAACGATGCAAATATTGTTATTTGTACCATGTTTGTGAAGCTTAAGAATATTGAGTAGATCTTGATTTATGAAATTGTATTGCTAAAAAGCATGTTGAGGTTTGAGTATGGACATGAACGGATGGTTGAACATCTGGACATTGAGTTTATAAATCAGATTTTAATTAAGGGTTGTGAGAGAATTTAGTCTTGAGAAACCCTAATGGAAGATTAGTAATTTTGAACATGAGAATTGAGGTTTGAGATATCGGATGATTGAGTAAAGTATCCATAATGGAGATTAGTTGAGATTTGTCATTTTTCCTGAATACGAACTATTTTCATAAACAATGAATCTTTAGAAAACCCCAGTTTTGATTTTGTATTAGATCTAAATTATGAAAAACTGTAGGCCGACAGTCGACTGGTCTACTATTCAGTCGACTGGTACGAACCTGCTACTGTATTTTAGTTTCCTTGAAAAGTCGTTCTGGACAGTCGACTTAGCTCGTAAGCAGTCGACTGGTCCACTGAGAAATTATTTTGTAAAATTTATTCAGTCCTTTCTGGACAGTCGACCATGACCCCTTTAAGTCGACTTATGTACTTAGAATATTTTCTTGAGAATTTTTGGAATTTACCTCGGGTAAGTCGACCGATTCTCTTTTAAGTCGACTGTTATGACTTAGTTTATTTTTGTAAAATTTTTGGATATTTGTCCTTTGGACAGTCGACTTACCACAGTATGAGTCGACTGGTACTGATGGATTTTTGTAACTTGAGTGTTCTTTCGAATGATTGGCTATCAGATAATTCAGTCTATACTTAATATTCAGTTCAGTATTTGATTTTGAGACATTCAGTTCAGTATTTGACTTTGAGACATTCAGTTAAGCATTTGATTTAAGATATTCAGTTGAGCCACTTTATTTAGTGGACTTTGGTTTAGACATTTGAGTTGAGTCTCTAGAGGTGTGTGACCCTAGTATACCGGTGTTGAGTTATTTTGTTGAGGCCCGTAGAGGCATTTCAGTTATTCAGTTTTGAATTTAGGCCGGTAGGGTACACCACTATAGGGGGATTCATTGAGTAATTATGTGACCCAAAAAAATAATAAGGACAGGCACTAGTGGTGATATGATGAACGAGAACATGAGTCAAGTACCTCAGTATGGCTTTCGGTGTGGGATTTAATCTCCGGAATTATCGAAGTATCTTACTTTGGGTGTGGTATCTATCTCCGGAATTATCCAAGTATTTTACTTTGGGTGTGAGATATTTCTCCGAAATTATCCAAGTAGTTGCTTTCGGTGTGGGATTGATCTCCGGAATTATCGGAGTCGAGGTGAAGCACATGTGGTATTCGTGTGATGATGTGTCAATGTTTCGGTGTGGGATCTAATCTCCGGAATTATCACGGTAGATTACTTGTGGTGTGGGATATATCTCCGGAATTATCACGGTAGAATACTTGTGGTGTGGGATTTATCTCCGGAATTATCACGGTAGTTACTTGTGGTGTGGGATTGATCTCCGGAATTATCGGGCATGGGCTAATTCTTACAGTTTATCTATATCTCGTAGTAGTCATCGTGTTAGGATTAGTTGCATAGCGGGGATTGAACCCTATAATGTGGAGACGTTAAGGGCTTGCACCGAACCTATGTAGAATGGGATGCATAGACTTCGACAAGTACGCATTAGAGAGTCCGCATATAGAAATTGTGTTTTCTTGACTTGGTTTTATGTATGTGGTTTTCTATTTCCTACACTTGACACTTAGTTTAGTTCCACTTGTTGTTTACATGTTTCTTTGCTACATCATATTTTATATATTCTTGTTTAGTACATGTTGTTTAAGAATTTATGAGGTATGTTCATTTATGTTGTTTGTTTGATTTTATGTCACTCACACCATTTATAGCTAACCCCTTTAGTTTTGGGGGTTAGGGATCATCTCTAGCCTCATATGTTGCAGGTTGTTGCTTAGAGTTGGAGGTTGGATGCTTGAATCCGTTTTTGAGATAAATTGATTCATAAGAGTTTTGTGTAAATTTGTAAAAGCAGATTTGAGATAATTTTGTGTCGTAAATAAGGGAAAATTTTGATTGAGATGTTTTTGAATTCCGCTGTGCTATGTAAAAGTTTGTTGTAATAAAAGTTTGAAAATTTTAGTGGTATTGGTTGTGTTTAATGTTGCATTGAAGTTGATGCTGGGATTGTGCCACATATTTTCTAAGATATCTTATTAGAAATTCGGGGCGCTACAGCCGCAGCGGCGATGGCTTTGGAGGACGTGAGGTTGAAATAGGCCGCGACGGTGGAGAAGGCGAGGAAGGAGATCGAAGCCGAGGCAAAGAAGCACATGGCGGCCAACATGGAGCTGTCTTATGCCCGGGCACTCGACCATGTCGAGGCTCGAATCCCCAGCTTCGAGAGAGTGGGGTACCGGTTGTGGCCCGGTGGCGAGGAAGGAAGCGAAGAGGAGGAGGGAGAAGAGGAGGAAGAAGAGCAGGAGGAAGGCGAGCAGTGGGGTGGCGAAGTGCCTGTTGATCCCGAGACCGTGGCAGCCGGCCCCCGAGCCGGGGCATCGGGGGGCGAGGGGCCATCCACCGAGGCACCTGTTTCTGAGCTGCTGCCCCAGGTGGACCCTTGATCTCCTCGTCTTTGTAATTTTTTCTCTCTTTCAATGTACTGCCTTGTAGCGGACTGGCCACCGCTTTTTTGATGTGAATAAAATTTTTGTTCGAACTCTTTTCTCAAATTTTGGCTAAGTGTTGGGTTGTTTTTGAAATGGAGTTTCTCCGAGATTTGGCTAAGTGTTTGGCTCGGACCGCCCATTGTCTTTCTGTGTTAATATACTTCCGTCTTTCAGGTCGTCGAACCAAGTTTGGTCTCCGAATATCACGCCCCGCTTCTCAGAATACGAAAACACAGGCACGTAACTGAGGCTCAGCGAATGATATAAGTACGCTAACTCATATCATTCATAAGCTGTACCAGTCTTAGCTCAACAATTTAAGAAAAATGAACCACAACCACACAGGATTCATAATCACACAAACGAGAATGAAGTTCAATAACCAATTCTGGAATATAAAGACTTACCAAATAACTCGAGAGACTCATGCTCCAATTATAGAACTGCTCATCAATGCCTTCGGACAATTTCTCTAGCTCACCTGTACTTGTTCATCTAAAAAGAAAGAATAATTTGTCCTTAGAGCAAGTACGGACAGCAAGTAGTGAAAGCAGAGAGTAAAGGACATGGTACGTGAAGGAATATGAATCAAGATCAAGTTTGCAAGGACAATAATGGCATTAATAAACAACGGTCTTAATAAAATATATATATGTCAACTAGGTCTATTGTCAAGTTGTTTCTCCTATCTAGTGCATGTACTACTGCATCCCATACTACAGGTTCGATGCACGCACAGCAGTGTTCGTTTTAGACTTCGTGGTGGGGTCAACAGAGCGTGTACTCGGTGTCAATAACAATCATTTACCATTTTCAATCAATCAATTTCCAATTATTCAATCAATCATTCACAATCATTACTTCTCCTTCCATGTCAATACGATATCAATATAGGCCTTACCGAGTACATTTTCTGAGATTTCCTACTACTAGGTCAACCCTTATTAACCCCGGCTTGTTTAGTATTTTATTAAATCATTCATGTCCATGTAAATGTGTATGACGATGTCAAAGGAACGATATGAATGCAGCAACATGATGCACTGCACAATAATAAACATGAAGTGGCAAATCTAAAACAACAATTCTCTTTATATTATTTTAACTGAAATCTAATATAACTGGGTCGAAACCTCAGTACAAGACAAACAATGCAGCAGTAACTTATAAAAAGCCATCACATATATGTTCATTCAAGTGGCAATTAATGTGCTACTACAAATTATGGAACACATTACAATGTTATATAACGATTAGAATGTCCTTTTCTGTGTACAATCCAATTTATGAAGTCATTAATCCAATCACGATTGTCTCATTCCATCAATGTATACAATTACCATTCATTTCCTTTGTACACAATTCTATTCATTTTATTCATATCGATTATGTCTATATGGGCTTAGGTTTGAGTCAATGGACAATTATAGGAGGTCAAGAGTATGTCGGGTTAGCTCGTGTAAACCCTCGATACTCCTAACGAGAATGGACACAAGGCAATTTAAGATAATTAAAATGGAACTACTTGCAGGAGGTCAATTAATTTGAACTAGAATAAAAAAGATTAGTTCAATGGACTTGCTTTTTTGTAGTAATCGATTCGAATAATTAAGAATAACGGGATCAGTATCCCGGGGAACAATCCCAAGAGGCACGTGCAAAGTACGTACGTAGAAACTCAAAAAGCAAGCAACAAGGAGTTATTCCCCACACTGGATCAGCCCAAAACAGCAAAACAGCAGCTGGGATCTGGCGTGAGTAGAACAGCAAACAGCCAAACGATAGCCAATGGAATCTGTCCGCGCAGCGGATCCGAGCCGAACAGGAAACAGCGAGTGGGATTCGCTGTGGGCACAACACGGAACAACGATCAGGGGGGCACGGATCTGGTGCGGGTAGAACAGCAACCAGCAACGGCATCCAATGGGAACTCATCCTCGCAGCGGATCTGCGTCGAACACAGGACAGCGGTCTGGGATTTGGTGCGCGCCGAACACCAAACGGCAAAAGCGACCAATCAAGCTTCTTCTTCTCCTTTACTTCGATTCGACTGAGAGAGAATGAGGGAGCGGGAGAACGCTCGGCGACGGCGCTCGGGGTGGATGGTGGCGGCGACTGGAGACAGCGGCGTGGCGGCAGCGTTGGTCGGGATGCGACGCAACCACGAGAGCGGGAGCTTCGACAAAGAGCGGAGTGAACTCTGTTTCGTGCCCAAAAACAGAGGGAGACTGAGCGACGAATGGCGGAGGTTCTGGACGGCGACAGCGACGACGATGAGGGGCGAGAGGCTCACGGCAATGTGGCAGCGACGATCGGTGGTTGGGAGAGGCAACGGTGAGAGCTCGAAGGGTGAAGTCGATGGGTTCGTCAATGGTGAAGTTGGGTTCTGGTGTTGCTTCGATTGGGTTCAACGGGTGGGGGCGAGGGGAAGCCGGCGGAGACGACTGCAGGAGCGGCGGGGAACAGTTCGACTTCGGCAATGGCAGCAATGGAGTGGGATGTTGAAGACGATGCGGTTGTTGCGAGAGGGAGGCGGAGCGATGGTCGAGCGGCAGTGGCGGGGCTCGAGGTTGAAGATGACGGAGAAGAAGGCGACGGGCGACAACTGCGGATGTCGACGGAGGGTTCTCGGGGGTTGCGGCTGTTGACGAGCTCGAGGGGGATTCGAGTGAAGGAGGAGTGGGTTGGGTCCTCTATTCTGTTTTGTTTCTTTGGTTTGGTTGAGAACCAGAGAGGGAGGAAGACGATGAATGTGGGTTTGTTTGGTTCGTTGGTTTAAACAGAGAAGAGAAGGGGAGAGAGAGATATATATTAAAATAATAATTATAATGTAGTGGAATAGAAGGTGGGGGTAGTTACGAGGAGTGGGGAAATGTGCAGGCAAAGTGGGGGAAGTTAGAGTACGGGATTCAAGAGTGGGGAATACGGGAAAGAATTCTATAGGGGTAGGTGTAGGATTAATCTGTACAAGCATATAGGTTCTGGGTTAGTGGGCTTTAATAATGGCTCAAATATTTAAATGGAGTAATTAGTGTATTGGGCTAATCAATTGGGCTTAGATTGATTAATTAAATAAATAAGATCAAAATACAAGTTTGGGCTTTAGAATAAGCAATTGGATTTCATATTAACCAATAATAAAATCAAAATACAACCTGGGCTCATATTAATTAAATAGTCGAATCAAAATACAAACTTGGCTTTTAATAAATAGTCAAACTATTGGGTTTCAGAATAATAGTTTGAATAATAAAAATCAATTGGAGAAAAATTGTTATAAGATACTGATTATTTAAATACGAAAAATACTTTAAAATACGTATTAGTGAAAACCAGGGTTACACCGAAGCAACTCGCCTTCGTGCTGAACTAGAGGAGGCGAGGCAGGCCCTCTCTCGCAGCCGAGAGAGTTTCCTTAGGAGAGAATTAAGGCTAGAGGATATCAAAGCTACTGCGAGGGGGTATTTTTCCGAGCTGAAATAACTCCGGAAACGATCTCGCGAGGCTCGTCTCGAAGGCGAGGTGGAGTTGCTTAGGAAGACGCTGTTCATCGCTGAGATGGAGAAAAGCGAGCTATTGGCGGAGGTTCACCATCTGGAAATAGCCGAAGAAGAACTCTCGGCGGAAGAAGACGAATTAGCAACGGCAGTGGGCAAGCTAATGGTCGAGCGCGACGAGCTGACGGCGAGGGTCGAGCAGTTGAGGAGGGTTACAGTCGACATAAGCATCGAAGTGACCCACCTTCGTCGCATCATAGACGACTGTGCCGGTGATGCAGGCTCAGCTAAACTTCCTCGTTTCAAAATATCCGTGAAGGACAATACTCTGAACGATAGGATTGTCGAGCTCGAGGAGAAAGTCGCTCGCCTCAAACCTAAGCCGGTAAGGGTACGTCGTGTACTCGTGAAGAGAGTGAGAGGGTGATCTCCTTCTATGAGCTCGCGACTCGTTTGCCTGCCGTTAGGTGGAGTTCGGCTGATGCTCAGAGTGGTGTGGCTGCTTCGTCTAGTGGTGCCTCGGTCAAAGCCACAGTTAGAGGCAGCGCCGAAGAGACGTCTCGGTTCGTTGGTCTAGAGACAAGCTCGGAGGTTAGGCAGTGCCGCCCCCGTGTATCTCTGAACAGAAACGTCCCTATTCCGAAGAAGCATTGAACAACTTGTTGTAATTAGTCCTCTTCGAGTTTTGTAGTACCCTGTTATGGTAGCTTGGTCTTGTAACTTGAACGCTTTTGTGCGTTAGCATTTTATATAACCGAAAGCTTGTTTCTCTCTTGTGTTTGTGTGCTTTGTCGGTAGGCATTTACTCAATTACAACTCCCCCAACTTTTAACAACTACTCAAAATCAGAAGCAAATCTTTCTTTTTGTAGGCACGGAATGTCTAACTTTAACTTTGAACGAACCATAGGGACCGAAGGTTTAGCACCTCCAAGTGCTCTTCTCCCATGTCTAGTATAGTTGTAAACACTTCGTGCACATCGTTTAAGCAAATTTCAATGGTTGTGGGAGCAATTTTGAATGGCAAACCACTTTTAGCTCTCTTAAGAGCGAGCTTGCGAAGCGGAGTCGAGCCAAGTGTTGGACTCCGAACTCGTCGTTTGAGTATGTTTCAACGGTTGTGGGAGCAATTCCGAATGGCAAACCACTTCTAACTTGCTTAAGAGCGAGTTTGCGAAGCGGAGTCGAGCCAAGTGTTGGACTCCGAACTCGTCGTTTGAGTATGTTTCAACGATTGTGGGAGCAATTCCGAATGGCGAACCACTTCTAGCTCGCTTAAGAGCGAGCTTGCGAAGCGGAGTTGAACCAAGTGTTGGACTCCGAACTCGTCGTTTGAGTAGGTTTCAACAATTGTGGGAGCAATTCCGAATGGCGAACCACTTCTAGCTCGCTCAAGAGCGAGCTTGCGAAGCAGAGTCGAGCCAAGTGTTGGACTCTGAACTCGTTGTTTGAGCGCAAGAAAGTTAGAAACAGAGAAATATAACCAATTCACAAGTAAAATACGAAAATAAGAAGCTTTTTATTGAAAACTACTACCCGGCTGCTTCTAAGTTGTGAGCTGTTATTACATTGGAAAAATAAGAAGCTAAAGTAAAATACAAGTGAAAGGAAAGGAACGGTTAGACATCCGAAGGTACTTAGAGAGGCGTTTGGGCGCTCCCTTGGTACTTCAATAGATGGTCGACATTCCAAGTCCAAGGAATCTCTCTGCCTTCAAGATCTTCAAGACGGTATGTTCCAGGTCGAACTACTTTGGTAATCTTGTAGGGTCCTTCCCAATTTGGAGCTAGCTTACTCTTCTCACTGGGGAAAGAGATAGCTAACTTTCTGATGACTAAGTCCCCTTCTTTGAGATCGGTGGGACGGACTCTCTTGTTGTAGGCCAACTCGATCCTCCTTCGATAGTTCTGTTGGCGAATTGATGCTCTTTCCCGTAGTTCATCGATCAAGTCCAAATTTGCCCAAAGCTCTCCGGCATTCTGCTCTTCTTCATAGGCCATAAGGCGAGGAGATGGTAGGCCAACTTTCAAGGGGATCACAGCTTCGAACCCATAGGTGAGATTGAATGGCGACTCTCCTGTGGGGGTCCGTTTAGTTGTGCGGTGATACTACAGCACGTTAGGGAGCTGATCAACCCATAAACCTTTGGCGGACTTATCCAGTCTCTTCTTGATACCGGAGAGGATCTATCGGTTGGCATTTTCCACTTGACTGTTTGATTGGGGGTGGGAGACGGAGGAGAAACTTTGTTGGATGGCGAGGTCTTCACACAGAGATCAGAATGCGACCCCAGTAAATTGTGTTCCATTATCGGTTATTAGGACCCAGGGCACGCCGAACCGACATATAATGTTCTTCCAGAAGAACTGTAGCACTTTATCCTCGGTGATTGTAGCCAATGGTTCGGCCTCTATCCACTTGGAGAAGTAGTCGATTGCCACGACTAAGAACTTGAGCTGGCCGGGAGCTGGTGGAAATGGACCTAGTAAGTCCATCCCCCACATTGCGAAAGGGATAGGACTTGATAGGGAGGTGAGCTGAACTTGGGGTAGGCGACGGATGTTGGAGTACTTCTGGCAGGAGCTGCATTGCCGGATATGTCGTTCGGTGTCTTGTATGAGGATAGGCCAGAAGTATCCATAATTCAACACCTTCCTGGCGAGGGATCTTGACCCTAAATGTGCTCTGCCTATGCCTTCGTGAAGCTCTTGCAAGGCATACGAGGCTTGTTCTAGGGAGAGGCACCTCAAATAGGGTCTGCCGTCCACTTGGGTGAAGGAGCGTTTGTACAAGACCCCCTCAACAAGGGTGTACCGCTCCGCTCTGGTTCTAACTCGACGAGCTTCCTTAGGGTCTTCGGGGAGGATCCCATCCATTAGAAATTCTATCAGAGGTTTCATCCAATTGTCTTGAAGTTGGACAGGCAGTGACTCCATCGAGTCGGGAGTTTCTTCTTCTATGCTCGGTCTCAAGAGCACTTCAGTCAGGACGGTCTGCTCAAGACCTTGAAGGGAGGAGGAGGCCAGCTTGGAGAGGGCATCTGCTTGGGAATTTTCTTCTCTGGGGATCCGCTGAATGAGCGCCTCTTCGAACTGAGCTATGAGATTTTGGACCTTGGCTAGATACTTAGCCATTCGGTCATCTTGCGCCTCGTACTCGCCCAAAACTTGATTCACGACCAGCTGAAAGTCGCTAAAAATCCGTAGATGTTGTGCCCCTGCCTTGCGAGCCATACCGAGGCCGGCTATAAGTACTTCATACTCCGCTTCATTGTTGGAGACTTTAAAGTTAATGCGGAGGGAGTATTGGAGAACGAAATCATCTGGGCCTGCCAAAATAACCCCGGCTTCACTTTCCTCGGTGCAAGAGGACCCGTCCACATATACCGACCAGATAGGAGGCCCGTTTGCTGCTCAACTGACCTCGGGAATGGTGTTCTCAACAATGAATTCAGCTAAGGCCTGAGCCTTGATCGCAGTCCGAGGCTGGTATGATATATCATGCTGGCTCAGCTCGATCGACCACTTCATAAGGTGGTCGGAGGTCTCCGGTTTGTGAAGGACTTGCTTCAGCGGTTGGTCGGTAAGAACGACCACCGAGTGGGACTGGAAATATGGTCGAAGCTTCCTTGCCGCCATAACCAAGGCGTATGCCATCTTCTCCAGCCTTGGATAGCAGAGCTCGGCATCCCGAAGTACCTTGCTCACATAGTAGATGGGCTTCTGGGCCTTGTCTTCTTCCCTCACCAAGACAGCGCTGAGGGTTTGCTCGGAGGCAGCTAAGTAGAGGTAGAGTGTTTCTCCAGGGATAGGCTTGCTGAAGAGATGGGGGTTGACTAGATAGGGCTTAAGCTGATCGAAGGATTGTTGTTGTGGTTGACCCCACTCGAAGCCCTTAGCCCCCCTGAGAGCCTTGAAGAAGGGAAGACACTTCTCCCCTGACTTAGAAAGGAAGCGCCCTATGGCAGCGAGGCGTCCTGTCAACTTCTGAACCTCTTTCACATTTTTGGGAGGAGCCATGTCCAATATGACTTTGATCTTCTCGGGGTTGGCTTCGATTCCTCTTTGGCTGACCATGAAGCCTAGAAATTTTTCCGATGAGACTCCGAATGCACACTTGTTCGGATTGAGCCTCATATCATGCTTTCTTAATACATTGAACGCTTATTACAGATCGGCCACATGATCGGCTCCATGGATGCTCTTGACTAGCATGTCATCAACATATACTTCCATATTTCGGCCAATCTGTTGTTGAAAGACCTTGTTGATGAGGCGTTGATAGGTCGCACCGGCATTCTTCAGCCCGAAGGGCATTACCCTGTAGCAGTAGATCCCTTGATCGGTAACAAAGGAGGTCTTCGGGATATCCGGGGGAAACATGCGGATTTGATTATACCCGAAAAAGGCATCCATGAAGCTGAGGAGTTCATGGCCCAAAGTTGCATCGATCAAGGTGTCGATGCTAGGGAGAGTGAATGGATCTTTAGGGCGTGCTTTGTTTAGGTCAGTGAAGTCAATGCAGATTCTCCAGCTCCCGTTGGACTTCTTTACCATAACCACATTGGAGAGCCATTCAGGATAATTTACCTCTTGTATGAACCGAGCCTTAAGGAGCTTGTCCACCTCTTCTTTGATAGCTTATTGGCGCTAGGGAGCAAATTTGCGCCTCTTCTGTTGGACCAGTTTGGACCCCGGGGCAACACTCAGGTGGTGGAAGAGGAGCTCTTTGGAGATTCCTTGCATGTCGGCAGCCGACCATGCAAAGAGGTCGCGGTTCTTTCTAATGCATTGGACTATGTCGGAGCATAGGGTGGATGGGAGGGTCTTGCTGATAAAGAACTTGCGATTCGGATCTTGCTTGGAGAAGAGCACTTTCTCCAATTCATTCACTGGCTCGGACGTTGGCCGGACACCCTCTTGGGGAATTTCAAGAGTCTCGAGGGAGAGAACTAGACCCCCAATGGAGGTTATATAGCATTTTCGGGCCATCTCTTGACTGCCTCTTACTTCCCCTACTCCTGCCTTGGTGGGGAACTTCATCTTGAGGTGATAAGCCGATGGGACGGCCTCTAGAGTAGCTAGGCCAGGTCGGCCTAGAATCACATTATAAGCAGCGGGGACATCGACTACCATGAAGTCCATCGGCTCCGTGCGGTTAGTAGGAGTTTTGCAAGCGGTTATGTCGAGGGTGATTACCCCTTTGATAGTCACTGGCACTCCCGTGAACCCATGGAGCGTGTTGCCGGCGGGCTTAAGCTTGTCCCGGGATAGCTTGAGGCCTTTGAAAGCAGCGAGGAAGAGAATGTTAACGGAGCTGCCATTGTCTACTAGAATCCTCTCCACTTTGAAGTTTGCCATATGGAGGTAGATCACTAGTACATCACAATGGGGGGTTTGGACACCATCAAGGTCTTCATCTAAAAAGGTGACTAGTACTCTAAGGCCTTTAGGGGGAGGCGTGCCGTGAACCGAATTGACTTATCTTATGAAGGCCTTCTGAGAAGAGTTGGAGGTGACTCCCATGGGGCCTCCGTGAATGAGATGCAGGACACATTCCTCTTCGAACTCGGGAGTTTCCTCGCACCTTTCAGTACACTTGTTAGCCCCCGAGGGGGAGGAGGAAGATCGGTTCGGTCTTTCCTCACAAATTTAGCCAGCTGCCCCCTCTGAATGAGGGCCTCAATTTCGTTCTTCAAGGCCCGACAATCATTGGTGTCGTGGCCGTGGTTCCGGTGATAACGGCACCACTTCTCTTTATCCCTCTTCTTGTCAGGGGTGTTCAACTTTGGTGTAGGAGGTATAACCCCTTCCTTCTCAACCTCCATGAGAATAGTGGAAATGTTGGTGTTAAGAGGAGTGAATTTCTCGAACCTGGGGGGAGGGCAGTGCTGACCGCCATTGTCCTTCTGGAGCTTCTTGGCTCCTTCTTCGGTCGCCTTCCTTTTGGATCCGGAGGAAGGCCCCTCAAAGGTGGGGCGATGCTCAGTTTCCTCGGCCCGGATATACTTCTCGCTTCAGAGAAGGAGGTCGGAGAAGTTCTGTGGGGGCTTCTTGGCAAGGGAGGACCGCAGGCTTGAGTTGAGAACATTCGACTGAAAGGCTGCTGCAGCGACCGACTGGTCGAGGGAAGCGATGGACCTAGCTTCTGCGGTGAACCTTTTTACAATCCCTGAGCTTCTCACAATTCTTCTGGTGGAGGTAGAGTAGAGAAATGCTGGTCTTCTCTGTGCAGCAGCTACTCACGATGTGAGTGACGAAGAGGGTCTCAAATTTCTCAAAGGAGAATATGGAGGATGGGGCGAGGCGAGAGTACCACTCTCGAGCCGGACCTTTGAGCGTGGCCAGGGGGTTTTGCACAATAGAGCATCGGAAGCTTGGTGTATCAGCATGAGGGTCTTGAAGCTCTCGATGTGGTCCACAGGGTCTGACTCCCCAAAGTAAGTATCAAACTGTGGGAGCTTGAAGCCTATCGGAACGGGTGCCTCCATGATTGTTCGAGAGAAGGGAGATCGGCTTGGACGGAGGGTCCTTTCTCTAAGCTCCTCTTCTTTGTCTAGCCGATCCAAGCGCCTCTCCATCTCGTGGAGACGACAGTAGACGGTGCCATCCCTTCATTGGTAGCCAAACGAGCCTCTAGACTCGTCTTCGTACGAAGGGGAGCGGGGGCTACGACGACGGTAGCTCCGGGAGTGGCAAGGACTAGGAATGTGATGGTGGTTGCTAGGAGCTGGGGGAGGAGTTAGGGACCTATGGCAAGGAATTTGGACTGGAGGAGGAGTGGGGACCCTCTGACCATTGTCATTGTTGGGTCGGAGATTGAGGGCCTGCAAGATGGTTGCTTGGAATTGCTGGAATTCGGCATGGGTGATGGGTGTTTCATCATTCGTCGGGGGTTTCTGACCCGCAGGAGAATGAGGTCTTCTCCTATGGTGCCCAGGGGACTCTCTTTGCCCTCTTCTAGGAGGGGACCTTCTGTAGTCTCGGTGATGAGGAGATCGCTCATCTGGACGTTGTTGGCGGGAGGCTCCCTTTCGGGCCCGCCTTTCATCCAAACGGCGGTGAAGGTCCTCTTCCTTCTACCGATTGTTGAGGGTGTTGCGAAGGTCATCTGAGGCTTAGGGATTGTGAGATGCCATGGAATCGGTAGAGGGGTTGTGCATGGAGACATGATCATGTTGAAGGGGTTGTTTCTGAGGATTGGGACGGGAGCCCCCCGTGCCGGCGTTCTGAGGACTGATTTGACCGCGAGCGGGTTGAAGATTCTGTGGAGGAAGTTGGTCCTGCTGCGGGGCCTGATTGGGCTGAGAAGAGGGTCCCGTTGGCTGGACGTTTTGGAGGGGGACCTCCTGTTGTTGCTGAGAGGGGGTAGGTCCATGATTGGACCCCCTGGATCTGAGTTTCCGTGGAGGCATGGTCGGAGAAGATCTGATCGACGGAAAGAGGAAGGGTTGCTATTCGTGGGTTCCCACAGACGGTGCCAATCTGTTACCGCTAAATCTGGTGTGGGGGTAAACAGATAGTATTTGTGGATCCTTAGGAAAATCGAATAGCAAGAACCTGGAATCTTCTCACCGGAGTTTGACCGTTGACTCCCACCGTTCACCTACAAAAAGTGCGAGACACCAGGGTTGATCCCGACGATGCACCCTCCGACGCTCAAGTCGGTAATCAGAGAAGATTATGAAAGAGCATAAATTGGCAAAAGATTGATTACCTCTTAATGGTGGTGGATGGGAGGTATTTATAGCCGCCTTTGGGATCAGATTAGGAATGTAATCCCTAATTCCCAATGAAAGGATAGATGCGAATCAGAGCCGTTGATTAGGATTAAAAAGAAACCCTAATTCTATCCTGCTGGACTGGGTTTATTGCAGGTTGGAACCCGCATCTAGCTGAGACGGATCCGTTTGCGGGTTACTGGGCTTCTGGAAAGAAGACTCAGTACCCGCTTCAGACCCGTTTGTAGGTGAAATTAGCATTTTGCCCCTACGTCTTAAGATTCGTGCCCGATTTGGACGGTTCCAATTTAGCCCTATTTTTAGCCATATCAGATTGCATACGCATGAATCCATATATGTGTGACTTAAAACTTTTCTAGACCTTTCTTCTCCGCTTTGTAAACAACACATTTCTATGGCTTCTTCTCCTAGTTGAACAAACCTCCACCTATTTTCATCCAGCTGTATGCCCCCTCAAGGGCACACCCTGGTAGATGTAATCATGGAGGTGCCACCATCCACACGAACTCCACCTACATCAAGGCTATCTCCACCTTCCAACGATATTCAAACGTTGCAGTCTCGATTTGGTAATTTTAGTGACAGCTTACTAGATGATGCTTTAGGAACAATGGGCTTCCATACACTCGGCTGAATTTTTCTGCTCCCACAAAACTGGTAGAGGTTGTGCTGCCCCTACCCATTTTCCCTCTTACCCTTCATTACCTTACGACGACTATCTCTAACTGTCAAAACTCCACCTCGAGTTGTATACCTGCAGCCACGAGCATCAAGAGTTCCCAAGAATATCAGATTCTGTTGTATTGAAGGAATATGCATGACCTCTTATAGTGTGAACCATTTACCATCTGGCATCTCCAATTCAACAGTTTCCTCACCCACTACTTCACAAATCTCACAACTTCCCGTTCTCAAACTACGGCCTGTTAACGACTTGTAAGTAGAAAACATCTCCCTCTCGGAGCAAATATGAGAAGAACTTTCTGAATCAAGATACCAACTTGAATCCACATCGGAAGAATTTGAAACAAGAAGACATAAGTCTTCAAACCTAACTGGTTTACCTGAATCAGTTGTGCTGATTATGTGAGCATGTTCACCTTCTTTAGTAGCACTCTTCTAACTAAACTACTTGCAATAGTCTCTCTTATAATGCCTTACTCCTCTATAATAGTGGCAAAGAATCTTACCCTTGTGTGTCGCATCCATTCCAATTGAAGTATCACCATCCATTGCAAAACACCCTGTAGAAATAGACCATCCTTTATGAGTCTTCTTTCTCAGTTCATCTTACTTCAGACCCTTAATCACCCCAGCTACTGTAAGTGTCTCCTTGGATGACTTCCCATGTAGCATGGTAGTTATCAGGTGATCAGAAGAAGTTGGCAATGAATATATCAAGTTGAAAGCTTTATCCTCTTCGCTAAGATCATCAGCATTAATCACCTTTAGTTCGAATATTTTTGAACTCTACAATGTGATCTTGAAGATGGGTACCTTCCTTCATTGAGAACCAGCTTCCTCTTCCAATACATCCGATCTAGTAACGACGATCCCGAGTAGTTAGATTTGAGTCTCGCCCACAGACTCGCTGCACTTGTCTCCTCAAGAATATTACACTTGACATCGTCCGCCAATTGCAACCGGATTAAACTCAAGGCCTTCAAAAAAATCTCATCCTACTTCTCCTGATTCATGACGATTGGCTTCTTCTCTTCTAGGCAAGGTGCAAGTCCTTATGAACCAAAACATTATACATGTTCACCTTCCATAAATTGAAGTTGATCTTATCGTCAAACTGCTTGATCTTCGTCTTTTGATCTGCCATCTCCTCCAAGGAACTCGAACAAATCCATGAACCTGATTGCTTTGATACCAATTATTAGGAATTTGAGGATCTTGTTGAGTCTTCGACACAATCAACACAAACCACCAAGCAAAACTAGATCACACCAATCACACAAAGCACACAAGAATTTTCCCGATTGGGGCTTTCGACTTAATCCTGGGGAGGAAGAACCGAGATATTATTTCAACTAAAGAAGATACAAGAATATTTCAATTCCCACCACGACCCTCTCTCAAGCCTAACTGGAACTTGATGTTGCTTATAATGGAGAAACTCTCTCACCCTCTCAGATGAAGTACTCTTTTCTTCTATTCGGCACTCAATAGAATCATATCGTTCTAGGATCCATTTACATTGTATTTATAGATCTAGAGAAACCCTAGTTTAGATATCATGATACAATAGCCATCCGATGTATACTAAAGAGATAAACAAACAATTAGAGCCGTACGATCTAATCAGAAGACAAAGAGGGTTTCAATCGAATCAACAAACTCGCACCCAAAATTCTATCAGCGCCGCGGACGGTCGACCGCACATAGTTGTGATCGACCGCAACTTCCAAACCATCATCCCGAGAAGGCGTCGGCTGACCGCACAGTTGACCGTCCCTTTCTCTGTTAGTTTCTACTACTGCTGACTGTTTCTCTTTTTCTTTGATCCTTCGCTTCGGACCCTCTACTTGTATCACCATCTTCTCTTCACACCGAATAAGTATGCAAGACATAAAACCCAATACCCCTCATATTGTAAGTTGATAAAATTTGTATGAAATGTTACTAATCTATTAGATTATGTATAAAACTTTGTAATTCATAAAAAACAATTTAATTTATGAATATCTCTTTTATCTATATGTTCTTGACCATTCTTAACAATTTTTCTTCTTCTTTGTCTTTGTATAAAAAAAAGGCCCCAAGCCAGGGGCCAGGTCCGGCTAGCATTTCCCCACCGAGGCCCGGCCCGCCACTCCTTCCAGTTCGGCCAGCGAAAGTCCGGCACGGGTCAAAACCCGTGGTATTTTGATCCGGCCTGGTCCGCTAAGCCCGAATGCCACCCCTACATCGAAGTAGTTGTTGGTGGATATACAAGGTTGAGAAAATGAATGTAGTTAACCCAAAAAAATGTTCAATTTGTGATGAATGTTATTTTATTATATTTCAATTTATTTTATTTTGTTTAAATTTTAACACAGGGAATTACTACTCTATGGCATAGTGTGTGTGTGTGGGTGGGGGGGCGGATGATTTTTGGGTATTTTTAGGGGCCCCCAATTAATATATATATATATATATATATATATATATATATATATATATATCGGTTTTTCAGAACTATAGTGACAGTGCATATTTAGTATGCCAATAAAAGTGTTTATAATAAATATAAAAGAGTACAAAAAACTAGCTCTGCGCACGGCCCTAGAAGCTCAGAACACGGTGAAAATAGACACAATTAATTTTTTTTTAAATGTGGGCCCCCTTCCTTTCCCCCCCCCCCCCCCCCCTCTCTCTCTCTCTTGCCTTTGGGGACCCCATTTTAGAAGTCCACTTCGAGCCCCTATGAGCTCAGGGCTGGCCCTATGGAGAGGTGAGAGAGGCGGCTACCTCGGGCCATCAATTTTTGGCCATTTTTTAGGCCCCCAATATATATATATATATATATATCGGTTTATCGGTTTTTTTAGAACTATAGTGACGGTTCACATTTAATATGTCAATATAAGTGTTTATAATCGACATAAAATAGTAAAAAAATCCGGCAATGCCTACGATCATTGAAGCTCAGAATACGGTTAAAATAAAACACCATTATAAAAAAAAAGTCGGCCCCCTTCCTTTTCATCTCTCACTCATGCCTCTGTGGGCCCCATTTCGGAAGTTCGCCTCGGGTCCATGAGCTCAGAGCCGGTCGTATTATGGCATATGAATGTAATTGAATGAGGCATTTCACTTCTACACTTCTATTTATACAACATATTATGCGAAACCACTTTTGTCTAGAATTTTTCTCATTTTTTCGTTTTAAAATAAAAAAATGGAGAGCAAATGTAGGAGACAACTCCCCACTCTTACTCCATCCAAATTTTAAATTGGAATCCTATCTCTTAATCAAACTTTAAAAATCATGCAATAATGTATAAATTCTATTTGATGAATTTTTCAAAAATAGTTTTATTATTTTCTCATTTTTAAAAGTTATGAGCAATATTGTACAGAGTTATACTATCTACGCAATATATTATGCTAAGACCACTTTTGATCCAAAGGTTTTTTTTTCCTCCTTTTTCTTTTTAAAATTAAAAAAAATGCAAATGTCAGAGGTAACTAGCACTGTCACAAAATTCTGAAATCCGGAACCGATCAAGACACGACATTGGACCGAAATCTACCTGATCTATTGCTGGTAGGGTCTGGGTCCTAAAATATGACTTGTTCACATATTCGGATCGGGTCTTGGTTCGCTAAAAATGGACCCGACCCGTAGTCGGACCCGGACTTGGTCTATTGTGGTAAGGTCCGGGTCATAAAATAGGACTCCTTCATATTTTCGGGGTGGGTCTGGTTCAGCTCAAAATGAAAAAAACCCTAACTTGCCCAACAAAAATAAAAGGCAAGGAGAAGAGAAGAAGCAGTAGGTCCAACCTCTCTCTTTTGCTCGACACCACCCACTTGCCGCTACTTAGACCCGATGGGTAGCATTTTTTTAACAGGGCCCAGACCCAATTCTCACGGGTTGCATCTAAGTCTAATATTTGGACCAGTAGAGAAGCATGTTCGAATTCGATAGTGCAGGACCCTACCCGACCGACTCGATAATAGTGCTAGAGGTAAACCTTTTACTTGCTCTTTGCCCTTACAAATTTTAAACTAGAATCATATCCGTTCATCAAAACTAAAAATATTGCAATATTGTATAAATGTTAATATATGAATTTTTCAACAACAAAAGAATCTTTGTATTTTTTCATTTTTTGAAAATTCGGTGCAATATTGCTTCGCGTTATACTAGTAACAATTATACAAATTGGAGACTTGAAATGTTAGTACAAAGTATAGTCGTAGTTCCATTGCTACTTAGTAATGTCTAATATTATAAGAGTCCTGGTATTCACCCCCAGTTTTCTAGCTCACCCCCCATTCTTAAGTTGCCCTTTATAAATTAAAATTCCTAGACATATCCTTTTTAAGTTGTGGGGAGTAAACTGTTTGCTCACCCCACCTTCCTTCCCAATTTCTTGGTTCCGCTCCCCCCATCCGCTCCCCCCATCCAAAACTAACAATTCCCATCCATCCACCCCAATTTTTTTTCCCATCTTTCTCCCCCCTATTGTTTTTTCAAATCACTTGGACTCTTCATCTTCATGCAACTCTCTAATGGAAGAAGTGTAAAAAGAAGAGGCAATGAGAATTCAAGAAGAATGTAATCAAATGGATTTTGAGTCACTTGAAGTCAATGAACATCAGGGTTTTGGCAACTCACAAGCTACGGTATATTAAAAATTCATCGTTTTAAGATTTATGATTCTAATCAA
The DNA here is from genome assembly GCA_017893485.1 of Hemerocallis citrina. NCBI lineage: Eukaryota > Viridiplantae > Streptophyta > Magnoliopsida > Asparagales > Asphodelaceae > Hemerocallis > Hemerocallis citrina. The sequence goes on from CM030359.1 coordinate 343,729,880, forward strand.
CAATCAAATTTTTTAGGGTTTGTTAAAATCCTAACATAGATTAAATGAAATTTGTTAAATCTTAGTCAATGATGATTATCCACTTAAAAATGCAATCTATTTTAGGATTTTGTGAGATGGACATCACATGAATTATGTATGTTCTTTCTTGTTTGATATTTATAATTGTATTATATCGATTTTTTTTTTAAAAATAAATTGTTTGCATGACAAGAATTATGCAATTTCTTATTTGATATTATATTATTGTGTCTTTGTATTGGAAGCATATAGTGTTTGTATTTTGTATGATTGATAGTTTGTTGTATGAATAGGTTGATTGGGGTTCTTTGCACGTTGAACCTATAGTACCACCTTTTGAAACGGGGGGTGAATACCAATGGGGTGCGCGCTTCAGATTTTCTGTTTTCTTACGGGGAAAAGAACCAGATGGGGAGAGCAGCTAGAAAATGGGGGGTGAATACCAGGACTCATATTATAATGAGAGAAAACCTTAGTATCATTTGAAAATCTATAAACGCGTGTGTTGCACGTACATAACAAATAGTAAAGAGGTTTGAAGTTTGAATCCTCACTACATTAAAATTATTATTAAAACGGTGTAAGTTACACATATCTACCCCAAATATTAATTAAATTTGGATATTTATTTGAATTTACCTTTTGATCTTCCAAAGAATCTCAGATTAACTTTTTATGTGTGATCAAATTTCATTTAGACTCTCACGGTAGCTTACTGGAACTGTGCGTGTAATATCTACTAGTAATTTGCATGTGTGATACACGTTCTAATTAATTTATATATATATAATAAATAATAAAACGTAATCTGGCATCGAACCTGAGACCTCCCTTTACTCATCATATACTCTTTACAAATTATTCCTAGCGGCACAAACTTTTATTTTATATAAGTGATAATTTTATAAATAATTATGTTATAAATAAATTTAAACTTCTAGAGTATTATGGTAACTAACAACAGTTGAGTGAATAAATGGTTAATATAACTCACACTTAAAAATAAATAATTGAGATTAGATTCATGAATGTCTATAAATTACACATTGTTTACAAATGACAATCCTGACTCTCCCATTATAAAATTACAGATTACATATTACAGATGTTTAAAAACAAAGTTACGTTAATATGAACTTTAAAAAAACCTTTGTTATCTAATTTTGGCATATATGGTATTTATCTTGAAGTTAAAGATAGCTGTAGTTATCAAGATTTTCACTTTTATCTATTTTTCTGTAACTATTGTTAAATATTGTTAAAGATAACTATAGTTAACTAAAGTTGGTATACTGGGCATCTCCAGAGTTAAAATAACTAGTATAATGTATGTGTGATGTACGTCTAAAAAAAGTAAAGTTATTAAATTAAATGAATATATATTGAATAAGAAAAAAAATAGTTTATATTTGAATATTTTGCTTTGGGCTACACGTGCGGTGCATATTTATATTTGTTGTATATAGTTTGGACGTGTATTATATGTATTTATATAGTTACAAAGTTAGGTTTTGTTTGTTGCAAACCCTAACTCTCCCATTAAAATAATAGAGATTTTTGTTATCCTCAATTTATTCTCATACATAGGGGTGGAAGATGGGCCTTGCGGGCCGGGCCAGGCCGAAACCCGCCAGGCCAAACCCCGGTCCCAGGTCACGGCTGGCCAGGCCAAAGCTAGCAAGTCCCTTGCCCGAACTTGACCCCTAACCCTTCACTTGTGGTTCGGGCCAGGTCTTGGCGGGTTTGATTTTTTAGAGTAGAAAATATATATATATATGTAGACAATAATTTAAAGATCATATAGAATAAAGAGAGATTCATATATTAATTTTTGTTAATGAATTACGAGATTTAAAATAGAATCAAACAAAGTTGCAAAATTTCATACAAAGCGATAGAATTTCAAATTACAAGTTGATGGGATGTTTAGATTTTAGAGTTCAAGATGACCTAGAGTTAGATTGAAGAGAAGGCATTAGACTGCTGTCGTGCACTTCTATTTGACCTAATACTAGAATCTCATCTCCCATTATTTCAAGTACTTGATATGTAGTGCATCTTCAATCTGCATTCGTCACTACTTGATCCATTTTATTCCGTTTGGAGTAAATCTTGAGTTCATTCTTCCACTCTCATTCAAACTTCCACACATACTAGCATCTCCAGATCTGAGAAATTTTTTCTCGGTTTGAGAAGGGACATAAGTGTAATATTTGTAGACTTCGAAAGTGGGTCCTCTATATTTACGGGATTGAGAAGGGGTTAGTTAATTGTCTTGTGATTCGAGGTCTTCTACTGTTACTTCATCTATGTGTATATGGAATATCATTAAAAATTGGGAATAATATCAAAATATCTAAATGTTTCTTCGCGATCTAATTGTGGTATAAAAGGAGTGTGACGAGATGGGGTGGACTCTTGGCTACGCCCACTACCGCGTGATCAGTTTGATGTCATGTAATTATGAACTAGTGTATGTATGTTAATAAAAAAAATATAAAAAGAAGAAGAGAGTTCAAAAAAACACCAACAACAAATTATGAACTAGTGTATATTAATAAAAAAACTACAAAATAAGAAGAGAGAGTTCAAAATAACACAAATAACAAATTATGAACTAGTATATGTTAATAAAAAAAAATCTAAAAAGGAAGAAAAGAGAGTTCGATAAAACAACAACAAGAAGTTATGAACTAGTGTATGTTAATAAAAAAAAATCTAAAAAGTAGAAGAGAGAGTTCAAAAAAAAACACCAACAACAAATTATGAACTAGTTTATGTTAATAAAAAAAATCTACAAAATAAGAAAAGAGATTTCAAAATAACACAAACAACAAATTATGAACTAATGTATGTTAATTAAAAAGATCTAAAAAAGAAGAAGAGAGAGTTCAATAAAACAACAAGAAATTATGAACTAGTGTATTATGAAATAGTAAAATCTAAAAAGAAGAAAGAAAGAATTCAAATAAACACCAATAACAAATTATGAACTAGTGAATTATGAAATAGTAAAATCTGAAAAGGAGAACAAAAGAGAACAATGATATATATAAATTAAACTATTAAAATGATACCAAACAAGTGTAAGAGACGAATGAGAGTAAAGAGAGTTGGGAGAGCTGGTCTTTGAAGATTGAAAGCACTTGAGAAAGTTAAGAGAGTTGATGTTGATCACTTTCAAAAATTGCAAGAGAATGGTCTTCCATTTTGAATGAATATGATAGAATTTGTGAAGAAAAATGAATAAAATGGGGTGGGTATATATAGATTTTATTTAGTTTCAGATTTCTCATTTTACCCCCCAAAACAAGCTAGTATATATCCGTTAGCGGATACTATTATAATTTAATAATTAATTTTAAAAAAAGATTCAAAAAAACAACAAAAAATTAAAATAAAAAAAAACCTGGGCCTAAGGGTTGACCCGGTCGGGCTAACCATGACCGGACCGGACTGGACTGAGTTGGTTTGGTCCCGGGTTTGGCCTGGCCGGGCCTACTTTGGGCCGAGTCGAGTGGTTATTTCCCGCTATTTTGGCAGTCCGAACCAACCCTGAGGGGGAGGGGTTGTCCGGGTCCAACCCAGACCAGGTAGCCCAGGTGGGCCTGGGTGGGCTCCAGCCCGAGCATGCCAGGCCGGGCTGGTTCCGTGCTGGCCCGGACCTGTTGCCCCTACTGAGCCTACTCGTACATGGCCTAGGTTTGCAAATTCTAATTTAAGAAACTAAAACATCTTGAATCTTTACAGTCCTCACTAAACCAACACCTAGCCATTAACTGTTAATGATCGTTGATTTAAGACTATCCATTTTATAAGCTCATTACGCCTTTCTTTGTTGTCCAAATTATTTTTTTTTGATAACACGGATAGAGCCTTGCGACTCCAGCCAAACAAATAAATAGCAATAAAGAAGGAGTAACATACAGCAATCCATTTTATAAGGAGTAAAACTAGGGAACAACAAAACAACAACTGTACAACAGGGCCCAAAACTGAGGCCAAAAATAGATCAAAGCCTTTGCGAACAAGCACCAAACCACGAAGACCCCAAGAGAAGTGATGGGACAACCACGGCCAAACCGACGACCACGCAAACCGACGAAAAGACCACCTGAACACATCTGAAACAAAGACACCCATCGCCGATGGACGTGCACCAAAAACAGGCCCACCAAACTAAAGTGACCACAGCAATCGAAACAGTCAAGCCGCCAACCATCCAAAACCAACTACGGGTAAAACCCCAAACTCAGAGAACGAAAAGAAACAACAGAGAAGCAAAAATTCTTCGACATGGCATCGCTGCTACCACACAACCAGAACAGCATTGGGCCTAGCCCCAAACACCCAATAAGAAAAGAAAAGCATCTCGGCGACTACAAAATGGCAACATAGCCACAGTCAACTGCTATAAAGAAAACAGCTCAACCATAGATCTCAAAAGATAGACAAAATAAAGAAGAGGGACCAAAGACAAACAGTGCCCGAGATCACCAACTACAAGTGCAACGAAGAGAGGCCACCCCAAACACCGACCTCGAAGAACCTTCGCAAAGGAAGAAAAAGTCGCAGCAGACCAAAACACTGAACCACCTGAATCCAACAGAGCAAACGAAACCAACATACCGCAAGCCATCCGACCCAAATCTGGGCTAACCCCAAACTCAGAAGATGAAAAGAAACAACAAGGTAGCTAAATCGCTAAACATTGGCATCACGGCCCTCATCCAATCAGAGCAGTTGTAGGCCTAAACCCAAACATACAAAATGAAAAAAACAACAAAGCAGTTCATCTAATACAACAAGGTAACGCAGTCACAGCCAGCCACTCAAAATAATACAGTGGACAACAGAAGACCACTAGAAGCGAGTAAAATGGAAGATAACATCACCAGATGAAACAACAAGAACATAATAAAGGAGTGCCCATCAACCGTAAGCACAAAATAAAGACAAAATATAGACTAGAAGCAAAATACATACAGTGCCCGAGCACCCCAGAGTAAGAACAGAAGATCTGAGTGCCACCAAAACCAGTCACCCCAAACACAGGTCCAAATGGACCTGCGAGTACACCTCCAAAAACATCCCAAAAAACGCAAGTGAACAGCATTAGTAATAGACGAAGTCCTCACCCCTGCAAAAGCAAAAACAAGCCACTGCAATTAAGGATTATGGGCATTTAAAGGAGGAGTAGTGGGGACAGTAGAATGTAAATAAAAAGCAGCCTCGTTAAGTCTATAAGAGTACAACCGCTGAACCATGTGAAAGGGAAGGTAAGATGGCCAATGCTTAGAGAAGAAAATAAACTCATCGATAATAGTATCAATAGGCTTAACCGAATTATTAAAAATGCAATTATTTCTTTCTCTCCAAATATCCCAGATGATGGCCATAGAAGAGAGAATCCAAGACTTGCGATACCTTTTACTAACTAGCTGAAGGTTCCAGGTCGCTAGGAATGAGGAGGGTAGAGAAGGAGTCTGCCAAGCCAGATGGCAGATCTGCCATAACGGTTTGATAAACTCGCAAAGAAAAAACAGGTGCTCAATTTCTTCGTGACAATGAGAACACAAGGAACATACCTGACCTATAGCTAGGTTCCTCTTATTGAGGACGTCTACAGTTAAGAGTCTATTATTAATAGAGAGCCAAGATAGGATTTTTGCCATAAGCAGAGCACAGCATCTCCAAATGCTTTTAGCGAAAGGAGAAATAACACCTCCGTGATTGAGAAAGTTGTAAAAGGATTTAACAGAAAACGAGCCAGAATTGGTCCAACGCCAAACCAAATTTTCATTATGATGCCAAGTGTAACTATTTAGAAGCGAAATGAGGTGAAAGAATTCCGGTTGAAGATTTTGGGGGAGATCACAAGAGAACGGAATATTCCACTCTCTGTTGTTGTTCTGAACAGACAGATAGTCTGCCACTTTGGAAGCAGGGTTAAGAGCGAGGCGATAGAGAGCCGGATAGGCCGAAGCCAGCTTCAGATTGCCAATCCAAAGGTCCATCCAAAACTTGGTCTTGGAACCATCGGCAAAAATATGGATAATACTACAATGAAAGGGGTGTACCACTTTCCACATCCCTTTCCAAAACAACGACGCTCTGGAAGAGAGAGTTGGGCTAAAATTCCACACCCTCTGGTGTCGAAAACAAGTATAAGAAAGCATGTGGGCCCAGGGTAAGTGATCCTCAAGCATTTTCCATAACCATTTAGCCAAGAGAGTTAAATTTTGGTTACGAAGGTGACGGACACCCAAACCGTCGGCAGCCTTGGACGTGCAAACCACCTTCCAATTACAAAGGTGGGTACCTGCTCTATAACTGTCAGAACTGGACCTGAAGAAATTCCTTCTGATTTGATCAATCCTGTTGATCACCCAGGAAGGAACGTAATAAAAGGACATCATATACAGGGGAATAGAAGAGAGAACCGCGTTAACCAAAATTAATCTTCCGCCTCAAGAAAGGTTTTAACCCGTTCACACATTAAGTCTGGACTCAACTTTATCAATTATCGGAAGCCTGTACGATTTATGTAGCTTGCCCCATCTCAATGGGATACCAAGATACTTAACCGGGAACAAAGAGGCATTACAATTGAAGAATTGGGCAGTCTCCAATTGACGATTGTTAAACCCACCAAGCCATAGAACCGAAGATTTGTGGAAATTGATCGAAAGGCCGGACGCACTTTCAAAGATATAGAGAAGTAGTTTGAGATTATGAAGAGAGCACCCGTTGGATTTGGCAAAGATGATGGTGTCATCAGCATATTGTAAGTTGAGGACTCCACAAAAACTGTGGGAACCACCAGTCCTTCAATAACATTGGCTTTCTAGGTAGGGTTGGCATTCGGGTCGACCGGACAGGGTCGGGTCGGACCCGCCCGGGTTGAAGGCTGACTTGGGCAGGTTCGGGTCGGGTCGGAGGGTTAACCGGGCCGGGTCGAAGAGGTGAATTCGCGACCCGCCCAACCCATGAACCCTTTCGGATCCAACCCGGGTCGGGTTGCGGGTTGGCCCAGTTAGAGAGTTAACTTTTTTTTAACTTAAAAAAAGGTAATTTTAATAATAAACATCAGAAATCGTAATAATAATAATAAGATTGAAAGAGTGAAATTGCCAAAAAATGATATACTATTCATATGATTTCAATTTATACAAATTTCACAATTTGTAATAAGAAATAAAGATTTTCTACAAATTTATTTTATACAATAATAAATTTCTTATATAAAATTTCAATTTACTTCAATTTTCCTAATTTTAAATAACAAGCAAAGATTTAATACAATTTTTTATCTATTTACAATTGTCTTCAATTTCATGGCCTTCGATTTGTTGTTGTTGACTTGTTGTTGGTCTTGAATTCTTCATTTAGTTGCTATTGTTGTTGTTCTTCTTCTTCTTCTTCCGGTGAGTTGCTCCCACTTGTGGACGTAGATAATGTTTTTCTTTTTGTCCAATCTTCAGTCTTCAGCCAATCTTCTGTGCAAACGAGTATCTCTAACGATTGGGGCTTCAAGCGATTCCTGTAATCAGTTAGAACCCTGCCACTTGTAAAAATACATTTTCAGAAGCAACTGTAGAGACAGAAGGAGTTAGTAGATCTTTAGCCATATATTTAAGAATACTATAAGTGTGTTCATGGTCTTTCCACCATTGTAAAATATCTAATGAAGAACTAAAAGTCTCAGAATCTTGTTGGTTATACCAATTTAATTCATTTGGTTGATTAGATATAGGTTTTTTTAATTGAATTTGTGCAAGTAAATTAAATGTTCTATCATCAAATTTATTCTTACCCTTATCTTTAGAAGTAGCAGAAGAAAAACTAACTACAGAAGTTGTACTACTTGAAGCAAAAATTTTTTCATAATAATCATACAAGTTATTTAATGTAGATTCAAATTTAACTAAAAAAGAAGCGCAATCAATTTCAGAATCATCATCCCCAAGTAAATTAAAAAACATTTCAATCAAAATCTTCGTACCTTCTAATTTGATACGAGGATCCATAACGATAGCAACATAATACAACATAGGAGGAGGATTAAAATACTTCAAAAATTTTGTGTATGTAGGTTTGACAATATCACCAACAAAAGCATCATCTAACATTTCTTTAAAAGTTTGCATCATAGTAACTATTGAAATAAAAATGCTACTAGAAGTAGATTCATATGATTTTAAAAATTTGAAAGTTGCGGTTTTAAAATGTTCTAATAATTTAAACAAAGATTTGGCAAAATACCAATCGGGAGGAGTCATTTAAAAATTTGGCATATTTTTTGCTATACAAAAATTATTTATACATGCTTTATATTCGGTAACAACCTATGGTAAATCAAAAGTAGAGTTCCATCGGTGTTTAACATCCTTTGGAAATTTTCTAAAAGGTACATTTGAAATCCTACACCAATTTTTTCATTCTTGAAATATGGTGTCACTTAATGCAATAAAATATACACAATTTTTTATTTTAAATATATATGGTTCGGCTATTTTTAATGCATCTTGCACACATAAATTTAAAATATGAAATGCACATCTAACATAAAAAATATTGTCAGATGGAGGTGTAAGTCCCTGCTCTGAGCTCAGACAATTTATACAATTTAGAAGACAAATTATTTATAGTATAGTACAACTGCCCACCACAGGCTGCCTCTCAAAAGGTGGTTAACCGGATTGGTCACTCTTGATCATAGGCTATGTTATTTATATATTATTATATTAAGTTCAACTCCCGATATGGGATATTAATCACTTACCTTCTCCGGTTTCTCTCTCCTGAGAAACTCTCCCATGTGAATTGTATCTCATCCGAAGGTGGGCCCATACCATATACCATTTACCAAGGCCACGTCATCATCAAAGCCTTTCAACAGCACAATGCATGCTGTGGTTTCAACTGGTGGGCACCCCCTCCATTCATCACACCATTTAATTATCCATTTTACCATATTTACCAAACCAGCCACTTTATATATCAACATATGTTATATATATATATATTATATTTTTAACACGGGGTGTTACAGACACCCCCCTTCAGAAATCAGTATTCTCGCTGAGCACGGGCAGGCACAATCTAGTACATGATTTTCTTTCTAGCCGTTGTGAAGTATCTGCTCTTCTATTTGCCCGATTATTCATGATCCCAGAATCCACCGTCCGATCAATCATAATCCCGAATTTAATTGAGCCACCCTCCTATCCACCTGACTAATTATAATCCCGGAATCCTCCGCCCGATAAATAACAGTCCCGGATTTAATTGAGAATTCACCACAGTTCCGGAATCCTACACTCGGCTGGGTCTATAGTTCTGGAATCCTCCGCCCGACCATATAGACATGCTCCACATCCCGGTGTCAAAAGTCAGCTTTGATACCATTTTTAATGTCCCTGCTCCGAGCTCAGACAATTTATACAATTTAGAAGACAAATTATTTATAGTATAGTACAACTGCCCACCACAGGCTGCCTCTCAAAAGGTGGTAAACCGGATTGGTGACTCTTGATCATAGGTTATGTTATTTATATATTATTATATTATGTTCAACTCCCGATATGGGATATTAATCACTTACCTTCTCTTGTTTCTCCCTCCTGAGAAACTCTCCCACATGAGTTGTATCTCATCCGAAGGTGGGCCCATACCATATACCATTTACACTTATCATTTACCCAAGCCACGTCATCATCAAAGCCTTTCAACAGCACAATGCATGCTGTGGTTTCAACTGGTGGGCCCCCCTTCCATTCATCACACCATTTAATTATTCATTTGACCATATTTACCAAACCAGCCACTTTATATATCAACATATGTTATATATATATATATATATATATTATATTTTTAACACGGGGTGTTACAGAAGGGTTTAATGCGGTTTTTAAAATACTAATAGATGCATTGTTGTTAAATGCATTATCAAAACTAATACACATAATTTTATCGCGAATATGACAAAACATCACAAATTTCTAAAATATGATTTGTTATTTCAATGCCGCTATGGGGATATGGCAGCGCGGCAAGTGATATTATTCTTTTTTGAGGAATCCAATTACTATCGATCCAATGACAGGTTATTCCCATCATTGGAATATTGTTACAACTCGTCCAACAATCCGAAGTTAAACTAACTTTACAAGTTAAACTCCATAAAATTGCAATCAAAGCGTCCTTCATTTCATTGTACATTTTAAAACAATCCGATTTGCGAGTATTACTCGGAATTCTTCTAAAATGAGGGTTTAAGGCGGTTTGATTAAAATTTTTCAAGTCCCTACTCTCGGGATAGGAAAATGGTAACTCTTCCTTTATTACTAATCGGGCCATTTCCCGACGAACAAGATCGGGATCATAAGGGTGGCTATCAACTAGATCGATCCTAGGGTGGATTTTTTGTTGTCCGGGTAGGTCAACAAGAAGTTCTTTATGCACACTTAGGATGTGTCGCTTAATTGTACCCATGCCCTCACCCCTCTTCCATTTGTATTACTTAGAACATGTTTTACAAACTTTTAAACCTACACCCGATATATTTTCGTCCGAAATATAATCGTAAAATTTATGCCAATCACTACTTTTTCCTCTAGTTTTCCTATCACTAGTGGGTTGTGTTGTTTCGGTTGTTTGTTGTTGTGGTTCTTCTTCTAATTGTATGTCTCCTACAAACTCATCATGTGTACCCCATTGTTGGGTAGGAGGATCATGGTACTCTTCGGCGATCTCATTATGTGGGATAATTGGTGGCTTACGGGAAGTACCGGTAGAATCTTGCCAACTTTGGCTACGACCGCTACCGCGTGATCTAGACATGTTGATATGTAGTAGTATATGTAAAAAAAAAAACTACACAATGTAGGGGCGATAAGTTTAAAAAAAATCTAGAAAACAAGAGGGTTGTGAGAGAGAAGATCAAAAAACCAACAAACAAATAAAATACCAAAAATTATAACTACAAAAAAAAATAAAAATAGAAGAAGAGGGATATGAAATTTTGATACCGTTCACTGTGGATACTCATATATAAAAAAACCGATAAAAATAAGAATAGAAGTAGAAGTAGAAATTCGGAATTGAAGACTTGAAGAGAGCTTGGAGGAGAGTTGAAGACTTGATCACTTGGAGGAAAGTTGAAGAGTTGAAGACGTTGTTGAATTTTGAGTTCGATATGATCGGAATTTGATCATGTATATGTCTTGCTACCTTGTTTATTCAATTATTCACAAATTGAAAAGAATTGAATAATAATAGTAGAGAGAGTAAGAGAGTAAGGTGTGAATTTTTTGTTTGGGTTTGGGGGGGGGGTATTTAAAGGAGAAAAATAAAAAAAACCCAAAATACAAAAAAAGACACAAAAAATGGCTACAATAGCTGTTGGTGCTGCTCTCAGTTGTACAGTAGCGTTCAGGACCCGTTGGACCCGCGGGTCAACGGTCGACCCGGGGCGGGTCGAACATTTGACCCGTAAGGGTGAAACGGTTCGCAACCCGCGGATTGACCAGCGGGTTGGCGGGCGGGTTGGATCCTTTTTTGCGGGTTAACGGGCCGGGTTACACGAGGTGAATTCACTTAATTCGCGACCCGGGTCGACCTGTTAACATTAACGGGTTCAACCCGAACCCGAACCGTCGTTTCGTAGGTCGAGTTAAATGGGCGGGTTGCCCACAGGTCGCGGGTCAACCCGACCCGTTTGCCATCCCTAGTTCCAGGCATGCTTCAACATTTACTGAAGACATCTGCCGCAAGAGTGAACATGAGAAAGGAGATAGGGTCCCCCTGACGATGACCGCGCTTACATTGGAATTTGTTGCCTTCCGAGCCATTAATAAGAATGGAAGAAGTGCCAGCAAAAAGGCTGGACTTCATCCAAGCTATCCACTTAGGGCCAAAACCTCTATTGAGAAGAATGTCGTAAAGAAAATCCCAACTCACCTTATCGTATGCCTTTTCAAAATCTAGTTTAATCATAATCCCCTCAGAGTTGGATTTATGGCAGTGGGAAATGATTTCCTGGGTCGAAGCCACACTATCTAGAATGAAGCTATCTTTAATAAAACCCGACTGGGCGGGATCAATAAGAGGGGAAATAACTAGGCTCAGGTGATAAGCTAGAACATTCATAATGATCTTGACGTGGTATTGAAGAGACTGATCGGTCTAAAATTAGGAACAGAGTTAGCATCAATAATTTTGGGAATGAGTACGATGTGAGCGTAATTAATACGATCAAAAGAGAAGGATCCTTGGTGGAGATCAGTGAACATCTCAACGAGATCATCTTTAAGAAAATCCCAGAATTTTTGGAAGAAGAAAGAAGGAAAACCATCAAGGCCCGGGGCCGAGTCACTTTTAAGAGAGAGCACAGCCGATTTAATTTCCTCCAGAGAAAAGAGAGCCTCCAAACAAGACAAATCATGAGATTCCTGACCGTAGAGCTGCATCCAATCCAGATGAATGAGACAGGATTGAGAAGAACTGAGAAGATTTTTATAGAACTGGAGAAAGGTCGAGTGGAAGTCAGAATCGGAGTGAAGTTCTACACCCTCATGAATGATAAAGGAAATGTGATTGCACCGTTGTCGGTGAGAAGCAAAATTATGGAAGAAGGTGGTGTTTCCATCACCCTCATAAAGCCAGCGAACTTTGGCCCGTTGCGCCCATTTGATGTCGTCATTATGAAGAATGGAAGTGAATTCCCTTTTACAGGAGCTCCTTTCATAACGAAGAGAATTAGAGATCGGACCAAGCTTTTCAATCTTGTCGATGGATTCTATAATGGAGAGGAAAATGTGCTTTAGGTCATTGGCGAAAGCAAATCTTTCTTTGCACCAAATCTTGTAACCATATTTGATTGCATGAAGTTTAAGGAGAATACGAACTAAACCGTGAGATCCTGTAATAGAAGCAAGACAATCGGAAATGAGAGTGACAAAAACCTGATCTTGCAACCAAAATTTTTCAAAACGGAATTTGAACGGCTTAGAGAAGTTATAATTAGAGTGTAAAGCGATGGGAACGTTGTCTGAAGACGGATTAGGCATAGCACAAGCAAAGGAATTATGGAAAAAGGATATCCAGTCGTTAGAGACCAGGAAACGGTCAAGTTTTGTCAGAGTCAGAGTGATACGCATGTTAGACCAAGTGAAGGATCTCCTGTTAAGAGGGATATCGGATAAATTAAGTGAACGAATACACTCATTGAATCGGAAGGAATCCAGACTATGCGAAACGGCCCCAGATCTTTCATGGGAAAATATGGTAACATTAAAATCACCACAAAAGATCCAAAACCCTTGAATGCTGTTCTGGAAGGAATTAAATTCGTTCCAGAAAAGGTTACACCGCTCGACGGAGGAGGGACCGTAAACAGATACTACTGTGAGACCACAGTTGAATTCATGCCAATGAAAGCAAACAATAAAGAAAAGGGTAAGATGGTGGACTGTAATAACGGAAAACTGTGATTCCTTAAAACCAAAAAGGTTACCACCTCGCGTATCAATAGCATTAAGAGGAATCTAATTTGAGATCAGAGATCCACCAATGGCACGAAAAAGAGCGGGGGAAGTCGAATCCAACTTAGATTCCTGGATGGAGATTATATCATAATGGGACAAAAAGATAAGGTGAAGAATAACTTGTTGCTTGGACGAGCAATGAAGGCCCCTAATGTTCTAGGAGAGATTAATCATGAGAACGATTATACTCCGAAGCTCTTGAGATTTCACGTTTGCGAATAGCCTCAAAATCTACAATGTGGGAAGAGTCAACCGCAAACCCCATACTAGACGCTAGGTCTATCATGTCGGAATTGGACAAAGAGTCAAAGTGCACCTGGTAGACAGAATCGAGGGTAGAAGGGGACGAAACAAAAGAGACAGGGGGAGGGATTTCCAGGTTACAGATATGAGCAGCTAGGAAGGCTTTAGAGCCAGAAGATAAGTGATTGTTATTTTTTGCCCTAAGACGAGCACTTGAACAAATGATAATAGGAGTCGGTTTGGGTTTCGGCAAGGGAGATCTGAAAGAGTCGCAGGGGGATAAAGCGCTAACAGCCGGAGCATGATTAGCTAGAGCCAACAGGCCAACTGAGCTAGAAGCATCAGCACCGAAGACAGGGGAGAATGAATAGCCGGAACAGGGGTTGGCCCCCTCAAAACAGGCGCAGCTTGATGGAGAGGAAAAGAAGCTACGAGTGTAGGAACAGAGCAAGAGGAGAGATAGAAAAGCTAGAGGTGGTAGAGGTATGTTGCTCCTCTATAATACGAGGATGCTTGCAATTCAGATGGAGAAAATACTGTAAACACCCGCAAAAATCAACTAATAAGACGGTATTGAGACAGAAATTAAGAGCGAATTTAACGGGGAAAGCGAATAAATGATTAATACTAAAGTCGTAGGAGAAAATAGCAATAAAATCAGACAAATAACTAATCGAAACAACAATGGTATAATTAGGAAAAGATACCTTTTGATGGGGAGAAGACTCAGCAAGCTCCGCCGCCTCTTCGGAGAGAAGATCATCTTGATCAATCCATGAATCAGACTTCAATGAAGACGGAGCAGCGAATTTGAAGGGAACGAGCTTAGAACTGGGAGTTGTAGAAGAAGAACCATGAACTCCTTTAATGAAGTTATCCCAATCCGACGAGAACTTGGGGTTAACTACCCAATCAGGCCACTTTGAGTCAGGGTTGGTCGGCTGAACATCTGAACCGGTAGTAGAGCAACCAGCAACATCGAGGAGAGCAGAGGGAAGGATGTCTTTAGTAGTTGGGGTACCAGAGTAGAGGGGAGGATGGCTTTTGTCATCCAAATTATTGTTGCACATTTTTAAAACTTCACAAAACACTCAAAACTATCAAGAACTTTGAGAGTTTTTGATGTTGATGACAACTTTAATAACAAAATTAGGAATATTTATGAGGTCACAATAATTATTGGATATAACAGTAATATTCTCTACAACATGATCTCTTATATTCGAACATGCATTCTGTAACTACTTCGTATATTTTGGACAGTTGAACAATTATCATGTATATCACTAATTATATCTATATATTATACCAATAGGAGAGAGAGTGTCAACCTCCCTCATTTCTCTATTTTGAAATAAAGAAATGAGAGCAAAAGAAGAAATTCACATTTGTTAATACGTTCAGTATGCACATTTTCATTAAAAAAACAATATAAAAGTCTCAAACCTATAAACTTGGAACTTAATTACTAGAACTGTGATTTGCTCATTAAGTGTTCGATGAAATACCTACGTATCACACAATGTGTTTGTAAAAAAATGGTTTTGAAAATTATTGCTTAACTAAATCAATTATATCTATGTATGGTATATGTATTAATTTCTGAAACTGTCATGCCCCGCTTCCCAAAATACGGAATACGAGTACATAACGAATGCCCAACGAATGATGTAAACAGCATCCATGAGCTATACTAGTCTAACTCAACAATATGAACAACAAACACAACTATGCAAGAGAATATAATCACATGAATTAAAGAACAACTTCAATAATAGATGAAATAATCCTAAAGCATAATATCCAACATAATATCCAATATCTGGGAAAACAATCTTCGGGACAAAAGCCCAAAACAATGTATAATATCAAAGACAAAGTTCAAAGAAAAGATATATGGCATAAAATAATTCAAGCAGTGAAATCTTCGGCTTCATCTTCTAAAATCATTGCTCACCAATTTCTTTTGATAGTGATCCTTCAGTACCTATAAACTCGTGATCTAAAAAGAGAGAAAATAATGTCCTTAGAGCAAGTCATGGACAGCAAGTAGTGGAAAACAGGGAATAATAGGAAACACGGTATATCAAAAATAAGGCACGGGATCAAAGTCAAGAACAAAGGTAAAGATTGGCAATAATGTCAAAGGTCTATATTTAATCATGCATTAATTAATAATGTCAATATAAGTTCTATATTGGTGACTGTATATGGGATCGAGCATGAAATATCAAATGCGGGTCATTATTTATTTTATTAACCTATCTAGTGCACGTAGTACTGCGACCCATTCCACAAGTTCGGCGCAAGCAAACAGTGAAATTTTAGACTAATGGCGAACTCAACATATTGTGTACTCGGTAACAAGATTACAAGATATCATGATAGCGTGATCACATAATGACAAGCATTTCTCCACCTTCCATGTAATAAACCATGTAAGCAAGAAGGCCTCTACCGAGTACAGTTTCCGATTGTTTACTACCAAGTCAACCCATAATACCCCGGCTTGTTAATATTTTATTTCATCATATGTGAGTATGCAAGAAGGTGTCAAGATTGTATCATGCTAGGTGTGACTAATTCTACTCGTTACATATAAAGCAAGAAGCAAATATATTAAATCAACACAAATCATATAATCTGGACAACAAGACATTACTATAAAAAAACAGATATTTCCGCTACTACAGAAAAGCAAATCTGGATCCGTCAGAAGTTATATAAACTATACTTTCTGCCGATTCCAGCAAATATACATACGATATACAAAAATCACAGAAACTAGGTTCAAATGCTTATTCTTTATAGATTTTATGTTCAGGCAGCAGGTTATAGATTGTGTTCATATATATGTTTCAGGTCAGAAAACTCATCAGTTAAATCTACAAAAAATCAGGATGATATCTAAGCATGTCTAGTCTCATCCAAATTAATTTCACATTTTTATTTTACTGATAATATGTTCTATTTATTAATACATCGGAATGATATGCATGAAAATGGGAATCTGGATATCTGAACCTATCAGTACTAAATCTAACAGATTATAACTCGGAATTCAATTCCATCAAAATTTATGAAAATTAGACATATGGGGATACAATTCATATTTACAAAGTTCTTTCAAATTACTACAACAACATATTCGAAATTCTGATACAAAAAGAAGTAAACAACAGGCCAGAAAATATTTTAATATGAATAGGCAATAATTTCATCATACAAGCATATTTTACAATCATGGCAATTAGTTCATCAAATCAAATTCAATCATAAAGATTCAAATCATCAAACAACTCTGCAACACGGATCTAGTTATGTTTTTATGTAATTCGTGCATATGCAATGTGCAATAGGGACCCGGGTTTGAATCGAAGATAAAGGCACGAAGTCAAGGATATCTTGGGTTAGCTCATGTAAACCCTCAATATACTCAACGGAAGATGAATAGTATAACAATATGATGATTAAAAGATGATCTACTTGCGGGGATCCACAAAATTCTTGAACAAAAATAATCAAACTAGTTCAAGAGAGACTTGCCTTTTAGACGGTAAATCCGAATATAAAGAATAACGGGATGGGAATCTCGGGAAATGAAACACGAACAATGCACGCACGAAAGCACGTGAAAACAATGTGCAAGAACACCCAGCAAAAGCAATTTCTCTTCTCCCGAACACCAAACAGCAAATCTCCTTCTTCTCCCGAACACCAAACAACAAATCCCCTTCTCCCGAACACCAAAAAGCAACTAGAGGAGAGGGGGGCAACGGTAGGGGAGAAAGATAGTCAGCGGTGCACGGGGGCATGGCGACTGACGACAAGGACAAGGCGGCACTGGCGGTGGCTAGTCGACAGATAGCGGTGACTGGAAACAGCAACGACAAGAGCAATGGCCGTCGAGGGTAGCTCGACGGAAGGACAACGACACAGTCGACAAAAATAGGGGAACTCCAAGGGAAATAGGGGAGCTTCGGAGGGGGACGATAGGGCGCTGTGGATGATCTAGGTGGCGGAGGACAATGGCTGACGACGAGGGGGGAATTGTGGTGGCGGTTGGAACACAGAGTGGAGATGGGCGACGGGTTTCGGTGTTGGGGTGGAAACGGGATGGAGATGGAGAGAAGCAGTGGGGCAGTGCTGGAGGGTGATCGGAGGGTGGAGGAGGATGGGAAGATGAGGGTCAAGAGGCTTCGGGATGGGTTTCGAGGAAACAGAGGTTGGGATGAGAGCGGCGAGAGGTTAGAGGAGAGAGAGAGATAGATAATATGGTTAATAATTAATTAGGGTTTAGGGGTATTTATATAGGATAATGGATGTTGGGTTTTGGGTTGTGGGTTAACGGGTTAAGGGTATAGGTTTAGGATCCAAAAAGAGAAAAATAGATAGAATTAAATAGGATATGAATATAATGGATCAATATAAACCCAAAACACAAAAGAGTAGAATTAGTAGTGAGCCAAAAATTTAGGATTCAAGCCAAAAAAAGTACAGAATGATCAAAAAAGAATAAATGAGCCCAAAGAAAAGTAAGATTTATTATTTAAAAGAGATTCGAATACAATAATCAAGAATGGAGAAAATTACAATCAAAATCCAAAAACAAAAAAATAGGGGTTACAGAAACCATAATTTACTACCTCATTTTATTTTCAATTTCTAATTTGTGTTTTTAAAATCCTAAAATTTGAATTTGCGGAAGAGTATGAGTTGGCGACGGGGATGATTGTGGTATTGGATCCAAGAATGATATTTGGTAAGGAGGTAGGTGGCGGTGAGTCGGGTGAGGCGAACAGATAGGTGGAGGGAGATGTTGAAGAAGGGGACGTCGCTGTGGTTGAAGACAACGGAGATGCAGGAGATGAGGGAGAAAACATTTGATAGGGTGTGAATTTGGGAGCAGGAGCGGGAGGAGAGGGAAGGGAGGATTGAGATGAGGCGAGTCAATTCCTGGGTGTTATCAGTCAAAATGTATATAAAGGCCGGATTGTGAGCATATTTTTTATGATAAATTTCACTAAACTATACACTTAAAGAGTTAATTTCTCTTAATTCTCTCACACTTTTTTAAAGTTCCATATAATTTGATGAGTCCTTTAAAATTATTTTATTCTGTGCAATTTGCACACGGTAACGCTAGTATTTTGGATATAACAGTAATATTCTCTACAACATGATCTCTTATATTCGAACATGCATTCTGTAATTCAAAGAACTACTTCATATATTTTGGACAGTTGAACATGTATATCTCTAATATTATAATGAGAGAGCTGGGGTTGTCATTTATAGACAATCTGTAATTTGTAGACAACCATTCAACCAACCATCTAATCTCAACCATTTATTTTAAAGTGGAAGTTATATTAACCATTCATTTACTTTACTGTTGTTAGTTACTATAATACCCTCAAAGTTCAAATTTATTTACGACATAATTATTTACAAAAGTGTCACTCATATAAAATAAAAGTTGATGCCACTAGGGATAATTTGTAAAGAGTATATAATAAGTGAAGTGAGATCTCAGGTTCAATGCCATATTATGTCTTAGTATTTTCTTTTTAAAAAAATATTAGGATGTCGCTCCTGCAGAATACTAGTATTTATAATTTAAATCGACGTATAAGGAAATCTGTAACAGCCAATACCATTCAAATTTAGATCCGAATTATATTTTTCATATTCATTTGCACCTAATAATTAAGGGTGACAATTGACCTGAACCCAACCCGGTCTCGCCTTGGTCTGATCCGGTTATTAGCGGGCTTATTAATAATTTCTATTTCGGGTCGGGCTTGGACTCATGTTTTTAGTCCCGAAGAAAATTCGGACCACGCTCGGGCTCAAGTACTTCAGTCTGATGGGCCCGAATCAAATTTGTGCAAGGGCATGTGTATATTTATGTATATATCATGTATATTGATATATACGATTTTTAGAGGGAATATTTATATATGTAAATTGAAATAAGTATTAAAGTTTATGAAAAGAGAAATTATGCTTTATATATAGATTTAAAATAAAAATAAAAAATCATATATGAATTACACAAAAATTAGTAGTATTCCTATTATTGTTATTTTTATCGTATATTAATCTTGATGTAGTTTTATTTTATTGAAATTTTATATATTAAAACATGCATAAGTAGTTCGGACTTAGGTCCAAATCTATTTTCTGATCTAATTTGGGTCTGGGCCTAATTTTTTAAGCCAAAGAAAAGTGGGGTCAAACTTGGGTGTATGTTTTAAACTTCAGACTTAGGCCTGGGCCAATATGAGTCCAGTCCAAACTCAGACAGTTGCCGGCCATACTAATAATGGTGGGAAAAAAAAGGTTAGGGCTTAATTCTGGTGAACCCAATGTGAAAACTGTTAAATGTTCTTTGCTCATGTTAAAATTGGTTTGGTTTTGACTGTCAAAAAGTTCCCCCCCACCCCCCACCCCACCACCACCACCAATTATTCATCTTAAATAGCTGGATGTTAAAACACTGATCGATTATGTATTTTAACACTCCACATGTTCTCACCTTCGAACAATTTGGACGGGAGTCTTTTTTGCTGAAAGTAGGACAAAGTAGGACAAATTATTGAAACAAAAATAGGAAAGGTAAATAAGTATTGCCAACAAAAGTTGGGAGCCTTTCCAAATTTAGCCTCAGCTCAAGCGATGTATCATAATTGGAGAGTTATCAGTAGGATATATATGGAGCAATTTATAACTTCATATATGTAGTATATGTTCCTTTTATTTTTTGTACTAAGTTGTGAAGAAAAAAAAAAGGGCGAAAATTTTGAAGTGTCACGTGTGAACCTAAATTTTGGGTATTTGACATATAGAAAAAGAAAAATTTAAATTTGCGCTGCAGTCGTTGTAACCCAAATTTTGACTTTTACCAATATTTAAATCGTCAGACGAAAGATAAAATTGAACGGATGAAGGATGATTTACTGCCGCTATATAAAAATTTTATTTTTAAATTTTTTTAAAATCACGGGACGAGAAATGATTTCCCGTCCGTCTATTTTCAAAAAAAAAAAAACAAAACAAAAAAACAATAAAAAAATGAACAGACGGGAAATTATCTCCCGTCCGACAATTTTTAAAATTTTTTTTTTTAAAAACGAACGGACGGAAAATCATTTCCCATCCGACATTTTTTTTAATATAAAAAAAAATTTACGGACGGAAAATCAAAAAATAGCGACGAAAGATGATTTTTCGTCCGATTGAACAGACGTATGTTCTGCCAAATATGGTAGACCAGTGTTCCTTACATACCTAAATTTTGGGGATATAGCCAACAACTGCAGCACGAAATTTTATATTTTTTGAAAAATTTGGCAAATAAGACAACCACTTCATATGCTCTTAGTAAAGTAAATTTACATATCGACCTCTAAAGTAATGCTACACCTACTATAAATTTCACTATATTTCTTTTCACGATTTTAGGTGACACACTCAAATAGAAGATAAAGAGAGTAGGTGAAAAAACTTTCTAATAAAAATGTGCCATCTAAGATAGTAGAAAAAATAGGAGTGAAATTGATAGCAGATGAAACACGTCCGATACTCTTTCCGATTTCATTACTTTTTCCGTTGGCGGTCCCCGCTCCCGTCAGCTGTCCCCAGCACGAATCTCAAAGCGTTAACCCCACTTTCCTCCCAGTAGACCCCACTCCAACCATCCTCAAATCTCACCCATAATATATCTCCTATGCGCACCTCGCATGACGTTATTTCCCCCCCTCCTGCCTTTCTTCTCCATCTATAAAAGAGCCCCAGAGGATTCCAAGGTAAGGCTTGAAGCGGCCACTAGATCAAAGCATCAGTTCCTCCGCTTTCTCCTAGAAATTCGCTTCTTTTTCGTTTTTACTCTCTTACCCTTTTCGTCCAAAAAGGAAAACGGAAACCGAAACCCTAACCCTAGATCTCAGTCATGGTCGGAACCCCGTCTTCTTTGTCGTCTTCGTCCACATCTTCGTGTGCTTCGTTCAGTTCCTTCGATGACGTCACCGTCAAGAACGGCGTTAACGCCGTTAACGCCGTCAAGTTCCTTTGCAGCTACGGCGGCAAGATACTCCCCCGTCACAACGACGGCAAGCTCCGTTACTTCGGCGGCGATACCCGTGTCCACTCCGTCGATAGATCCGTCTCTTTCTCAGGTAATTTTCTTTTTTTTTTTTAAATATTTTTTGATATTCTGTGGGTTCATAGTTGGAATTAAGGTGTTGAATTTGGGGATGGAATTGGAACAGAATTGCAGGCGAAGATGGGGGAATTATGCGGATGGGATTCGGTGGTGATCAGATGTCAATTACCGAACGAAGATCTCGACTCGCTCGTGTCGATCACATCCAACGAGGATCTGGCGAATCTGATCGAAGAGTACGATCTTGCGAATCGGGAGAAGCTCGTTCAGTTAAAGATCCGAGTTTTTCTTCACCAAAAACCTTCAAAACCTCCCTCTCCGACTTGTCGTTCCCCGATGACGTCATCACCTGAGAGGAAAGCGAAATTGGCGGCCCTACCTCCTCAGATTGCGAATCGATGCGTTCATCAGATGTCGGCGCCGCGGTCTGTTACACGTCATCGTCATTACCATCACTATCAGCAGCATCAGAATGGGGTGGGGAAGAGTAGTCTTGTGCATCACGGTAACCACTGGAACTAGTTGCAGTAAAATTTTGAGAGGTAAAGGGAAAGAGGACCAATGAACGAGGACTTTGATGTAATTTGGAGAGGACTTTTTCATAAATTCAGAACAAAAAACTTGAAGAAAAAAAAAGAAGCCAAAAAAAAAAAAAAATTAATTTATTGATTGCTTGTTTTTTTTCTTCTTCTTCCATCCGTTCGTTCTTTCGTTCGTTCATCTTCTTCTTTGGTGCCATGTCTGTTCTGTGCTGCGTGTGCTGTTCATGTGCGTAGCACGTGTCTGGTTGGGTTCTGTTCGTTTGGCCGTTACATCTGATTGCTTTGTTCGGTTGATTCCCGTTTTTTCCGCGGATTCCGTTAGGTTGCTTTGTTCGCCTCCTTCCGTCTTACTTCATTTAGGTTTGGTCATGTTTTTTTTTTCCTGATATATATTTTTTAAATTTTAATTTCTCTAACATTTTTTGTAATTTGCTGATTCCGTATTTTGGTTTTTTGTTTGCAGGAAGACGTGGTCCACAAGGGGGAACGTACATATTAATGACATACATTGGAGATTGAATGTCTGCATACAACGGAGATTGCATATACGTTTTTATTTTTCTTTAAACTTGAAAAGGACAACGATGATGACGTAAGATTGCTACAGAGATTATAACTTACCGGCATACACAGGAAATTGCTGTGAATATTATTTAGCATATTCCTACCAAACAAGTAGAAATAAATGGACAAGTAGAGCATTATTGGGACGAACGTGCTCTGAACATGTCCACAATTCTTAGTTGTCCGTCTTTCCTTTGCATCCCCATGGACTTGGGAGATGTTTTAAAAAGCTGCGTCAATAGGATATTTTATAGTTAACTTTTTGGACCAGAGAACCCAAAACAAAGACACAAACAAAATACAGGGCAAGGGATTGGTCATGCTTCCTTAAGTTATTTTATTTCTTTTTCTCATTCCACAATATCAGTCAGTTTTCGAGACAAATATTTTATTATTCTTAAATACTAGTAGTTTACACGTGCGAATGCACATCTTAATAAATATAGTTTTTTTAAAAATAAAAAATTCAGACGTAGTCTGGATTTGATGTAAAACCCACTAGTAATTTACACGTGCGATGCACGTCTTAATAATTTAATTTTTTTTTAAAATCAAAATTTAGATATAGTATGAGTTTAAACCTGAAACCTTCTTTATATTAGTTATGTACGTGTGTTGAACATGTTGATAAATTTACAAATTAATAGATTTACAAATTGGTAGATTTACAAAAGACACTAAGGTACTGTTCTTTTTCTCCTCTTATAAGCGATTCACATCTTATAAGAGGTGGTCCACCTCTTTTTCCATAATTTTTAGCGTTCTTTTTTTAACTCTTATAAGCAATTTCTCCTAAAATCGCTTATAAACCTAAACGGCTTCTAGTAGCCTCTTTCAAATTCTTATAAGCCTTCTATCACTGTCTATATTACCCCAAAGTATAAATAGAGAAATTATATAGTAAGGGTAAAATTGTGTAAAAGTAGAGAAAATGCTCTTATAAGAGGTGAAAAAAGAACTGAAATCTCTTATAAGAGGCTCTTATAAGAGGTTATTTTTATATAAAAAGAACACCTCAAAAAGTGGCTCTTACAAGAGGCTCTTACTATAAATCTCTTATAAGATGTAACCTCTTATAAGAAGCAAAAAAAAGAACAGTACCTAAGGCCTTCTCCCATTATAGTATTAGAGATTTACAAAAGTTATGCACGTGCGTTGCACGGGTTGGTAGATGGACAAATTACACTAAGGCCTTCTCCCATTATAGTAGTAGAGATTTATTGAGTACCTTTTTGAAGAGATTTTCAATTTGAGTAATGTCACACAAATTATTAATTTCACTACCAATTTTTCCACTATCTTAGATGACACACTAGTATTAGAGTTGGTGTTGAGTAGGCTAGCTTAGGTGGCACACTAGTATTAGATAATTGGTATAAAGTAGGTTGGAAAACTCTTCAATAGTAATGTGTCACCTACAGTAGTGAAGAAAAATGTAGTGAGATTGGTAGTGAGTGTAACATTACTCTTTCAGTTTTATCATTATCTCTTCATATTCTTAAATCTCTAATCTCTAATATTATAATGGGAAAAGGTCTTAGTGTCATTTGTAAATCTACCAACATATGTATTGTACGTGCATAACTAATATGAAAAATGTCTCCACTACGTCAAATATTTTACTTTAACATTTTTAAATATATTAAATGTGCATCACACATGTAAATTATTATTTATCTATCAATCCATCTATCTATAATATAATATATAATAACTATTATAATGGAAGAGTTGAAGTTGAAGTTGAAGTTGAAGTTGAAAATTAGGTGACACACTAGTATTGGATAGTTGGTATAGCGTAAGTGGGGAAACTTTTCAATAGTAATGTGTCACCTACAGTAGTGAAAAGAAATGTAGTGAGATTGGTAGCAAGTGTAACATTACTCTTTCATTTTTATCATTATCTCTGCATATTCTTAAATCTCTACTCTCTAATCTCTGATATTATAATGGGAGAAGGTCTTAATGTCAGTTGTAAATCTACCAAAGCATGCATTGCACGTGCATAGCTAATATGAAGGAGGTCTCAGGTTCGAGTCCTCACTACGTCAAATTTTTTTACTTTAAATTTTTTTAATATATTAAATGTGCATCACACATGTAAATTATTATCTATCTATCTATCCATCTATCTATAATATAATATATAATAACTATTATAATAGAAGAGTTGAAGTTGTAAATCTACCTACTTACGTGCAACTCCAACTCTCCCATTATAGTCTTTACATTTACTTTAAAAAATATATAATCCTATTTATTAAGACATACATTACACGTGTAAATCAGAGTTTTTTACTTTTAACTTTTTTTTAAAAATTAATACGTGCATAGCACGTGTATATTTATAGTATCCATTAATTATAAAGGAAAGTATGTATGACATTTTATCATATCTAGTTTATTTAAGAGCTACATGTTACAAGATTTGTTTACAACAAAAACAAAGTTTGATCTTCGAGGCACAAAATCAGAAATGGAGGAGAACAAGAAAACCAAGAAAATGAAAATTACAAAATTACGAAACCAAACCAATTTATGTCGAAGTTTGTGTATCACACAATCTCCTTAAAACAAATTCACCTTATTTGGGGCTGGAGTTTGCTGAGGCGCCTGTCTCCCAGGATACAATGACAATAGAGTGCCGACGTAGACACCACGCCACGCTCTTGAACCGAACAATGTCTGAATTCTACCATTGAACGACTAAGACTTTGAAGCACAGAACAAGGGAAAGAGAAGAGTTTCTGGTGTGTTCATTTAGGGGAGAGGGGCCTCTATTTATAGGGCCACGGTGAGACTTGACTGCATCCACTGTAACAGCAGACAACTCATTCAATGCAAAAAAAACTGTAGCGAAAAGTGGCTCTGCACGGGGTGGGTTCACGTTGGTCCTGCATTCATATTTGCAGGACGTGCAGGCGCACACAAGTCACCTCGTCTGGGTGCTGGAGTTTGCTGAGGTGCCTGTCTCACAGGATGCAACGACAGCTGAGTGCCGATGTAGGCACCACACCACTCTCTTGAACTGAATAGCGTCTGTATTCTACCACCGAACGACTAAGAGTTTCAAGCACAAAACAAAGGAGAAAGAGAAGAGTTTCTGACTTGACTACATCCATGTAACAGCAGAAAAATCATTCAATAAAAAAAAACTGTAGCAAAAAATGGGTCTATACGGGGTGGGTTAACCTTGGTCCGACATCCGTGTCCGCAAGACGTGCGGGTGCACACAAGTTGCATCTAATCCGGTCCAAGATTTGCACCCCTCCGCGCACGCGAGAGAGAGCCTTTGGCTTGCTATCTTACAATGCCAAGAAATATGTTATTATATATCCTTCGTTTTTTCCGATGTGGGGACTAAAACCCCTCAACTCATTTTCAGAGATAAAAATGTCTCACTTTGGGAAACAATTTCTCATTCACCCAATAACCGTTTTGAGCAAATAAATATATGATTTTAATCTACTCACGAAGGAGAACACAAATACATCAAGACCTCTCACAATTCATAGAGAAGCTTACTCATAAAATTGCTAAAAACTGGTTCGTAATTGGTGTATTAAATACCCATTTTCTAACACTTCAATGTTCAAAAAAGTTGCTCTAACACAATTTTAGATTGTTTTTAAATACTCGTATAAAAATTTAAAATGACTTATATTTTAAAACGGAAGGAGTATTAAACTGCTTAACAAAAGGTTAACCTGTGATTCTTAAATAGTGAGTTTGCAATTAAAACAGGTCAATTTTTTGTGTACCTTAACACTTGTGATTGAGAGAGTCTGCAATTTATACTGAATCGTCTATTTCTCAAATAAAATAAACAGATACTGATATAATTAACCGGTTTGCATCATCACAAAGAAAACATAAGCAGGAATGGAAAGTACAAAGACAGAAAAACAAATTACTTAAATAAAGATAAATAAAGTACATGAAACCACTAAAACATCGGTAGGTCATCTCTTCCGTATCCATCATGTCTGTGGTCAGGTATTCCGAATTGACTTCCGGTATATCCACCTCCTGCATAATGTCCTCCTACAAATCCATCTTGACCACTGAAAGTTCCGAATGTTGAAGATATGGAGATAAATGAAAACGAACGATTCCGACGATTCCTTGCTCGACATAGAAGATAAAAGACAAATAGGCTCATTTTGCACTTCGAAATGCATTAATTGAACATTTGTGGGAAAGACACGACAATGAAGCGATGTAATTTTTTATCTTGTCATCTGTCAATATTTGTAATGAATGTTGTTTATTTTTAATGAATGTTATTTATTATGAGTAATCGGATTGAGTCTTAGATTAATTTGAAAATTAATTAAAAAATTTTAGTTCAAAGTTAATATTAAATATAATGACAAATTACTAATCAATATAAAAATTATTAAATATTTATTTCAAAATAATTAGTACTTTTTTAATTAATGTTGATTTTAATTAACTAGTTTAAAGTTTAAAAAAGATACAAGTAGTACATAAAAAAAAGTTGTCTGCACATAGAAGGGTAAAAAAGAAAATAAGAAGTGTGAATAATGTTATTAAGGGGCCTTTGTATTTGGAGATTTCTCTCCAGATATAAAGGGCCTCCATGCTCTAAAATAGAGCAAGTTTGAGCTCCATTAGCTCAAACTTGCTCTATTTTAGAAATTTAAAGATGCATTGGAGATGTTCTTAGAACTTAGGCATGCAGTGATGTCAAACATTGTGCCACAGATTTTTTTTTCCGCTTCTGCAACAAGAAAAAAAGTCTTAATTTATTTTAATATTGAAATCCTTTATATTATATGTCGTTTTCACGCATCTTTCTTCTCTCCAATTGGTGAAAAAAAAGTTATCTGCCCTATATGGCAGCAAAATCAAGTATGCCATATAGTATATAAGGTCATAGCCTCTCATTCTACTCAAGATTTGGATTTGGAATTTCTTTGAGATTTTTAAATTTTCAAATTTTCAAAATTTTCAATTTTTATTTATTTTTTAAAATTTTTAATTTTTTAATTTTTTAATTTTTAAAAATTTAAAATTTTTTTATTTTTAATATTTAATATTTTTTTATTTTTAAATTTCAAAATTTTTAAAATTTCAAAATTTTTTTAAAATTTAAAATTTAATGTTAAAAAAATTTAAACTTTTGAAATATTTTAAAAAGGTATTTTAAAAAAATTAATTTTTAAAATAATTTTTTATAAGTTTATTTTATAATTTTTTATAAGTTTTTGATTCTTTTGAATTATTTTTAATGTTTTTAAAATTTAAAATTTTTGTTTTTTTAATTTTTAATGTTTTAAAAAATTTTATAATTTTTATTTTCATAATTTTTTAAATAGGAGAGAGAGAGAGAGAGAGAGAGAGAGAGAGAAATAATTAAATAAATAAAGGAGTTGTTTTTTTTTTTTTGTGTGTGTGTGTGTGGGGGGGGGGGGGGGGGGGGGTATTTTGTGAGGTTAGATCTGGGTCTTTGATTTTTGGGGGATTGAAGGCACTACAACACACGCTGGATTTACCGGCGTATATACCCCGGCATTTTACCAATCGCGCCGGGGTAGGATAAGACCAGGATAGGTTCGCTAATATGGCTAAAAATAGGGTTAAATCAGAACCGTCCCCAATCGGGCGCGAATCTTAAAGCCTGGGGGTAACATGGTAATTTCACTTACAAACGGGTCTGAAGTGGGTACTGGGTCTTCTTGCCAAAAGTCCAGTAACCCACAAACGGATCCATCCCAACTGGGTGCGAATTTCAACCCGTAGCGACCCGGTCCAGAGGATAGAATTAGGGTTTCTGATTAATCCTAATCAACGGCCCTGATTCACGTCTATCATTTCACTGGGAAATTAGGGATTACATTCCTAATCTGATCCCAAAGGCGGCTATAAATACCTCCCATCCACCACCATTAGGAGGTAATCAATCTCTTGCTAATTTACGCTCTCTCATAATCTTCTCTGATTATTGACTTGAGCATCGGAGGGTGCGTCACCGGGATCAAACCCGGTGTCTCACACTTTTTGTAGGTGTGCCGGCGGGAGTCAACGGTCAAACTCCGACGGAGAAGGTTAAGGTTTGATTATTCAGTTTTCCTAAGAATCCACAAATACTATCTGTTTGCCCCCACCCCAGATTCAGCTGTAACAGCCGCAAAAATGTATAGTTATACACCGGCGGCCTCTAAAAAATGCCGGTGAATTATAATATTCACCGGCATTTTTATAAAAATACGCTGGTGAATAGAAAGCGGAAATATATCCCCACAAACCCTCTCCCATTCACGGGCGTTTATTAATAAAAACGCTGGTGAATATACAGGGATAAATCCCCAATCCTACCGTGAAACCCTTAGCACATTTCGTTTTGTTTTTTTTATACCAAACCCTAAGTTTCCCCGCGCCGTCGCCATTGGGCCTCCTTCCCTTCCTCGACAACTCCTCCATCGACGTCGCCATTGGGCCTCCTTCCCTTCCTCGACAACTCCTCCGTCACCGTCACCGTCGCCATTGGGCCTCCTTCCCTTCCTCTATCCCGCTCAGTCATTTCTCTCTCATCGCAAGTACTCTTTCTCTCTCTCTCGCGCTCTCTCTCTCTCTCTCTACTTCTTGATTTTGTGATGGTAATGGTGCAATTTTGTGATGGTAATGGTGCGATTGATTCTATGATGTTTATGTTTGTGAAAATTTTGGGTGGTAATGGTTTGATACTCAATTTAGGGGAGATTTCGATTTAGGGGAATTTTGGATGTTATAGACTTGGGTGGTAATGATTCTGTGATGTTCTTGTTGGTTCTTGGTTATTATCGGCTGAAACTTTAGCAAAATCCGAGCATGATCGTAAATTAATAAACTAGCATTGGTTCTTGTTGGTTCTTCTTGTTGATTATCGGCTAAGCTAGCTTCTTGTTGGTTCTTCTTGTTGATTTTTGGCTAGGCTAGCTTCTTGTTGATTCTTGTTGAAGCTAGAGAGCTTTAAGAAGTTGAACTAACTGGCTTGGATTTGAGGAGTTAGTGGACTTCAGAGCCAGGCGTTTCTAGCTCGGATTTTGGTAGTTTTTGGAGCTCGATCATCTCCCATTTTGAAGCTTTATGTGAGGCTATATACGAGTTTATTTTACAGATCTCAGTTTATAGATCAACGAAGTGTTTTTGGTGAACATAGCATGAGAATACTAACTCGTTTGAGTTTGCTTTCTTATGCATTTGGAGATGGGTTAGTTGCTTTTGGAGATGGGTTATTATGCATTTGAGTTTTAGTTTGGTTCAGAGTAAACTGGAATTATGATGCATTTGGAGATGAATTAGTTACTTTTTTGTCTGAATTTGGAGATGAGATGGATCATATATCTGAAGTTGCACACTATGATTTTTTGAGGAGCGACTAGTGATGGAAATTTTTTATTTAAACTTTATGTACAATTATATCATGAAAGGGGATTGCTTGGGTTTGAAAATGAGATTGTTCATGCTTGTTGCTTGGGTTTGAAAATGAGATTGTTCATGCTTGTTGCTTGGGTTTTAAGTGAATTTGGAGATGCTTTTTTGTCTAAATTTGGAGATGAGATGGATCATATATCTGAAGTTGTACACTATGATTTTTTGAGGAGCGACTAGTGATGGAAATTTTTTATTTAAACTTTATATACAATTATATTATGAAAGGGGATTGCTTGGGTTTGAAAATGAGATTGTTCATGCTTGTTGCTTGGGTTTTAAGTGAATTTGGAGATGCTTTTTTGTCTGAATTTGGAGATGAGATGAATCATATATCTGAAGTTGCACACTATGATTTTTTGAGGAGCGACTAGTGATGGAAATTTTTTATTTAAACTTTATATACAATTATATCATGAAAGGGGATTGCTTGGGTTTGAAAATGAGATTGTTCATGCTTGTTGCTTGGGTTTTCAGTGAAATTGGAGATGCTTTTTTGTCTGAATTTAGAGATGAGATGGATCATATATCTGAAGTTGCACACTATGATTTTTTTGAGGAGCGACTAGTGATGGAAATTTTTTATTTAAACTTTATATTCAATTATATCATGAAAGGGGATTGCTTGGGTTTGAAAATGAGATTGTTCATGCTTGTTGCTTGGGTTTTAAGTGAAATTGGAGATGCTTTTTTGTCTGAATTTGGAGATGAGATGGATCATATATCTGAAGTTGCACACTATGATTTTTTTGAGGAGCGACTAGTGATGGAAATTTTTTATTCAAACTTTATATACAATTATATCATGAAATGGGATTGCTTGGGTTTGAAAATGAGATTGTTCATGCTTGTTGCTTGGGTTTTAAGTGAATTTGTAGATGCTTTTTTGTCTGAATTTGGAGATGAGATGGATCATATATCTGAAGTTGCACACTATGATTTTTTGAGGAGCGACTAGTGATGGAAATTTTTTATTCAAACTTTATATACAATTATATCATGAAAGGGGATTGCTTGGGTTTGAAAATGAGATTGTTTATGCTTGTTGCTTGGGTTTGAAAATAAGATTGTTCTTTGCCAAATAGGCTTGTAAGTGATGATGAGATGGATTATGTAACTGAAGTTACATACTATGATTTACAGAGGAGTGACTAGTGATGAAATAATCCTGTTTGAACTTACGTTATGGTTTCAATTGACAGTTATCTCATGAGTATTATAAAAGTATAAGATTCATTTCAGTTAGTAGCATTTTTGCCTGAATTTGAGAGTGAAAGTATTCTCTTTCACTGTTTGTAGTTCAATAATTTGAACTCCATATTTTGGTTTTGATTGTAAGAGTGCTGCATGTTTTTTTTAAAATTTTTTTAAAAAAATTATATACCTACACCGGCGTTTTTACAAACGCCGGTGTAGATTTTAAACAAAATTACAGCGCATACGGCGGCGTTTGTATAACGCCGGTGAATGTATATCAACTGAAAATAGGGCACTTAGAAATACCCATACACTGGCGTTTTTATGGCCGCCGGTGTATACACAAGATTTACCGGCGTTCTGTAAAATTGCCGTTGTAGACCCATAGTATTCCGCGACGCTCGCTTCAGCGGCATTTGGACCGGCGTTTTTATAAACGCCGGTGAATGTTACACCGGTGTTTTTAAATGCCGGTGTAAATTCGAAAAAACACTGGTAAATCCAGCATGTGTTGTAGTGAGGAGAGCCACTTGATAGCTTTCTTTGTGTTTTATTATTTAGATGAGAGGCTAAAATTTTATTGCATACTTAATTTATTTTGTTGTCCTATCAGTGCATGTTAATTTATTTTATTTTGGTGTAATTTGTTAAATCATTTATTTCCTCATATGAATATACATGAATGAATATCCAAGATGCTATGTCAAAATTGTATAATTAGATAGAGGCCCAATAACTCGTTATTTTTTGTGGAGAATTCGGAAAAATAAATCGAACTTGTAACAAATAGAAAAATAGTAAAAAAAAAAGGGAACCAATATTTTTTTAGATTGTAAGGGAATTACAAGATATAACTATTAGTCTCTCTCTTATAGTCTCTTATTACAATAATTTCTCAATTAGATGTCTAACTCTTAGTTCATTCTATTTGCTATCTTCATAGCTTTCTTAGATACAATCTATTCGCACGTATTTATAGAGTACCAATCTGGTGATAAAAAATAGGGTTAGTAGTTTTTGACTTAGTTGTCAAGTAAACTTAATCCCCAAATTAAATATATTCTTCCAATCAAATGAGGAATAAACAAAAATTTTAAGATATTACAAACATTGTATTAAATATTTTAAATATAAAAAAATATTAAACTAAAATTGAATATTAAAAAATTAAAGATTCTAAATTCAGAGAAATATTTGAAGAATATTTTCAACATTTTCAACGGAATATTCCATTTTACCTTTACCTTTGGAGGCACAAACTAGCACAATTATGTTCCAACTTAGAGATTATAGATCGTCTCAGTTTGACTTCTGGATCACAATATGCACAGAAAGATCTTAACGAAAACCAATTAATTTCTTTACGGCGGAATTGACAAATTCAAATTTTACCAACTGAGAATTCCTATTGCCCTGACCATCAATTCAACATCAAATAACAGTGCTATTATTCACTTTTCAGTTTTCTTGCGCAGTACATTTCTAAAACTTAATATAAGCGTAAAGTTTATAACACATGGTTGATGAAAAACATTTCTTGAATCTTGACTATATCAATTCAGCAAATAAAAAGGGGTCAACGCTGGTTCAAACCCACAAATGTGTATAGCAATACCTGAGTATGACTACGTATAGCGAATATGGCATATTTTAGATTCTGACCATATACTCATTAAATTTCGTTCAAACTTATTAGGAAGTTCAATTTGTGATTCTTAATATATAGGAAAAATAATTGAAGGAATTAATGACCATGTTTGAACTTCCCATAACCAAAAAAAGGGCACATATGTAATGAATATAGTTGAACTTTCTCAAGTTGAGTTGTACTTCCCAGAAAAAAGTGTGAAGGAATTTTAACAAGTATATGATGAGGAATATCCCCCAGTTTGGCGCCATCCAAGTTGGAAGAATGGATGCAACGCCTCCTGCATATATTTCCACAGGCCTGTTTCATATTACAAACCTAATTTAAGATGTGAACGTGTTGTTATTCGTATATGTTTACTTTCAGCTATACCAAGTGTCATAGATGCTAAACCCCTTTTTCTTGTTGAAGTCGAGTGCGTATTAGTAAAGTATAATTGTGTATCAAACAAATTGGGAGTTAGTGGGTCAAATTAGCAGCAACCGCCCATTGCGTGGTGTAGGATATTATGTGATTATGTAATAATATAATTTGGTTTTCATTAATTAGTACGAGTAATTTACACGTGCAATGCATATCTTAATAAATATATATTTTTTAAAGTAAAAATTTGACGTACTGATTTTGAACCTGAGATCTTTTTTATATTAGTTATGCAAGAACAATGCACGTCTTAATAAAAAAAATTAAAAAATAAAAACTTTGACGTAGTGAGAACTCAAACCTGAAACCTCCTTCATATTAATTATGTACGAGCTTGACATGCATTGATAGATTGACAAATGACACTAAGACCTTCTCTCATTAAAATATTAGAGATTAGAGATTAGAGATTAGAGATTATTTCTAAAATAATATCCAGTGGTCCTTTTGATTTGATATAACAAGATTTGGTGCGTGTATCTAAAGTTAGCTGGATTCATGTTACATGTTCATCTATTAATAGCTCCAAAAGATCGGTTGACCTTTGCCAAATGTGCGTTCGGAAATGTATCATTTTTTAATCTTTTCAAGAAATTGCATACTGTGAATGATCTTCTTATTATGCAGTCGAGTGATTAGTATTGGTAATTGATGATATGTTTGTTGTAATTTTAGAGTTTGATAACTTAATATTCCACTGCATCCTACCTTCTAGGAACGGAAAATGTTGTTAGGGAATTTGAGCATCCACAATCGTTAAGGGTCAAAATATACATAAATGGATAAATGAATATAGCAAAGTTATATTTTGCGCTATTCTTTATAAAGATGCAACGACACTTCTTGTCGGGGGGACAAATTCATCATCGAAGTGCAAATAAAAAATTACAAAAATATTATAAAAAATTACAAAATAAATTCAGAAATTACGAAAAAAATTACAAAAAATTGAAAAAAAATTTACAGAAATTTACAAAAAAAAATACAAAAATTGCAAATAACCCCCCTACAGATGGGACGGCACTTCAAGTGCCGTCCGAGGGAGGGTGGGTTTTTTTGTTTTTTTTTTAAAAAAATGGATTCGAAGTGCAAAAAAAAATTTACAAAAAAATTATAAAAATTACAAGAAAATTACAAAAATATTACAAAAAATTACAAAAAAATTCAAAATTTGCAAAAAACTACACTGAGTGGAGGGACGATTCGAAGTGCAAAATAAAATTTACAAAAAATTATAAAAATTACAAGAAAATTACAAAAATTACAAAAACATTACAAAAAGTTACAAAAAAATTCAAAATTTGCAAAAAACTACACTGAGTGTAGGGACGGCACCTCAAGCGCCATCCGAGAAGTGGGGTCTTTTGGGGGTCTTTTTGGTTTTTTTTTAATTACGAAATTAATTTTTTTTGTGGGAAGGAACTTAAAGTGCCGTCTGACCATTAAAAAATTTTTTTTTTTTGCGACGGCACTTCAAGTGCCTTCCGACAATTAAATTTTTTTTTTTTTTTTTTTTTTGCGTCGGCACTTGAAGTGTCATCTCTCATATATGGATAATTCTCATTCTGTCTCTCATTTATGGCGATCTTCTGTAGCGAAATATGGATAATATGCATATTTGGCCAACGACTGCAGCATTGTTTTTAACCAAATATGCATATTATGCATATTTAGCAAACAACTACAGATGCTCTTAAGCAGGAATAATGGAGAAGTAATAACTGATCACAACGAATCAATCAGGCAGGTAGACCAAACTAAGCACACAATTTTATTTCGGTTCGGACAAACCTAATAAGAGAGAGAAATAACTGAGATATTATTTAACTAGAATAAGAGTTACAATTACTATCACCAAGAATATATTTATCTCTCAAGTCTTACTAAAAGATTCTCCGATGTTTACGATGAAAAACTCTCAAATGAAGTACTACCTCTTAATGGAGGTCATTACAATGATATATAAAGAGCTAGAATCATAGGTTGTAGTCTTGATACAATAATCATCAGATATACCCTGAAGAGGAACCCACACGATAGGAGCTATATGATCTAATTTGGAGAGAAAGTTTGGCTTAAAACAGATCACCAAGATTGGTCGAAACTGATGTTGTCCTTCTCAGCCTCAGTTTAGCTGAGGCATTATCCAAATTGGCGTCCACTTCTTTCGAAGGTCTTGACCGCACGGTCCTAGTGGAAGTCCTTGTTCGACCAAGCATCGACAAAGATAACCCCGAAGTCCTCTGTCTCGGGTCATCAGCACAGCCAGCCACGTGGATAGATCCGATCATGAACTTTTTGTGAGATGGTGAACTACCTCAAGATCCATCCAAAGTAAGAAACGTCCGAGTCAGAGCCGAGAGGTTCGTACTCATCGATGATGAGCTCTTCAAGAGATCATACACGAAAGTTGATGGGAGGCCCTACCTCCGATGCCTAACCCCAGAGGAAGCCAAGTACGCGCTCGAAGAAATGCATGAGGAGATCGTAAGTTGCAATATGGGCAGCAGATCACTTGCAAGAAAAGTTCTCAACCACAGGTACCACTGACCGAACCTCCTTCAAGATGCTCAAGATCTTGTCAGGAAGTGTGGCCCATGCCAAAGGTTCTCCTCAGTCAAACACGTTCCCCATGTCGAGATTAAGTCGCTGGCCAGTCCAACCCCTTTCGCCATGTGGGATGGACCTGGTTAGTTTGTTTCCCAAAGCAACTTGTCAAAGGCGCTTCTAATTGTGGTTATCGATTACTTTACAAAGTGGGTCAAAGCAGAACCCTTGGCTACCATCACCGAGCACCAGGCTCAGTAATTCTTTTTGAAACATATCGTCTGCCGATTCGGGATTTCTCGGATCCTTGTCATCGACAATGGTACCCAGTTCGCCGACAAGATTTCTACATGTTTTGCAAGGACCTGAGAATTCAACAAAGGTTCTCTTCCATTTCTCACTGCTAATCCAACGACTAAGAGGATTCCGACGGGCGAGTCACCCATTAACCTGACCTTCGGAACCAAAGTTGTAATTCCTCTAGAAGTTGGACTGCCATCCCAATGGATTATGAGCTTCAAGAAGGATTTAAACTTAAATGGCCTCAGGGCCAACCTGGACCTCCTTGACGAAGTTTGTGAAAAGTCGATTATAAGAAGGAATGCCTACCAGCAGCGGGTAGAACGGTTCTCCAACAAAAGGGTCCAACTGACCAATATAAAAGAGGGAGATCTAGTGCTACGAATGCTCGACATCTCCGAGCCTAGCAAAAGGGGACAGTTGGCTCCCAATTAGGAAGTCCCATATA
Source organism: Hemerocallis citrina (assembly GCA_017893485.1). Classification (NCBI taxonomy): domain Eukaryota; kingdom Viridiplantae; phylum Streptophyta; class Magnoliopsida; order Asparagales; family Asphodelaceae; genus Hemerocallis; species Hemerocallis citrina. The sequence goes on from CM030359.1 coordinate 343,766,970, forward strand.
GGGTCTCCAAAGTGGTACGCCCTGACACTTACCGACCTGAAGATTCAGGGGGGGCAAGACAGTCAAGAGAACTTGGAATGCGGAAAAATTGATGAAGTTCCATGAAGGCTCTTAACAACCTGTACTTGTAATAAGGCGTTGGAGCTGGCAAATGTAATAAGCACCCGCCTTTCGGCGACTGACGAATAAAGTTTATTTCTTTTTTCAAAATTCAAAGAGTTTGCAAGGCTAACACCTTGCGCCTTCCTTCTAAGCTTGGCGCCCTGACTCCGAGACCATCGTGGATTTCTCCACAAACATGGCTCTCATCTTGGCACTCCGACTTCGAGGTCATCGCGGATTACTCTGCAAATGCCACTCATGCCTTGGGTCAAACTCCCCAAAATGGCGCTCTTACTTCGAGCTCATCGCGAATTTCTCTGCAAACGCGGCTCACGCCTCGGGTCAAGCGCCTCGGAATGGCGCTCCAAATGCGAGCTCGTCGCAAATTTCTCAGCAAATGTAGCTAACGCCTTGGGCCAAGCTCCCCAAAATGGCACTCCGACTCTGAGCTCATCACAGATTTCTCTACAAATGCGACTCACGCCTCAGGTCAAATGCCTCAAAATGGCACTCTGACTCCGAGCTCGTTGCAGATTTCTCTCGCGAACATGACCCTCGTCATGTTGCCTCGGGATGGCACCCTGACCCCGAGTGGGTCGCATAAATTTACTAAATCTAATGTCTCGTGCCTACCCCTCACCATAGAGGATCAAGCCTAGGGTTGTCTATCGACAACGCTCTCCGACTCCGATCCTATCGCAGACTCGCAAGGGTACATTCTCCTCGTGAAGGGTCAGATCAATTCGCCCTATGAGAAGTCAATTCACTCAGAAAATAGATCAAAGAAATAAACTTTTATTGAATAAAAGATGATTACAAGATGTGCAGTGGCCAGTCCGTAGTTGGCAAATCAAACACCAAACAAACGAGATATCTATGCCTAAACACTCCTATAATTGCCTCGTATTCAGCACTAGCTATTGTCGACAGTCCGCATACAGAAGAGGCATCATAGGCGAACCTAGAGGAGAAAGTGAGGGTCGGTCGACCCAAGCACGAAGATTATCTGCTCAGCTTGGCAGAACAATGATCTCTGCAAAGATAAAAACTCCTCAGCCTTGGCACTCATAACTAGAGGATAAACATCAGATCTTGGAACCCGAGATATAATTGTTGAAGTACAGCGAGAGTACCCCGATCCTCATCAGGTCCCTTCAGATCAGTGCCGTCAGCGCAAGTAGCCCCAGCCAGAAAAATGCCACCAAGTCCTTGTGAAGGGGCATTATCTAAGAAGACCCTTCCACCTCGGAACTCGGTGGACAATTCACATCTTGAAACACGGGACAAAGGTAACAGAGCTCCTCGACCGAATGTCGATCCCCGTTGGGTCGGACACTCTAGCCTCGGACTGAAGACCCTTCGATTCAGTTCCAAAAGCTCTGCCTTCTTCTGCTCCGCCCCTCGAATCATCATCCATGGAGCTCAGCGAAAGACCCTCTGGTTTGGCACCTTAGTCTCCTCCCGCGCCTTTGCCTCCACCCCTGCCTTCGCCCTAGCCTCCACCTATACGTTCTCCTTCACCTTAGCCTTTAGGGCCACGCGACCAGTCCTAAAAAATTCGAAACCATGCTTGTTTGTTGAAGGGGAACGAAACTGAGGGAGTAACAGTGCAGAGATCAGAGGTAGAGAGAATCAAGTCAATGAGAAATGAAGGGCAATGGAGACCATATATAGCTAAAAGGGGATATCAAACACTGTGCGGGCACGTGATGTCACATGAGTACGCACGTAGAGCACGTGAGCGCAATCTTTTAAGTCCCTCTCGACCCAGCACTTCAACACTGAGCCCATCGTGAATTTCTCCGCAAACATGGCTTGTCCTGGCGCCTAGAAATGGCACTCTGACTCTGAGTTCATCGCCAATTTCTCTGCAAGCATGGCTCATCTTGGCGCTTCTACTCCGAGTTCATCGCAAACATTGCTTGTCCTGGCACCTCGTTGTTGGTGTATACCCTAGAGGCTAGTTGTGTATTGACATTACTAGTTTACATTGTATCATGATATTTATTTCATATTTAGGCATTTTATTTATTGTGTAATTATTGTGAATTAAATGAACATAATGAAGTCCTTAGAATAGTAAGTTCAATGTCATAGGATATCAAGTGCATGACTTGATTGTGAGATCCTATTGGCTGAAATCAGAACACTGTCTTAAAAGTCCCTAGTCAAGTATTATTGTGAATTAGGAGAATGATAATATATAGAGACTAGTGTATGCGTAGACTGATAACCATTCTCACGGATCATGGATATGTGATATCTAGTCTTCACATGGGTATATTAGATTAATTAATAATGTACTGGAATTATTGTGAATTAGGAGAATGATAATATATAGAGACTAGTGTGTGCGTAGACTGATAACCATTCTCACGGATCATGGATATGAGATATCTAGTCTTCACATGGGTACATTAGAGTAATTAATAATGTACTGGACTGACCCATCATGAGAACGCTGCATGAATCGTTACGTGAGTATCATAAGCAGTTCTCACAGTGACCATGGTGTACGTAGTCCTTTGACTTGAACTCACTACGTGTAGCGCCCTGAATTTCCAATAATTAAATTCAGAAATATGTGGCACAATTCCTAGCATCTACATCAATGTAATAGTAAACATAACAAACACAAAAAAAAATTCAACTTTTATTACATCAATTCTTTACATAGCACAGTGGAAAATTAACACCTTGAATTATATTTTCTTTTTTTTACAACACATTCTTTTACAATTTGCATATGCCACATTATCTGTAACACCCCGTAATTTCAAATAAGATATAATAGTATATATATGTATTAAGAGTAAATGGCATGGTTCGTAAATAAATGGATGTTGAATAGTGGTGAGGGGTCCACATGTGAAGCAAAAAGCAGGCATATGCTGCTGTGTGAAGCTGGTGACGTCAGAGATGCTGACGTGGCTTTCATGTGAAGGCCCTGTTTCACTAGTTTGTTGACTTGGCGCTGGGGCCCACAACTTCTATATACTCTCGAATGAGAGAGGGAACGGGAAAATAGGTAAGTGAATAGTCCCATATCGGGATTGAAGAAGAACATAATAATATATAAATACTATTGCCTATGATCAAGAGTCACCTAATTAGTTAACCACCTTTTGAGAGGCAGCTTGTGGTGGGTAGTTGTACTACATATTAACTAATTTTTCTTCTAAATTGTATAAATTGTCCAAGCTCGGGGCTGGGGTGTTACAAATGGTATCAAAGCCGACTTTCGACACCGAGTGTGGGTAAGAGTGGGTGAGATGTATGCCTGAGATGGAGCTAGCAGATGTACAGGTATGCCTGAGAGGGAGCGAGGTTGCGGCCTGAAACAATGGACAACCTGCAGAATCGGGGTACGGTGCAGCTAGCAAAATTAGGGTACTCCACTCCACATTGGCTAGAAAGTAGATCCTGCACTAGATTGTGCATGACCCATGCTCAGTGAGGACGCTGCTTTCTGAAGGGAGGGTGTTTGTAACACCCCGTAATTTCAAATAAGATATAATAGTATATATATGTGTATTAAGAGTAAATGACATGGTTTGTAAATAAATGGATGTTGAATAGTGGTGGGGGGTCCACACGTGAAGCAAACAGCATGCATATGCTGCTGCGTGAAGCTTGTGACGTCAGAGATGATGACGTGGCTTTCATGTGAAGGCCCTGTTTCACTGGTTTGCTGACTTGGCGCTGGGGCCCACAACTTCTGTATACTATCGGATGAGAGAGGGAACGGGAAAATAGGTAAGTGAATAGTCCCATATCGGGATTGAAGAAGAATATAATAATATATAAATACTATTGCCTATGATCAAGAGTCACCTAATCGGTTAACCACCTTTTGAGAGGCAGCCTGTGGTGGGCAGTTGTACTACATATTATCTAATTTGTCTTCTAAATTGTATATATTGTCCGAGCTCGGGACAGGGGTGTTACAATATCATTCTACCACATACATCTAATCCCAAGCTAATGGTACCTACCTGTAAAACATGAAGCTAGAGATAATCCTAACCCCTAAAACTACGGGGTCAGCCATAACGGTGTGAGTGACATTAAAAGAAATACAATTTAAATAAAGTATAAAGAATAAATTCATAATCAGCACTTTTCCACAGTAGTAACAAACGGATTATGAGATAATGATAATTAAAGCATAAAACATCAAGTGAAACTAAGCTAAGTGTCAAGTGTAGGAAAACAAAAAAACATCATGCATAATACAAGTCAAGAAAACACAAATGCAGTATGATCATTCTCTAATGCATACTTGTCGGATTCTATGCATTCCATACTACATAGGTCCGGTGCAAGTCCTTATCGTTCTCCACTTTATAGGGTTTAATTCCTCAGTATGCAACTAATTCTACTACGGTGATAGAAATAAGATCTAGAATACTACGCGAATAGGCCTAACAACCCTCGACGCGCAAGCATCATGTAAGCATAGCTCTAACTTCGAAGAATTACCTCCCTACCAAGTACCCTATGAATAGGCCTGCCGACCCTCGACGTGCAAATACACAGTACATTCTGTGAATAGGCATGCCGACCCTTGACACGTGAATGCACCGTATATTCCATGAATAGGCCTGCCGACCCTCAACACGCGAATATACTAGGAACACAACAAAACACAGTCCTGGAATACATCCGTTGGACTAACAACAGAGCCCATACTTACGTTTCCTAAGTTCTATCACATCTCCACTAGTGTCTGTCCTTAGGTTGATTATTATTAATTAAACACAAATTTTCCCTCTCTAGAGTTTGTGTACCCTGCCGGACTTAATTTCACCAAAACAACCCGAAGGCCCCAACTGGCCAAGATCCAGAAAATCTCATCTGCCGATTTATAGGAATTCCACTAAACCTCTAGAGACTCACAAATCGAAATATCAACACAAATCTCACAATAAAATTTCTTAATTTCTTCACCAAATCGTTTATATTAAGAAAACTTCTTTAAATCACACAAATCAAAATTTATCCAAATACCCAAAAATTTCCAGAAGTAAAACCTGAGATTAAATTTCTTAAACAACCGAGTTTCGCATTTTGAAGTCATAGAAAAAATCACAAAACATCAACCTCTCGAAATCCACGTATAATCCGCTTTCTAAAGTCATAGAAATTATGAGTAACTCTTTTATAATCAAAATGTAACTCTATATAAAATACAGTAATCTGTAGTAAAAACTTCATCTAAAATAGTAGGTCAATAATCCATAAGGTCGAAGAAATAATCATTTAAGAAAAACAACAAAAACTCAACAAAAACAATCAGTATCATAGTTGTCGACCGACATCACAGTTCAAATAACAGCGGTCGACTGACATGCTAAAATTCCAAAACCAAGCAATTGACAGTCGACTTTCATTTCAGTTCAAAAATATGACAGTCGACCGCCATATCGAAAACAACCCATACACAACAGCTGTAAATTTTGTGCACTTCTCAATTGATACTTAGTTTATAAACTTTAAAATAATGATTTTGTAAATTTAAAACTCTGAGATGATCAAATACAACTTGTCTAACGTACTGGAGTTCATAAATCAAATCAAACCCTCAACAAATTTACAAAAGTAATCTTTTCAATAATTTCTTCAAATCAGGAATATAGGAATATATATGTGTATATATGTCAGTAAAATCAACAAGAATCATAGTATAAGAGTAGTACAATGTTCAATTCAATCTCAGTATAATTATAAATCAAATATCCAATCGAAAACTTCGCAAAACACCAAAAAAAATCCAAGCTTGGCCGTGTACAACCAGACCCAAAACTATACCCAGTTTAAATCCTTCAAACTTGATCTTTTGATTCCAAAATTCCTCTTACAAATTGATTAAACACATAAACAAACTAGTTATGTCAATATGAATTCAAAATCCATTGGAAACTTCACAAAACTCAAAAATCAAGTTTCGGTCTACATAGCACCAGACCCAAAATCCAAACTCTTTTCAAACACTTCAAGACTTAATCCTTGATCTCAAAACTCTTCTTGCAACTTGTTATACACAACTACAAACTGGTTACATTAGTTTTCCTATGAATATATCCATCTACAACAATCTTTAGTCACGAAAAACCCTCAAACTGATCATACACATATTTCAACAGTAAAACATCCATCTTTGTGCATCTCACATCATATGATCTCCTTATATACAATCAAAATCAGTAAGAATATAGAAGAAACAACATACCCATGATTCCTACTAAGTTCTTAGCATTCTTAAGTCATCTATATATGTAGAGATTTTATTCATCAATTGCATATCATTCATAAAATGTTCCACCTTTAATTATCCATCCATCAATATATTCATTATATCATCATACGATCATCTAACATGCACTCTACTAGGCAAATCTTCATATCTAGCATGCATAGAACTATAAGAAATCAAACATATGTCACTCACCTTATTGAAGAATCAACGAAAGTAATAAAGAATAAGAAAAGCTCCTCCTTTTGCAAAAAAATCCAAGATCCTCGCTTTGAAACTCCAAGAAAATCAATAATACAATACACTTTTGTTTTTGTGCAGAAAAGAGACGGCTGTAGCAGCCCCCAAAATATCAAAAATCTGGAGTATTAGGGTTTGAGAAGCTTTTGCAAAATATCCCTTTAGAATTTATCTTTACATATATAGATCCTTTATACTATGTAACTAGATTAACCAATTAATTGGATTAAAATCAAAATTGTCTTCCCGGATCTGGCCGGCATCAGTATCAAGTCCAGAAAAATCAATTTTGTAAGTTTTGCTTCCAAGTGACAATTTTGTAAAAAGACCATTCTTTAATAAATTAGAAAAATAAACCAAATCTATTAGAAAAAAAATTAAACTCTTTACCTCTAAGTTGGCCAGCCATCATGCTCAGCCCAGAATTCCGAAAATCTGGAGTTCTTACTCCAAGTGGTAATTTTTGCACAAAAGTCTTCCAATTTTTGAGTATTTGCAAACATGCCAAATAAATTAAAAAAATCCAGAAAATTCATAAATAATACCTACTAATAAATATTAGGTTTCTCCAAATATATTTTCTGACTTTGAGTTTTCCAAGAAAATATTTGCACGTGTTTTGCACGTGCAAAAAGATAAATTTCAGAAAAATGTTTATTAAATCACCAAAAGTCACTTTAATTCATTTATTAATCTCAAAAACATTATTTAAAATTCTAGGGTGTTACACACTCCCTCCTTATAATAGTTCTGTTCTCAGAACTACTGCTAATAGGGACCAAACGATATAAGCAAAAAGATGCAATCACATAAATGGAAATAAAGTTTAAAGAATACAGTCGTACAAGGGAAATACAATCTAACCAAAAGAATAAAATCCTAAAAAGAGCTCACGAAAATTCTTCTGCATGCGATCCTCCGGCTCCCAAGTAGCTTCCTCGAACAGCTGGTTCCTCCATAATACCTTGACCATAGGTATCACCTTATTCCTCAACACCTTCTCCCGATGGTCAACAATCTCTACAGGCTGCTCATTGTAACTCAAGTTCAGCTGTAGTCCTATAGGCACTTACGCCAGCTGATGACTCTGATATGGCACATACTTCCTCAACACTGACACATGGAACACATCATGCACTTGCGCCAATTCCTCTGGTAGCTCCAACTTATATGCTGTCTTACCAATCCACCTCAAAATCCTGTATGACACAATATACCTTGGTGCCAACTTGCCTCCTTGTCCAAACCTGATTACTCCCTTTGTCGGAGACACTTTGAGAAAGACTGCATCCCCAACCTCAAACTCCAAGTCCATTCGTCGAGTATATGCATAACTCTTGTGCCGAATCTGAGATTCGACCAGCCTCTTATGAATCAACTCGATCTTATCCGATGTCTGCTGTACAATCTCAGGCCCAAACATCTGGCTCTCACCAACTTCATACCAACAGACAGGTGTCCTGCACTTCCTCCTTTACAGAGCTTCATACGGAGCCATACCGATACTTGCATGGTAATTGTTGTTATATGCAAACTCAACCAATGCTAAGAACCTCTCCCAATTGACACCAAAATTCATAACAAAAGCCCTCAACATATCCTCCAATACCCGATTCACCCTTTCAGTCTGACCATCAGTTTTTGAATGAAAAGCGGTACAGAAATCGGTTCTGGTACCCAAGGCTGCTTGCAAACCCTTCCAAAACCTCAAGGTGAACTTCACATCTATGTTAGAAACAATCGACATAGGAACCCCATGAAGTCTCACAGTCTCATTAATGTACTGCTCTGCCAGTTTCTCCAACGACCAAGTAATCTTCATACACAGAAAGTGAACTGACTTGGTCAAACGGTCAATAATAACCCAAATCGAGTCATTGACCTTCGGACTCCTCGGCAACCTAGTGATGAAATCCATGCTGATATTCTCCAACTTCCATTCCGGATTAGGCAATGGCAATAACAAACCTCCAGGCCTATGATTCTCTGCTTTGATCTGTTGGCAAGTCAGACATCTCACCACAACGTCTGCCACATCTCTCTTCATATCCAACCACCAAAAGTGCTGTTTGATATCCTTGTACATCTTCGTGCCCCAAGATGCACTGACAACAAGGTACTGTGTGCGTCCTGCAAGATACTCTCCCATAAATATGCATTCTCCGGTACACACAACCTCTCACCCATCCACAGAACTCCATCTTGGACACAGAACTCTAATAACTTACCTTCGAAAACCTGCTGCAACATCCTCTGAATCTCAGCATCTGATTTCTGACCTTCTATAATCTGCTCCCTCAAAGAAGGCTGCAGCCCCAACTGAGCCAAAGATGCTCCCAAACCCTGCAGTACAACCTCAATACCTGCCCGATCAAACTCTATTGCCAACTCGCTCTGAGTAGTGATCAAACTCGATAGAATGCTCTTCTGACTAAGCCCGTCGGCCACCACATTCGGCTTACCCGGATGGTACTTTATCTCATGACGAATGTCTTTCAACACTTCCAACCATCTTCTCTGCCGAAGATTTAGAACCCTCTGCTGATAAATGTACTTCAAGCTCTTGTGGTTGGTAAACATGTTGACCTTCTCTCCATATACATAATGTCTCCACTGCTTCAAGGCAAAGATAATAGCTTCCAATTTCAGATCATGTGTCGGATAGTTCTTCTCAAGCGGACGCAACTGCCTCGATCCATATGCAATAAACTTCCCTTCCTACATCAAGACACGCCCCAAACCCCTGAGTGACGCATCACTATAGATATCATAGTCCTTCCCAGCTTGTAGCAAAGATTAGTACAAATGAAATCAAACCCTCAACAAATTCACAAAAGTAATCTTTTCAATAATTTCTTCAAATCAGGAATATAGGAATATATGTGTATATATGTCAGCAAAATCAACAAGAATCATGGTATAAGATTAGTACAATGTTCAATTCAATCTCAGTATCATTATAAATCAAAGATCCAATCGAAAACTTCGCAAAAAACTAAAAAAAAAAAATATATATCCAAGATTGGATGTGTACAACCAGATCTGAAACTATACCCAGTTTAAATCCTTAAAACTTGATCTTTTGATTCCAAAAATCCTCTTACAAATTGATTAAACACATATACGAAGTATTTATGTCAATATGAATTCAAAATCCATGGGAAACTTCACAAAACTCAAAAATCATGTTTCGGTCTACATAGCATCAGACCCGAAATCCAAACTATTTTCAAACACTTCAAGAATTAATCCTTGATCTCAAAACTCTTCTTGCAACTTGTTATAAAAAACTACAAACTGGTTATATTAGTTTGACCATGAATATATGCATCTACAACAATCTTTAGTCACGAGAAACCCTCAAACAGATCATACACATATTTCAACAGTAAAGCATCCATCTTTATTCAATTTTTTGCATCTCACATCATATGATCTCCTTATATACAATCAAATCAGTAAGAATATGGAAGAAACAACATACCCATGATTCCTACTAAGTTCTTAACATTCTTAAGTCGTCTATGTAGAGATTTTATTCATCAATTGCATATCATCCATAAAAAGTTCCACCTTTAATTATCCATCCATCAATATATTCATTATATCATCATACGATCATTTAACATGCATTCTACTAGGCAAATCTTCATATTTAGCATGCATAGAACAATAATAAATCAAAAATATGTCACTCACCTTATTGAAAAATCAACGAAAGTAATAAAGAATAAGAAAAGCTCCTCCTTCTTCAAAAATCCAAGATCCTCGCTTCGAAACTCCAAGAAAACCAATAGTAAAATATTATTTTGTTTTTGTGCAGAAAAGAGACGGCTGGAGTAGCCCCCTAAATAGCCAAAATCTGGAATATTAGGGCTTTGAGAAGATTTTGCAAAATATCCCTTTAGAATATATCTTTACATATGGATCCTTTATACTAGGTAACTAGATTAACCAATTTAGTTGAGATTAAAATCAAAATTATCTTCCCAGATTTGGCCGGCATCAGTATCAAGTCCAGAAAAATCAATTTTGTAATTTTTGCCTCAAAGTATCAATTTTGCAAAAAGATCCTTCTTTAATAAATTCGCAAAATAAACCAAATCTATTAGGGAAAAAATTAAACTCTTTACCTCTGAGTTGGCCAGCCATCATGCTCAGCTCAGAAATCCAAAAATCTGGAGTTTTTACTCCAAGTGGTAATTTTGCACAAAAATCCTCCAATTTTTTAGTATTTGCAAACTTACCAAATAAATATAAAAAATCTAGAAAATTCATAAGTAATACCTACTAATAAATATTAGGTTTTCCCAAAATATTTTCTAACTTTGACTTTCCCAAGAAAATATTTGCACGTATTTTGCATGTGCAAAAAAATAAATTTCAGAAAAATGATTATTAAATCACCAAAATCACTTTAATTCATTTATTAATCTCAAAAAAATTATTTGAAATTCTAGGGTATTACCCTTACGGGTCCTCACATGAGAAGTTATATGTTTTAATACCGTCAAACGTTGCCTGTAATAAAGTGATTATAAAGTCAACTATTGGATACACTACAAATCATGCGGAGGGATGTGAGTTACTTAGATAGGATTTATCCCTCTTACATAACAGAAGCGATATCTACGGGCCCCTTGATTGAGTGAAACTGCAAAATACATGACCGTGCTCAAATGAATCAATATGAGATATTGATCTCATTTATTTTAGTAAGTCTACTCGGACATCAAGAAACCAAAGATGAACTATACAAGGGTAACACACTCTATGCCTTGTGGTCAATTAAGATATTTGGACAAAGGGAATAGACCACATGGTCACATTGGTCACGGGTAGGTTATGTCAAATCACTGACATTTCCGTTACTTGAGTAGTAGTGATGTATTGCTAGATACCGCTCACTGTTTGTAATACTCGAATATGATTTTAGTATTACTGTCAATGTAATGAGAACCTACATGGTCACACACTTAAGATGGATCGAAATTGTGATTTAAATTCATAAGATGAATTTAATTAGGGATCCAAGTAAGACTTGGACTCTTGACATTGGTTAGACATTTAATTAGATTAAATGGGCCGACTAAAGTTCAAAGGCCCACACACGAATCTGACCAAGGTCAGATTGTGAGCTCAACAACCTCATTACTCTCTTAGGATTAGTTTTCTGCACCTATATATATGATATGTATGAGTGAAAAAGACACATGTGAAGAAAATCCTAGCCATCATAGAAAGTGAGAGAGAGAGATCGTGAGGAGGAACATCTCCTTCCCGCAGCTAACACCGCGGTCTGAGGGAGAGCCATTTTTTGTTCCGTTCATGTGGATACCGTAGATGCATCGTCATAATGCAGTGTTATGATCGGCATACTATGCAAACATCAGATCAATCTTCAAGGTATAACTCCTAAACACAATTTATGGTTTTTGCATGGATCCATGGCCAAGTTTGGATAATTTATTAATTTTTCCGTTGTGTATTTAATATGTGATTGCCTTCAAAACCTAACACTCAAAATGGCGCTCCAACTTTGAGTTCATCGCGAACATGGCTCGTCCTGGCACCTCAAAATGATGCTCCAACTTCGAGACCATCCAGGAAAACACCACATCATGGCCTACGCCGTAGGATCTATGCCTCGACATAGTGTGCCAAACCCGAGGCCATTGACTATCAACCTACATCATCAGGGACCAAGATACGAACAAAACATTCTTCACTACTAGGAAATGGGTTACAGTATCTCAGTTACATGAATCTTTACAAACTCAGGCACGAAGCCCTGACCATCGGTGTCCCTTTGACAGACCCCGATCCCCGGTCCACCACAACTATCCCAGACGAACGAATTCCTAAGCCCGACGATTCGAGACCCCCTCGGACGCTCGCAATACTAGAAGAGCCAGCCACTCTACCCTGGGCATCCCCTGGCACTCCTATTTGAGGACAAAAAGGCTCCTGGGTGGAGAATGGACTCCAAAAATTGGAGGTCGGACCTGCCTCTCTGAGCTTAACCCTCTCCTGATATATCTCCAATTCAATCTCCACAAGCATCCGCCTGAAGACAAAGTCTGACGACTGCCCTCCGATAATGTCGGAGCACTCATTCCCCCTCGGACCAGCAAGAACTAAACCTATATCAGGGACAACCGCTTTTAAATGAGCCAACTCTTCCGCCACCTCTTGTGACCTTCGAATATGGTACCCGAATGCCCCTTTACTGTTACTCGCCTCCTTCTGAAGACAGATGATGGCGTCCTCGGCTCAACTCAATTGAGCCCGGAGTGTTCGGATTTCCTCGTTTTCCCAAGGTTCATACCTGGCAATTTGATTAACAAAACAACCACTTTGAGACTTGAAAGAATATACGAGATGATGGTAAATATTGTATGATTTTTCATTAAACAAAATGATTACAAAGGACGGTGGCCAATCCGCAATCGGCGTCCACACAAAAATAACAGAATAAAAACTATGTTTAAGGGAACACCTCCCGAGAGAACAAGTGAGGATCCTCATCAACGACCACCTCACGCTCGCAGTGGTCATCTAAGTCACCTGAGGGCGGTTCTATGCCTCCAAGACCCAAAAACAGTTTCACAACTTCGTGAATCGAGGTATCTCAGCGGGAGTTGTAGCGGTGCTGCCAGTCCTAGCTCGAAAGAAAAGCCACTAAGTTCAATATCAGGGTACCTCTACCTTACATGCTCGACAGCCTGCTTATAGCTCGGTCCTCCCCTGCAAATATCTGATCTGCGGAACCCACGAGTTTCGACCTCAACTTTGCCAGTTCCTCCTCCAATGACTCCTTTCCAACCATCAAGTCCCCTTGGTTGAAGGCCCCATCCTTAAAATCATCTTCCAACTCCTTCACCCTCTTCTCAAGTGCCTCTGCGTGACTCTTCTCCTCCCGCTCAGCTTGCAGCGGTGACATCGTCCACCATACCTGTAAAGGAATAAAAGAGTTAAAACAAGACCGAAGAATCATAAGGAAACCAAGTCTAAGAATGTACGAGGGACATAGGGGCTCAGGCCGCAAGCTGCCAGCTTCGACTCCGTCATCTTTACCCAATCTATATTGTTGCAGCCGTCGAACAACCTCTTAAACTCGTCCTCCTCCTTCAAAGTGAAATCCACCTGCTTTGAGCTCTTCCTGTACGGGAAATTATACGACCACCTAGTGGGGATATCCCAGAGCTTGGGGGTGTAGATGATAAAGTACTTCGACTTACAATCCTTTATGGAGTCTGGATATTTGTGCACCATCTGATACTACGAGGAGAATAATACCACCGGTATTGATTCCCTGGGAGGACGCTGAGCCCCAAACACGCATGAAAGTACTTAAGCTTCTGGGGTATATTCTTCGATGAGCATAGCATAATGAAGCTCGTCAGATGCTTCCACGAATTGGTCACGTATTGCGTAAGGCTTATCCCTGCCCAATTCAGAACCTTCTTGATGAAAGGATGTATAGGGAGGCTTAGGCCCAAAAAAAATGCATCAGGAACAAACATACATAACCACTCCGGGAGCTTATCAGTTGGCCGAACCACTCGGAAACATAAGCACATACTTTCATGGGATATAGTATGTCTCACGGAGGAGATCGAGGTCACCCCCCACCAATTTTTTCTAGGTTTGGTAGGCCTCAATTTTATTTTATTCGGAGTCGATGGTTGGACTGTAACATCCTGACTTTTTTAAATAATGAGTTTGTTGATTTTTATGTGTTTTGCACGTATAAATTCATATGCTTTTTTCTAGAAAATTTTCTCTTTATAACATGAACAAAAAATTGTTCTCTTCATTTCTCAAAAAAGCCTAATTAAATCCTAGGCCTAATTGTCTCTTTCTAGCCACTATAATTAATTAATTATTTATTTATTTTATTAGAGCCCATGGTTAATTGGCACATTAGTGAGCCATTAATTTAATTTTCCTTTTAATTAGGCTAACTTGTAGTGTAGACTAATTTAGTAGACAACTAATAATATTTGATGAACAAACTTATAATGGGGGGTACTAGTGTAGCATGTGCATTGCACTAGCACGTGCATGGGACACTTTTGGGAGTGGCCGGATTTCACAAGAGAGAGGGAGAGAAGGGAGTAGTGGTGAGGTGGTTGGTCCATCATGGGTAGTTGCTACAACTCCCTATTTCATCATAGCCCTTGATCCTTAACTATTTGGACTAATCCTAACCTTCCATTTGCACTCAAAAGTTGTATAAATACTCCCTGCCCTCTTCATACTTGCACCTAAAATTTGTAAAGAAAAAAAGAAAGAAAAAGACAATTTGTGAGTTAAAAGATTGAGAAATAATTGTAAGTTAAAAGATTGAGAGTTGAGTGTGTTCTTGTACCCATTGGAGGAGGCCGACCTAACCTAGGAGGGAGCTCGAATTTGCTTCAAGCAAGGAGGAGACGACGATTGGTGGCACAATCTAGGAGGAGAAGGATACATTCGTGCATTCTAGGAGGTTTCTAGGAGTTCTTTTGTTTATTTCTCTCCAAATAAGGTGGGCAATTTTCTCCTACTTCTACCTAGTTACTATGCCAGGTTTAGGGTTGTAATCACAAGAAATATTACTTTATGTTGTTACCATGATTAAGGAGAAACAAGACCCATTTAGACTTACATGAAGCGATTGGTGAAATAAATTAGATTACGTGAATGAAAATGTGTTGTGATGATTTGATAACCTACTTGCATGCTAAAATGGGTAATTGTGATTTTTTATGAAAGTTTGTTCATATATGTTTGTAAAAATGCAAGATGAAGAAATATGCTTATAAATGAATTGTAGAATACAAGTAGTATATATGCCATGAAAATAGATTGAATAGTGGTTAAAATGCACATTTTACTTTGTCATATCAGAGTGGTGCTATAGCCCCTAAATTGTTATCTTTATTTCGTTGGAAACATGAGAAATGGACATTTTGTGAATTATGACTAATTTATTTAAAAGAATGGATTTTCATTAATAGAGAAAAAGTAATTTTGCGGAAAATTTGATTATGAATAAAGTAAAAATTATGATTTTGTTCTCAATGTCAAAAATATATCCATTATCTACTTTAAATTGCAACCTGGTGCAATTGACAGTCGACCGAACTAGAGTCGACAGTCGACTGTCAAGTAATTAAATTTCGGATTTTAGTTGCAGAATAGTCGACCGACTATATTTTAACAGTCGACTGCCGTGATTATTGGTTTTTGAGTTTTAAATCGTTGCAAAACAGTCGACCGACTATATTTTAACAGTCGACTGCCCTGATTATTGGTTTTTCGAGTTTTAAATAGTTGCAGAACAGTCGACCGACTATATTTTAACAGTCAATTGCCCTGATTATAGGTTTTTGAGTTTTAAATCGTTGCAGAACAGTCGACCGACTATATTGTAACAGTCGATTGTGGTTATTGGTTTTCGAGCCTTTGGCTTAGTATAAATAAGAATTTGAGACTATTTTGCAAGAAAGAACTTGTTATAAATTATTAGCTGAAATTATCTTTGGATAAAGAAAAATAAATATTTTGTTTAAAAGAATTTTGAAATGAGATTGGGTAATGGAAAATTGAAAGTGTGAAATTTTGACTTAAGATTGATAAAATGAGAATAAGAGAATTATGTGGGAAAAATGAATGGTGAATACGACAAGTTGAAAAATAAATATATTGTCTTATACATGAAATTGTACATGAAAGTGAAATAAAATATCATGATGAATTATGAAAGATCTGGTGAATATGAATACTCAAATGCTATGAACATGAAATGGAATTAAAAGCTAGAGGGTAGCTAAGCCTTATACCGGCATTGAAAGAATATTTTGAGATGAGATATTGAAAAGAAAAGACCAAGTTTGGGTCGTATTGTTGAATTGATGGTTAAGACCGGTATAGGGAAAGTGCTAACTCTAGGGGATTGATTTTATTCATGATTCAGATAAATTAAGGACTAGATACATAGTGGAGATGTGAAGAAAGTAAGAGAAAAACATGAGTATGATGTCCATCGGATTGGCGGTGTGAGAGTGATTCACAGACTGCCTGTTTGATGCGTCATGTTATGGCGTGAGCACTACTCCGGAATTATCGTTCTGGTGGCGACGCTTGTGGGGTGTTTGGTGACTATGGGTGGTGCCATCGTTCCATGACGGAGGTTGAATATTCTATAGGCTGCCTGCATGATGCGTCATGTCAGTGCATGGGATTCTCCTCCAGACTGTCTGGACATGGGCTCGTAACTAATAGAACATCTAGGATACTTATCGTAGTTACCGTAGTAGTTTAAGTTATGGCAAGGGATCAAACCCTACAAGATGAAGGACGATTAAGGGCTTGCCCTCGGACCTATGTAGTATGGGATGCATAGAATCCGAACAAGTACGCATTAGTGTCATATAATATAAATAACTGCATTAAGAACTAAGTGCACAGCACAACATGACATCAATAAGATAGTCCCCGTAGTTTTGTTTGTGATAAGTCTGTGCTTTCTAAGTAAGAAAAAATTGATGTATTATATTCTTGTGTCAGTTGAATGAACTGACGAGCCCACAGTTTCTATGCAGAACAAAGTGAATGAAAAAGACTAAGGAGGAATTGATGCTTAAAGAATTGTTCAAGTGCTGTTTTATTTCATTTATGTAATTGATATAAATTTGCTTCCACTATTTAAATGTAACTTGATGTAATAAAGTTTTAATTTTCTTGTAAAATTGTACGAAGAGAAGTGTAAAGATCCTGTGGAACTTCGAATTCGATCTTATTTGAAATTTGCGGTGTTACATGGACACCGAAATGAACCACATCCTTCAGGTCATCTGGATACATCCGAATAGACCGGCAGAGTGTCGTGCGCAATACGCCATCCTCAGACTCATACTCCATCGGCTTGTAGTCCGGCTCGGGGGAAAGGACCATCCTCTTCTTCCTTGCTGGACGGTGAGGACGAGGGGGGGGGGGGATAATGACTACACTGCCAAGGGAGGAAACCTCTTCCCTGACCTTGGGACTAACATCGACTTCTTCCTCCCTCGCTCCCTCTCACTCCCCTCACCCTATTTCTCTTCCATCGCCTCGCCGAGCTCCTCCACATCCTCGTCAGCCTCGGGATATCTCTCTTTAGGAAACTCAGCCATACCCTCGGGGCGACCATGCTCCGCTCTGTCTGGCTTCGAGTAAGCTTCAATCTCCATGTCCTCATCCTCATCTGAAGGCACGCAAATAGGTCCCGTCCTCTCGGGCTCATCCCACAATGATTGCCCATGAGAAGAATTTGAAGATGGCCCACTCCGATCAGAGGACGAAGCCGAGCTACTGGATCGATCACTAGACATGTTAGTTTGAAGTAAGAATCTTGTTCTAGAGAGAAACTCTGGCTGAAGAAGGAGAACGTAATCCTAGAAAATGAGAAGGAGAAGGGGAGACTTAGAGAAAGTGACTTTCCGAATTATCACTGTCACGTGCCGCCCCTCGATTTCTACAAAAACATGAAACGACTGCTCAAAGGTCATACGAAGTCACGTGAGCAGCGTGTTTAGCGCCACTTACTCAACCCGCCGTACCCGAACTTCCAGACAAATTTCAACGCCTGCCTCTCTCCTCGAGTCACGTACCTCGAAATGGTGCCCCAACTCCAAGCTCGTCGCGGATTTCTCTGCAAACATGGCTCACGCCTCGGGCCAAGCGCCTTGAATTGTTGCTCCGACTCCAAGCTCATTGCGGATTTCTCTGCAAACATGTCTCACGCCTCGGGCCAAACGCCTCGAAATGACGCTCCGACTCCAAGCTCCCTATGGATTTCTTCACAAACATGGCTCACCCCTTGGGTCATGCGCCTCGAAATGGCACTCCGACTCCGAACTCATCGCAGATTTCTTTGCAAACGTATCTCACGCCTTGAGCCAAGGGCCTTGAAATGGCGCTTCGACTCCAAGCCTATCGCAGATTTCTTCGCAAACATGGCTCAAGCCTCAAACCAAACGCCTCGAAATGGTGCTCCAACTCTGAGGCACACATGGGGCGTCTCACTCCTTGCTGCTCGGATCCCGGCCCTCAGTAGCTCAGATTCCAGGCCCGGTAGGAGCCCAACACAGTCGAAGCAAACGAGTTTTTACGCCAACACATTTTTTCCTATGAGTTGCCACTCCTCGAGAACGACCGTGAGCTCGTCTCCGAGAGTGGGGGGATCGTGATACGGGTAAAAATCATGTCTAATCCCCACCTTTCGATCCCAACACGGATCACGAAGTAAACATGGACCTGATAGCAACCTTACGAACAGCCTTGGGCCCGAAGACAATTCGTGGACCTCCCATAGGCCCGTCAGCTCAGTACAGCCCACCAACAAAGGTTCAATAGGCCATCTATGGCCAGTAATCAAATCCCCTAAAATCAGGAGATTACAGTTCCACTATCTCCATAATCAGCGAAATCTAATTAGGCAGCATGAAATCTTTCCCTAGCAGATTTCCTTTGACCTATAAATACAGTTCCACCTCTACTGTTACCAGGTAATCACTTTTTTACCACCTAATCTCGTTTAAAACCCTCTGGTTGCTGACTTGATTGTCGGAGAGCCTGTTGCCGGAAACACTCCTCGTGTTTCAATCTTTTTTGCAGGTTTTCGCCAGCCAACATCCACCAAATCCGACCAACTATCAACCTGCCACAAGGATTATATCTACGGCTGAGATCCATGTTCCTCTTCTAATCAAAGAACTCATCATTTGTTGCTCCCACACCCAAAAATAGAAGCATCAGAAATAAAGTGTGGCTAGTGTTGGATGAGGCCAACATGCTTCTCAAAGCTTGCTCCTATATTGTCTTCAAATATTTGGAATATAAATTTTTCTTCTAATTTTTCCTCTCATGTATATAATTTGTGTCTTATAAAATTACTTAATAATACAAAAGAATTAATAATTTTTTTCCCCAAATATCACCTTTTTTGAAAATAAATCTTCCCTTGCTACTCTGCTCAAAATAATTCTCCAACTTTTCTTAAGTTGGTCGCGTTAGCAGAATTTTTTTTTTGCCGCACTCATGGTGTATACACCAGTTGGTATGTGCACCATTAGATGCACTTTGAAATTAAGTGCCCACAAGATAATCTAGTATAGGGCACTTATTTTAAAGTGCATCCAATGGTGTACACCCTATTTGGTGTATACTCCATGGTGCAGCAAATTTTTTTCCCATCGTCATAATATAGCACACTCCCTTGTTTTCTTCCCTTGAATTAAAACCAGTATATTAATGTTTTAGTGCAGTGCTAAGATATTTTACGTACCAAAAATTAGCATATTATATGCACACATCATGTAATACAGGAATTTTCTTTTTTCTTTTTCCTCGCTTCACTTGAGTGTCATAAAGAAGGTGAAGTGGAAAAAGAACTCCCACATGCATGACAGCATGAGAGGTCTGAATCGGAAAGGAGAAAATGCCCGGCATCATCCATTATTCATTAGTCAGAATTTCTTCTTGCTATGCTTTGTTTCTTTTTATGTGAATTTATGTCATCACCATCGAGAGTAGTAACAGAACCAAAAGAGCCAAAGTTACTCTTCGAGGTTCCTCTTCAAGTATGGGCCGAGTGATAGAATAAAGCCTTGCCTATAAGCAACCACACACTCGTTTTGCTCATATTTGACAAATTAACAAAATAAGAAATAATAAAAAGATAGTTTGTTTGTATTCATCGTTTGCCAAAAATTAAAGTCACACGGAACATGTTGACGGAAACATCTTGTTCCGTCTAAGCGCATTTTAAAAAGAGTTTATGGGAGACAGAACATGACGTTTCGTCCCACCAATTTTTTTATAATTTATGAGAGACGGAACATCACATACCGTCCAATTGGTTTTTATATAATTTTTTTTTACAAAATAAGGGAGGGACTGAGCATGTTCCGTCTCAATTTTTAAAAAAATTCATGTACTCCCAATCCCATATGATATCATATGCCCATTCCACAAAAAAAAAAATAGACCTCCTCAATATTGGTGCGCCTCTCATATGAAATCATATACTCCCATTCTCATATACTATTTTGAATGAGACGGTACATGTTGTCCTGCCTAATCCAATAATGTTATCGGACGGGACAACATCATCTGTCTGGTCCTTTTTTTTAGTTCAATTTCTTAGGACGGAACATGTTGTTCCGTCCGATCGTTTTTTTTTAAAATACATTAAAAAATTATTGGACGAAATATGTTGTTCCGTCTGACTCATTTAAAAAATTTAAAAAGTCATTATTTTAGAAATTGTCAAATCGTTCCTCAAATTCGAGAAGTAATGATATGGGAAATATGGCAAAAAGAGGAATGAGTGTGGATACTCTATTAGATTCATGAATTGAGGTATTGCCCATAAGATTCCACCTACCCAATATTATTCGAATTATTATTACTTTGCAATAGGTTTTTAATTAATGTAAATACTAAATCATCAGTTCTTACTATAATTATGATTTTTTTTAATTTTTTATTTTGAAATGTGTTAGTCTATTGATTAGGCTTTTAAAAAATGGAATTAAAGTAGCATAGATTTAAATTCCACCGATAGTGCTGAAAACGCTGTTTAAGAAAAAAAAAAAACTAGTGAGAACTATTCAGGTCTTAGCCCATAAAGATGACATTCAATCTATATATGTGTTAGAGTTATTATCTCTTCTCACATATCTCTTATCTCTATTATTTTAATGGAAGAGTCGGAGTTTGTAACCAAACAAATCCTATCTTTGTAACCAAACAAATAAGTGTAATACATGTCCAAATTAAATTCAACAAATACAAATATTTGTAGGCAAATAAATCTATGTATCTCCCGTGCATGTCTAATATAAAGGAGGTATTAGATTCAAGGCTATATTACGCTGAAGTTTTTACTTTTAATAAAAATATATTTATTAAGACGTGCATCACACGTAAAAATGACTAGTCTAATCTAATATTATAATGGGAGAATTGGGGTTGTCATTTGTAGACATTCAACCATCTAATCTCAATCATTCATTTTTAAGTGGAAGTTATATTAACCATTTATTTACTCAACTGTTGTTAGTTACCATAGTATCTCAAAGTTCAAATTTGTTTACGACATAATAATTACAAAAGTGCCACTCATATAAAATCTTTACTATTTTAATGTGAGAGTTTGTCATTAAACAAACTTCATTTGTAACGAAATAAACACGTGCATTGTAACCCGACAAATACGTGCAATACACATGCATAACTAATATAGAAAAGGTTAGGTTCAATGCCAGACAACGTCAAATTTTTTTTTATAAAATATATATATTTATGAAGATGCGCATCGCACTTGTAAATTACTAGTAAAAGTTTATGCCACTAAGGGTAATTTGTAAATAGTATGTGATGAGTAAATAGAGATCTCAGGTTCGAGGCCAGATTACGTTTTATTATTTACAATATTAAAAAAAAAAAATTAGAATGTCCATCGCACGTGCAGATTACTCAATTATTATAATGGGAGGGTTGAGGTTGTCAATTGTAGACAACCGAAAATGCACGTATTTTTTAAAACTACATATTTTGCAAGGGGAATTCAAATATTGAATTCAAATATTAGTTTCTTCCAACCCCATGTCTCAGCCCAATCAAAATTCCAAACGGCTTAAAAAAACTCCCAATCAAAATGCCCATGTTTCAGTGCCGCCAGTTGCCCCGCTCCCATCCGCCGCTGCTTGCCGACGCTCACTGGCCGACGTTCGTCTTTAAAATGCTGACATTATGGCTCTGAACCTGATTGTCACAAGGCTGAAGGAGGTTAATGCTGAAAGGCTTCAAGGTATCGAATTCAATTTATCTCTACTTTGAATTTCATGTCATAGCTGTAAAAGTTTGAAGTTGAAATTAGAATTTCTGGTGCTGGATTTGGTTAGGATGGTGGTGTTAAGGTTTATAATTACAGATTAGGGAAAGATTAAGATGCTTTTGGTATTGTTATTTTATTCGATGAATCAAAACCCTAGAATTTAATCGTATATTTAATTGCTCATTGTTTTTTATTGTTTGGCGATTATGTTAAAAATTATAGCATATATAAAAAAATTTGCTCCAAAAGTCACTATTTAATTTGTTGTTGATACTTTAATGGGAGATACCAAAATTTGTGGTAAACTTCGATGTGAGTATTTTGTTGGATTTCATCTTTAGTTTATCTTTTTCTCTGTTTCAAGTTTAGGTTTAGGTTTAGGATTTGGATGCTTGGATTTGAGAATCGAGATGGCTATTTCTTTGGATTTGATCTCATTTTCGGGTTGTAATCTTTCAGGTAAGGGTTAGAGTTTGTATGATTGAACTTGGGGTTCGAGTTGAGTATTTTGTTGGATTTCATCTCCAAGCACTCTTTTTTCGCTCTTTTGGGTTTAGGACTGATATGGCCAAAAATAGGATTAAATCGGGGCCGCTCAAATCGGACACGAATCTTAAAGCTCAGGGGTAAAACGGTAATTTCACCTACTAACGGGTCTGAAATGGGAACTGGGTCTTTCTTCAAGACCCAATAACCCATGAACGGATCCACCTCAACTGGGTACGGGTCCCAATCCGAAATGAACCCGGTCTAGCAGGATAGAATTAGGGTTCCTGATTAATACTAATCAACGATCCTGATTCACATCTATCCTTTCACTGGGAATTAGGGATTACATTCATAATCTGATCACAGGGATTACATTCCTAATCTGATCACAGAGATTACATTCCTAATCTGATCCCAACGGCGACTATAAATACCCCCCATCCACCATCATTAAGAGGTAATCAATCTTTTGTCAATTTACGCTCTTTCATAATCATTCCTGATTACTGACTTGAGCATCGGAGGGTGCGTCGTCGGGATCAACCCCGGTGTCTTGCACTTTTTGCAGGTGAACGGCGGGAGTCAATGGTCAAACTCTGGCGGAACAGGTTTCAGGTTTGCTATTCAAGTTTTTCAAGAATCAACAAATACTATCTGTTTGCCTCCACACCAGATTTAGCGGTAACAGATTGATGCCGTCTGTGGAAAACAAACGAGTATCAACCTTTCCTCTTCCCGTTGGTCAGATCTTCTCCAGCCATGCCTCCTAGGAAAGTAAGATCCAGAGGGTCCAACCGTGGACCCAACCCCATCGAGCAGCAACAGGACGCACCCCTCCAACCCGTTCAGCAAAAGGAGCAACTTCCTCCTCAAGTTGAAGACCCTCTCCAGCAGAACCAACTTCCTCCCCAGGATCTTCAACACCCTCGGGGTCCCCCCAGGCCTCAGAATGTTGGTGTAGGGACTTCGCGTCCCAATCCTCAGAAGCAACCTCTCCATCAGGACCGCATTTCAATACATAATGCCTCTACGGATTCTATGGCCTCCCACAATTCCCGAGTTTCCGACCTTCGCAATACCGTTCTCAATCGGCAGAAGGATGAGGATCTTCGCCGCCGTTTGAATGAAAAGCGGGCCCGAGAGGGAGCCTCCCGCCAACAACGTCCGAATGAGCGATCTCCTCATCGCCGAGAGTACAGAAGGTTCCCTGCCCAAAGAGGGAGGAAAGAGTCCCTCGAGCACCATAGGAGAAGACCTCATTCCCCTGACGGTCGACAACATCCGAGGAACGATGAGGCACCCATCACTCGTGCCGAGTTCCAGCAATTCCAAGCAATGGTGTTGCAAGCCCTCAACCTCCGACCCAAAAACAATACTCAGAGGGCTCCTACCCCTCCACGGGTCCAAAGTCCTCGCCATCGGTCCATAACTCCTCCTCCGGCTCCTAGCAACCAACAGCACATGCCTAGCCCTCGCCGCTCCCAGAGCTACCGTCATCGTAGTCCCCGCTCCCCTTCCTATGAAGACGAGTCCAGAGGCTCGTTTAACTACCGTCGGAGGGACGATGCTCTTTACCGCCGTCTCTACAAGATGGAAAGGCGCATCGGTCGAATAGACAAGGATGAAGATTTAAGAGGAAGGACCATCTGTCCGAGCAGACCTCCCTTCTCCAGGACCATCATGGAGGCTCCCATCCCAAGAGGTTTCAAACCCCCGTAGTTCGAAACTTACTTGGGGGAGTCAGACCCCGTGGACCACATCGAAAGCTTTAAGACCCTCATGCTAATCCACCAAGCTTCTGATGCCTTGCTGTGCAAGACCTTCCCCGCCACTCTTAAGGGTTCGGCTCGGGAATGGTACTCCCGCCTCGTCCCGTCTTCCATATTCTCCTTCGAACAGTTTGAAACCCTCTTCATCACCCATTTTGTGAGTAGCAGACGCACGGAGAAGACCAGCATCTCGTTACTCCAGCTATGCCAGGAGAAGGGAGAGAAGTTGAGAAACTATGTGAGGAGGTTTACTGCAGAGGTTAGATCCATTGCCTCCCTCGACCAGTCAGTTGCGGCGGCCGCCTTCCAATCAAATATCCTCAACTCTAACCTTCGCTCCTCCTTGCCAAGAAGCCTCCGTATAATTTCGCCAACCTCCTTCTTAGAAGCGAGAAGTACATTCGGGCCGAAGAAGTTGAGAATCTCCCGGACCTTGAGGAGACATCTTCCGGGAACAAACGGAAGAGCACAAGCGAAGAAGGGTCCTAAAAATTCCAGAAGGACGGCAATGGCCAGCGCCGTCCGACTCCTCGTTTTGAGAAATTCACCCCCCTCATTGCGAATATATCTGAAGTTCTTATGGAGGTGGACAAGGAAGGGCTACTCCGTGCTCCCCCTAGAATGAATACCCCTGACAAGAAGAGGAACAAGGATAAGTGGTGCCGCTTTTACAGGGACCACGTCCACGACACGGATGATTGTTGGGCTCTCAAGGAGGAGATCGAAGAACTCATACAGCGGGGACACCTGACCAAGTTTGTCCAAAAAGAGGCGGCCGAGCTTCCCCCCTGAGGAGCCTACAAATGAACAGAAGGGCCCGCCGAGCTTCAAGACTTTGAATCTCCCAGCTCCTCCCAAGAGGTCTTCACCTTATTGTAGAAGTAGGATCCTGATTTTCAATAAGGCCGATGCTTGTAACCCGGTCAATAGCATGTAATAATGTCTCGCCCTATTGAAGCGGCCACTTAGTTTATTTCAATAAAACTTTACATCTTTTCATTGAAAATTATTGCTCTTGCTTCTCAATCTCTCCGAGTCACGACTCGCTAAATGGTGAGTTCAGAGTCCAGCTTCTTCTACATGGCTGCTCCCACAACTTACTAACCTTTAACAATGAGTTCCGAGTCCAACACTTGGCTCGATTCTGCTTCGGATAACTTGCTTTTAAGCGAGTTAGAAGTGGTTCGCCATTCGGAATTGCTCCCACAACCGTTGAATCCCTCTAACGACGAGTTCGGAGTCCAACACTTGGCTCGATTCTACTTCGGATAACTTGCTCTTGACCGAGTTAGAAGTGGTTCGCCATTCAGAATTGCTCCCACAACCGTTGAATCCCTCTAACGATGAGTTCGGAGTCCAACACTTGGCTCGATTCTGCTTCAGATAACTTGCTCTTAAGCGAGTTAGAAGTGGTTCGCCATTCAAAATTGCTCCCACAACCGTTGAATCCCTCCAACGACGAGTTCGGAGTCCAACACATGGCTCGATTCTGCTTCGGATAACTTGCTCTTAAGCGAGTTAGAAGTGGTTCGTCATTCGGAACTGCTCCTACAACCGTTGATTCTCTCACTTAAATAGCGAGTTCGGAGCTTACAACTCTCTCCTAGAGTTGCTCCTCAAACTCGTCTTCCAAATGGCTCTACCCCAGAGCCGAGCTCTTCACTCCGCTCGCCTCCAAAGCGGAACTCTTTTCAACGAGTTCGGAGATCACAACTCCTCCCTAGAGTTGCTCCTCAAACTCGTCTTCCAAATGGCTCTCTTCTGGAGCCGAGCTCTTCACTCTGCTCGCCTCCAAAGCGGACCTCTTCTCAACGAGTTTGGAGCTCACAACTCCCTCCTAGAGTTGCTCCTCAAACTCGTCTTCCAGATGGCTCTCCCCCAGAGCCGAGCTCTTCACTCTGCTCACCTCCAAGGCGGACCTTTTCTCAACAAGTTCGGAGCTCACAACTCTCCCCTAGAGTTTCTCCTCAAACTCATCTTCCAAATGGCTCTCTTCCAGAGCCGAGCTCTTCACTCCGCCTGCATCGAAAGCGGACCTCTTTTCAACGAGTTCGGAGCTCAAAACTCCCCCCTAGAGTTGCTCCTCAAACTCGTCTTCCAAATGGCTCTCTTCCGGAGCCGAGCTCTTCACTCCGCTTGCCTCCAAAGCGGACCTCTTCTCAACGAGTTCGGAGCTCACAACTCCCTCCTAGAGTTGCTACTCAAACTCGTCTTCCAGATGGCTCTCCCCCAGAGCCGAGCTCTTCGCTCCGTTCACCTCCAAGGCGGACCTCTTCTCAACAAGTTCGGAGCTCACAACCCCCCTAGAGTTGCTCCTCAAACTCGTCTTCCAAATGGCTCTCTTCCAGAGCCGAGCTCTTCACTCCGCTCGCCTCCGAAGCGGACCTCTTCTCAACGAGTTCAGAGCTCACAACTCCCTCCTAGAGTTGCTCCTCAAACTGGTCTTCCAAATGGCTCTCTCCCAGAGCCGAGCTCTCACTCCTCTCGCCTCCGAAGCGGACCTCTTCTTAACGAGTTTGGAGAGCACAACTCACTCCTAGAGTTGCTCCTCAAACTCGTCTCCAGAGGGCTCTCTCCTAGAGCCGATCTCTTCACTCCGCTCGCCTCCGAAGCGGACCTCTTCTCAACAAGTTCGGAGAGCACAACTCTCTCCTAGAGTTGCTCCTCAAACTCGTCTTCCAAACGGCTCTCTTCCAGAGCCGAGCTCTTCCCTCCGCTCACCTCCAAGGTGGACCTCTTCTCAATAAGTTCGGAGCTCACAACTCTCCCCTAGAGTTGCTCCTCAAACTCGTCTTCCAAATGGCTCTCTTCCAGAGCCGAGCTCTTCACTCCGCTTGCCTCGAAGTGGACCTCTTCTCAACGAGTTCGTAACTCACAACTCCCTCCTAAAGTTGCTCCTCAAACTCTTCTTCCAAATGGCTCTCTCCCAGAGCCGAGCTCTTCACTTCTCTCGCCTCCGAAGCGGACCTCTTCTCAACAAGTTTGGAGAGCACAACTCTCTCCTAGAGTTGCTCCTTAAACTCGTCTTCAGAGGGCTCTCTCCTAGAGCAGAGCTCTTCACTCCGCTCGCCTCCGAAGCGGACCTCTACTCAACAAGTTCGGAGAGCACAACTCTCTCCTAGAGTTGCTCCTCAAACTCGTCTCCAGAGGTCTCTCTCCTAGAGCCAAGCTCTTCACTCTGCTCGCCTCCGAAGCGGACCACTTCTCAACGAGTTTGGAGCTCACAACTCCCTCCTAGAATTGCTCCTTAAACTCGTCTTCCAGATGGCTCTCCCCCAGAGCCAAGCTCTTCGCTCCGCTCACCTCCAAGGCAGACCTCTTCTCAACAAGTTCGGAGCTTACAACTCCCCCCTAGAGTTGCTCCTCAAACTCGTCTTCCAAATGGCTCTTTTCTGGAGCCGAGCTCTTCACTCCGCTCGCCTCAAAAGCGGACCTCTTCTCAACGAGTTCGGAGCTCACAACTCCCTCCTAGAGTTGTTCCTCAAACTTGTCTTCCCGATGGCTCTCCCCCAGAGCCGAGCTCTTCGCTCTGCTCACCTCCAAGGCGGACATCTTCTCAACAAGTTCAGAGCTCACAACTCCCCCCTAGAGTTGCTCCTCAAACTCGTCTTCCAAATGGCTCTCTTTCAGAGCCAGCTCTTCACTCCGCTCGCCTCTGAAGCGGACCTCTTCTCAACGAGTTCGGAGCTCACAACTCCCTCCTAGAGTTGCTCCTCAAATTCGTCTTCCAAATGACTCTCTCCTAGAGCCGAGCTCTTCACTCCTCTCGCCTCAGAAGCGGACCTCTTCTCAACGAGTTCAGAGAGCACAACTCTCTCCTAGAGTTGCTCCTCAAAATCGTCTTCAGAGGGCTCTCTCCTAGAGCCAAGCTCTTCATTCCGCTCGCCTCCGAAGCGGACCTCTTCTCAACAAGTTCGGAGAGCACAACTCTCTCCTAGAGTTGCTCCTCAAACTCGTCTTCCAAATGGCTCTCTTCCAGAGCCGAGCTCTTCCCTCCGCTCACCCCCAAGGCGGACCTCTTCACAACAAGTTCGGAGCTCACAACTCCCCCTAGAGTTGCTCCTCAAACTCATCTTCCAAATGGCTGTCTTCCAGAGCCGAGTTCTTCACTCCGCTCGCCTCCAAAGCGGACCTCTTCTCAACGAGTTCGGAGCTCACAAGTCCCTCCTAGAGTTGCTCCTTAAACTCGTCTTCCAGATGGCTCTCCCCAGAGCCGAGCTCTTTGCTCCGCTCACCTCCAAGGCGGACATCTTCTCAACAAGTTCGGAGCTCACAACTCCCTCCTAGAGTTGCTCCTCAAACTCTTCTTCTAGATGGCTCTCTCTTAGAGTCGTGCTCTTCGCTTTGCTCGCCTCCAAAGCGGACCTCTTCTCGATGAGTTCGGAGCTCACAACTCTCTCCTAGAGTTGCCCCTCAAACTTTTCTTCCAGATGACTCTCTCCTAGAGCCGAGCTCTTCACTCCGCTTGCCTCCAAAGCGGACCTCTTCTCAACGAGTTCGGAGCTCACAACTCCCTCCTAGAGTTGCTACTCAAACTCGTCTTCCAGATGGCTCTCCCCCAGAGCCGAGCTCTTCGCTCCGCTCACCTCCAAGGCAGACCTCTTCTCAACAAGTTCGGAGCTCACAACCCCCCTAGAGTTGCTCCTCAAACTCGTCTTCCAAATGGCTCTCTTCCAGAGCCGAGCTCTTCACTCTGCTCGCCTCCGAAGAGGACCTCTTCTCAACGAGTTCAGAGCTCACAACTCCCTCCTAGAGTTGCTCCTCAAACTCGTCTTCCAAATGGCTTTCTCTCAGAGCCGAGCTCTCACTCCTCTCGCCTCCGAAGCGGACCTCTTCTTAACGAGTTCGGAGAGCACAACTCACTCCTAGAGTTGCTCCTCAAACTCGTCTCCAGAGGGCTCTCTCCTAGAGCCGATCTCTTCACTCCGCTCGCCTCCGAAGCAGACCTCTTCTCAACATGTTCGGAGAGCACAACTTTCTACTAGAGTTGCTCCTCAAACTCGTCTTCCAAACGGCTCTCTTCCAGAGTCGAGCTCTTCTCTCCGCTCACCTCCAAGGTGGACCTCTTCTCAATAAGTTCGGAGCTCACAACTCTCTCCTAGAGTTGCTCCTCAAACTCGTCTTCCAAATGGCTCTCTTCCAGAGCCGAGCTCTTCACTCCGCTTGCC
The DNA here is from genome assembly GCA_017893485.1 of Hemerocallis citrina. NCBI lineage: Eukaryota > Viridiplantae > Streptophyta > Magnoliopsida > Asparagales > Asphodelaceae > Hemerocallis > Hemerocallis citrina. The sequence goes on from CM030359.1 coordinate 343,796,862, forward strand.
TCGAAGTGGACCTCTTCTCAACGAGTTCGTAACTCACAACTCCCTCCTAAAGTTGCTCCTCAAACTCTTCTTCCAAATGGCTCTCTCCGAGAGCCGAGCTCTTCACTCCTCTCGCCTCCGAAGCGGACCTCTTCTCAACGAGTTTGGAGAGCACAACTCTCTCCTAGAGTTGCTCCTCAAACTCGTCTTCAGAGGGATCTCTCCTAGAGCCGAGCTCTTCACTCCGCTCGCCTCCGAAGCGGACCTCTTCTCAACAAGTTCGGAGAGCACAACTCTCTCCTAGAGTTGCTCCTCAAACTCGTCTCTAGAGGTCTCTCTCCTAGAGCCGAGCTCTTCACTCTGCTCGCCTCCGAAGCGGACCACTTCTCAACGAGTTTGGAGCTCACAACTCCCTCCTAGAGTTGCTCCTTAAACTCGTCTTCCAGATGGCTCTCCCCCAGAGCCAAGCTCTTCGCTCCGCTCACCTCCAAGGCGGACCTCTTCTCAACAAGTTCGGAGCTTACAACTCCCCCCTAGAGTTGCTCCTCAAACTCGTCTTCCAAATGACTCTCTTCTGGCGCCGAGCTCTTCACTCTGCTCGCCTCAAAAGCGGACCTCTTCTCAACGAGTTCGGAGCTCACAACTCCCTCCTAGAGTTGTTCCTCAAACTCGTCTTCCAGATGGCTCTCCCCCAGAGCCGAGCTCTTCGCTCTGCTCACCTCCAAGGCGGACATCTTCTCAACAAGTTCAGAGCTCACAACTCCCCCCTAGAGTTGCTCCTCAAACTCGTCTTCCAAATGGCTCTCTTTCAGCGCCAGCTCTTCACTCCGCTCGCCTCCGAAGCGGACTTCTTCTCAACGAGTTCGGAGCTCACAACTCCCTCCTAGAGTTGCTCCTCAAACTCGTCTTCCAAATGGCTCTCTCCTAGAGCCGAGCTCTTCACTCCTCTCGCCTCCGAAGCGGACCTCTTCTCAACGAGTTCGGAGAGCACAACTCTCTCCTAGAGTTGCTCCTCAAAATCGTCTTCAGAGGGCTCTCTCCTAAAGCCAAGCTCTTCATTCCGCTCGTCTCCGAAGCGGACCTCTTCTCAACAAGTTCGGAGAGCACAACTCTCTCCTAGAGTTGCTCCTCAAACTCGTCTTCCAAATGGCTCTCTTCCAGAGCCGAGCTCTTCCCTCCGCTCACCCCCAAGGCGGACCTCTTCACAACAAGTTCGGAGCTCACAACTCCCCCTAGAGTTGCTCCTCAAACTCATCTTCCAAATGGCTCTCTTCCAGAGCCGAGCTCTTCACTCCGCTCGCCTCCAAAGCGGACCTCTTCTCAACGAGTTCGGAGCTCACAACTCCCTCCTAGAGTTGCTCCTTAAACTCGTCTTCCAGATGACTCTCCCCAGAGCCGAGCTCTTTGCTCCGCTCACCTCCAAGGCGGACATCTTCTCAACAAGTTCGGAGCTCACAACTCCCTCCTAGAGTTGCTCCTCAAACTCTTCATCCAGATGGCTCTCTCTTAGAGCCGTGCTCTTCGCTTTGCTCGCCTCCAAAGCGGACCTCTTCTCGATGAGTTCGGAGCTCACAACTCTCCCCTAGAGTTGCCCCTCAAACTTTTCTTCCAGATGACTCTCTCCTAGAGCCGAGCTCTTCACTCCGCTCGCCTCCAAAGCGGGCCTCTTCTAAAGCAAGTTCGGAGCTCAAAACTCTCCCATAGAGTTGCTCCTTGCACTCACTTCAAAGAATGGGTCTTCCCATGGCTCTTACGAGGATCTTCCTAGCACCTCTTCTCCACCACTAAGGAGTGGAGCTCCTCTTCAAAAATCTCCAAAACCAAACAGCACATCATCAAGCTTCAGAGCTCTTCACCTCTCCCATATGCCGACCCCCTTTACTCATCGAGCTCCGACCACTCTACTACGTCGAGCTACCGAGCTACTATGGGCAGAGGAGGAACTACCGAGTCACCGAGCCGAGTGGACGAGGTACCGACCTCCACATATGGAGAAAAATGCCGCCGAGCTAGTTTCACCGTCAGATTGTCTCAAAGAGCGTGCTAGAGCATGATGAACGGCTCAGATCGCGCCACGCCTTTACAAAACGACAAGATAATATTTTCTCGAAATTTGAGCCTCTTGTCTCGTGATTCGTGCCATGATCATGATCAAACGTCCAGATTGAGCTGCGTAGGTCGGATCTGTCAATCTACCAAACTGCATGGTGGCAAAAAATGTGCCTCAAAATTCGTGCTCGGATTTGCCGAACAAGCAAGCAGATAAAGAGGAAGAAAGAAAAAGAGGCTAACGGGTCGGAGTCGGATCCGATACCCACGATCCGACCCATACCTTCTTGGCTTCTTCATTCTTCTCCTTCTTCTTCAGTCTTCCCGCCAAAAGTACCCAACACTTCTCCTCTTCTTCACTGTGCGAAAGAACAAGGCAGAGGAGAGCACCCGAACGCCTCTCCTCCCCTTCTTCTTTCTTCTCAGGGCCGAGCTCTGCCATGGCCGAGCACCGAGCCGAGGTGCCGAAGTACCGACCTCCACTTATGGAGAAAATGCTGCCGAGCCAGTTTCACCGTCAGATTGTCTCAAAATTCGTGCTAGAACATGATGAACGGTTCAAATCGCGCCACGTCTCCACAAAACGACAAGATAATGTTTTCTCGAAATTTGAGCCTCTTGTCTCGTGATTCGCGCCAAGATAGTGATCAACCGTCCAGATTGAGCCACATAGCTCGGATCTGAATCCGAGCCACCGATCTACCGAATTGCAAAGTGGCAAAAAAATGCGCCTTAAAACCTGTGCTCAGATTTGCCGAACAAGGAGCAGCCCGAAAGCAAAAAAGAAGAAAAGGTGAAGGGGTTAGCGGGTCGGACCCCCACCCGTTGGGACCCAAAACTCAAACCGAACTCTTCTTCTTCACTGCGCCAAGAACCCCGTATCTCTTCTTCTCCACTCTCCCGCCAAAACCAGAGGAAGAGAAACCCAAAATTCCACTTCGTCACGAGCTCCCCTCGCCGACCTCGTCTTCCACCAAGCTCAAGCAAAGCCCTGACGAGCGCTTCGATGTCGAGCCCCTCCGACGACATCGAGCACGACCCATCGCCAAGCTTTCCACCTTCGTCGCCGAGCTCGCAGCGAGCAATCGCCGAGGCTCCACCTCTTTCTCGTCACCTTGAGATTGGTCGTCCACCGACCATCTCCTCGCCAAAACTCCACCACTGGCGAGCTCCCTCCTCGCTATGACTCGCCAACCACGCCGAGCGTCGCTATGGTGCCGAGCTCCACAACAACGAGCTCCCCTCGACCGTCACCTTCAAACCCAAATACCTCCACGCAAAGCATCCACGTCGAGATCCACTTCGCCGAGCTCAAAGCATCCACGTCGAGCTCTTCCAGTCGCCGTGCTCCGAGCCCGTCTCGACAGAGCTTCGAACTCATCTTCAACCTCCGAACTCGAGCTCCACTTCGTCGAGCTCAAAGCTCCACACCAAAGCTCCATGACGAGCTACTGTGCCGAGCTCCCCTGCCGAAGCTCATCGTCGAAGCTCCGAGTTCACCCTCCTCGACGAGCTACCGCCTTGCCATGATGAGCTACCACCTCGCCACGACGAGCTCCACTCCACTCGTCGAGCTCGTTCGCCGAAGCTCCTCGCCATGCCGAGCTCCACCTCCGCCGAGCTCCAATGACGAGCTCGCCTCCGCTGCGAGCTCTAACGAGGAGCGCCGTCGTAACTCCCCATCCGTCATCTCCATCTCCGAGCCCAACTTTCGATGAACCCACTCGTCGCCGAGGTCCTCCCCAGGCAAGCTCGGAGAGGGGGCAAGGTCGGGGGCAAGGCCTGAGACGACAACGAAGTAAGAGGCGGAAGTCGAAGTGGAACGATGAAGGGGTGACGACTCGAGAAAGGAGAAGAAAGAAACAGAGCAAGAGGCGAAGAAGAACAGAGGGGAAGAAGCAGCGAGAAAAAAAAAGCATTGCCACATGGCGGTCAACGACCCCGTTGACCGCGCCACGTGGCGTCTTTGGAGGGGTCGGCAGATCCAAGTCGCCGAGCCGAGGTGCCGAAGCACCGACCCTGTAATTGGAGAAAAAACCCGCCGACCCATATGATCCGTCCGATCTTCTCAAAAATTGCACCACGACACGATCGATGCACAGAAACGCGCCACGTATCCAGAATGTGATCTACCTTGCGATGCGTGCACATTTGATCATGATCGACGCTCAGAAACGTGCCACGTGTCAAGAGCATGATCTGCTTTGCGATGCGCGCCATCTGGTCACGATCGACGTCCAAAAATGCGCCACGTGTCCAGGTAATAATTAATTAATTAATTAATTTGTTTTAATTATTTAAAAAATCCAAAAAAATAATTAAAAAATTGAAAACAATTAATTAAAAATTCTACAAATAATTATTAATTCAGAAAAATTATTTTTAAATTCTGAAAAAAATAATTATTAAATTAGAATAATTAATTAATATTTTCGATAATTAATTATTTAATTCGGAAAATGAATAAAAAATTCAAAAAAATGAGAAAAAACTCAGAAAAATCTGGAAAAATCACCAAAAATCCAGAAATTTCTGAGAATATTTTTGGGCATTTTACAAGTACAGAATAACACCGTTACACCCCGAGCAAGATCCGAACTCCCTTAAGAATACCGATAAAATTCCGTACGCCATTAGAACAACAAAACTACTCCTCGAAGACTGTAAAACTCAGTCTCCACGAGTGAGGGGCTTGTGATATGGCTAAAAATGGGATTAAATCGGGGTCGTTCAAATCGGACACGAATCTTAAAGCTCAGGGATAAAACGGTAATTTCACTTACTAACGGGTCTGAAATGAGAACTGGGTCTTTCTTCAAGACCCAATAACCCACGAATGGATCCACCTCAACTGGGTACGGGTCCCAACCCGAAATGAACCCGGTCCAGCAGGATAGAATTAGGGTTCCTGATTAATACTAATCAACGACCCTGATTCACATCTATCCTTTTACTGGGAATTAGGGATTACATTCCTAATCTGATCACAGGGATTACATTCCTAATATGATCCCAACGGCGACTATAAATACCCCCCATCCACCATCATTAAGAGGTAATCAATCTTTTGCCAATTTACGCTCTTTCATAATCATTCCTGATTACTGACTTGAGCGTCGGAGGGTGTGTCGCCGGGATCAACCCCGGTGTCTCGCACTTTTTGCAGGTGAACGACGGGAGTCAACGGTCAAACTCCGGCGGAACAAGTTTCAAGTTTGCTATTCAAGTTTTCCAAGAATCCACAAATACTATCTGTTTGCCCCCACACCAGATTTAGCGGTAACAAGGACTATGGCTTGGATGATGGAATTTGGGGATCGAGGTAGGTATTTCTTTGGATTTGATCTCATTTCCGGGCTATAATCTTTCAGATATAGGGTTTGAGTTTTGATGATCGAATTTGGGGTTCTAGGTGAGTAAACTTTTTTTTTATATATTTAAATAATTACTAGGTTTACCCGTGGACACGTGCCTACGACACGTCTTCTGAACGATGCAATATATGAAAAACACTGTAAACTATAAAATATATGCAATCCTATCTGGTTAGTGACTACATGATAAGTTATAAAAAATATTTAGAATGTCGTAAAATAATTACATACTAAAACAATTAGGAGTGGTAAAAATGAAGAGAGGGAAAAGCACTGTAGCGAAAGCAATTCCTTTGATTTGATTTCTTGAAAGTAACTTTGGTTGAATATAGGTTTACTGTAGCAATAATTAAATGTTAGCTTTGTTTTGGTTGTAGTAATACTAAGGTGAACGTAATTTAAAACACTTTTTTATTTTTATTTTTTACATGAAATTAATCCAATTTTTTTTTTGACTGGTTAAAGGTAGGGCAAGTCCCTACCAATTAATCCAAAATTAGGGATTAATTAATTTTATTTAAGCTTAAACCCTAATGTTTTGGATGAGTTAATTAAGCTTATTTAGATTGAAACTAATTAACTTTTAATTCCTAAATTTCAATTAATTAAGAAAAGACTAATTAAAACACAACAATTAAAACTTTTCTTAATTAAGATTAGAATGATTTTAATTTGTCTTTTCTTAATTAATTAAAAGTAGGGATTAAAGGTTAATTAATTTCAAAACCCAAACAAATATCAACTACTTCACACAAAATAAAGAATAAATCTGAATGTGACAACTATAGCTGCAGTAACAGGCAAAAAAATATCTTTTGAGAGCTTCAATCTGGACCGTTGATTTCCTTCCAATTGAAGAAGAGCCACTTGATAGCTTTTTTTGAATTGCATTGTGATTTATTATGTAGATATACTAGGTTTACCTGTGGACCCGTGCCTACGCCATGTCTTCTGAACGATGCAATATATGAAAAACGCTGTAAACAGTCAAATATATGCAATCCTATTTGACTAATAAATCACATAGGTCAACATTTATATGCAATACCATCTGGTTAGTGACTACACGATAAGTTATGAAAAATAATTAGAATGCCGTAAAATAATTACATACTAACACAATGAGAGGTGACTTGGTTGGTTGTAAAAAAAAATGAAGAGTGGGAAAAGCACTGTAGCGAAAACAATCCTTGGATTTGATTTCCTAAAAGTAGCTTTGTTTGAATATAGGTTAGCATTAATTAGATGTTAGCTATATTTTGGTTGTAGTAATACTGTAGCGAAAGTAATTTAAAACACTTTATTATTATTTTTTTTATTCATGAAATTAATCCAAAATTAGGGATTAATTAATTTTATTTAAGCTTAATCTCTAATATTTTGAATGAGTTAATTGAGCTTAATTAGATTGAAACTAATTAACTTTTAATCCCTAAATTTTAATTAATAAGAAAATACTAATTTAACAACAATAATTAAAGTTTTTCTTAATTAAGATTAGTATGATTTTAATTAATCTTTTCTTAATTAATTAAAAGTAGGGATTAAATGTTAATTAATTTTAAAACTCAAACAAATAGCAATTATTTCACACAACATAAAGTATAAATCTGAATGTGGATACTGTAGCTACAGTAGGTACTGTAGCTACAGTATGGATGGAAAATTAAATGTATTGTGAGCATAATTATGGACCGTTGATTTGCTTCCAATTGAAGAAGAGCCACTTGATAACTTTCTATTGAATTGTCTTGTATTTTATTGTAGAGACAATTTTTACTTAAATATATTTAAAAATATTATTAGACGTGTGTAGATCGCTAGTAAATACTAAATGCTCTCAATCTCTTATCGCAACTTCAAACTTTTGGTTGGATTGAGAATATCTTTAAAAAAAGTACTAAGACCTCTTATTATCTTAATCGTTTGCACATAAAAGTATTGATGATTGACAACATAAAAGATCTAAATGCTCTGAAAAGAACAGATATGCTGTTTTTTCATTTTACTAATGATTGTCAGTTGTCACTAGTTGGAAAAGATTCCTTTGTCACTAGTTTGAAAACAAACGATTAGGCATCTGGTGGAGCTTGAATATACTTTGTTTATGCAAAAAAATGGTGAAAAATCAAAAAATCCTAAAATATGTTTTTTTCCCCCCCCTAACAGGGATAGAGTTCGACTCCAACCCAATATTATTAAAGAATAAAGATTATACAATAGAATACAATTTTATACAGAGAATAAAACTGATAGCAAAAAAACCGGCGAGGACGCAACCACAACTAAACAAAACAAATAGATCAGCAATGGAGTGCATTGCCAAACAGACACGACGCCACAACCACACTCGACGACCGAATTAGCGATGTACTAGGCCAAAAGGAGACGAGACAGGCTGCGGGAGAAGAGAAGACAGCAGGAGTCGGTCAGGAGATGGTCACACCGGCGAGCCGCCTCACAAACCGGCCATAACTGAACAATCACGCAGCGCCCGCGCCCTCAAACCATGAAGAACACGGCACAATCTAAACCAATCGCTGAAATCAACCATCGAAACCTAGATACAGAACAACAGAAAACTGAAAAAAACAAATAACAAATGGATACGAGTTGCCATACTCCGGATGAAGATAATCAACCAAATAAGAGTACCAACCACCAAAATGCAGCAGCAGTACAAGACAAACTCAGCAACTGAGAACAAAAACTACCGAACGCAGTCGGCATTACCCCCATGGCCCCATATAGATAAGCGAGCAGAGCCGGCAGGCACTTTTTTCTTTTAACTTGAAGGATAAGTTTTTCAACACCCCACCTACTTACTTTTCCAGCCAGAAAGGGGACTAGTCTCTTAGTTAGCCAGTCAAGGTGTCAAACGAGCAAAGCAAGGGCTAGGTCAAGGTCAAAGAGAAAAAGGGTAAAGGGTTCTTTCTCGTAAAGCACTCTTGCTATGGATTTCCCTCGGAGACTGGCCTTCAAAATCGACCAACTCGCGTTTTCCCGTGATTTTTGCTTGCGACCCTCTGTTATTAGCGAAAGCAACCCTAAAAATGGTCAAAATTGTCTCATTTTGCTATGTATAGTAATATGCGACACTTTTGAAAAGAAAATTGCTCCTTCCAGGAAAACGGGCTTGTATGAAAATGCCCCTAGGCAAGATGGAACTTTCATGAATTTAGGGCGGCTTCCTTAGGGAAAATGTGGTTGCATCAAAGTCCCGGTATATAGGATGAGTGAGCTGGACAGAAGGGGAACAAACAAAAAGGCGCCGACTAGCGACAAAACCGGCCATGGAAGGGCTAGAATAACATAACTAACGCCCCACTAAATTAGAACAAAACATATGAGGACATTACCAAAGTATAACCTGGCAAAATCAAAAAACTATAAGAGAAATAAAATGCATTAAAACAAACGCAGAAACAGCCAAAAGAAGATTAAACCCAACCCCCACAACCAGATAACACTAAACCAAACAGCAGTAGTGGAAATCCTGCATCCTAGATCAAGATGATCTGGCTTAACAAAAGGAAAAAAACACCTAGAAGCAATAAAGTAGAATATACATAAATTAAGTAGAACAGAACAAAAGCTGGTATACTAAAGGGCAGATAATAAGAAAGCCCAAAAATACAGCAGCAGTCTAAGAAGAGGAGCCAAAAATCCAGAACAGCCAGAACACAAAAAGTATAGCGGCAACAGAACTAAGCCTGTGGCATCGACTAGCAATCCCAGATGAGTGTGATAATAGATGAAGATACCAATGGACTCAACTCTGCAAAGAAGAAAAGACATTGAAAATTAAAACCGTTGTATAAAAGCTCAAGGAAGTATAGAGTAAGATGAACGATAAAAATGCACCGCCTCATCGAGGCGAAAAAGGTACAGAGCCTCCACTTTATCTTATGATAAAGTGGAAGGCCAATGCTTAGCATAGAAAATAAACCATCAATAATAGTGGCAATAGGTCTAGATTTTTGCAAAAAAAAAAACTCTATTGTTTCTTTCTAACCAAATTACCCAAATGATTGCCATGATAGAAAGCACCCACGAATTACGAAATTCTTTTTTAACTGAAATGGACTTCCAAGAGGAGAAGAAGGTGTCAGGGAATGCCGGGGCCTGCCATGCAACCACGCAAATAAGCCAGAGTGGTCGAGTATAGGTGCAATGAAGGAATAGATGCTCAGCATCTTCATGGCTAACAAGACATAAGGAGCAAAGTTGTCCAATGGCAATTTGCCTCTTGTTAAGAAACTCCACAGTAAGGAGTTTGTTGTGAAAAACGAGCCAAGAGAGAATTTTGGACTTCAATGGAGCACAGCTACTCCAAATGCTTTTAGCGATAGGAGAGTTGACACCTCCATAATTAAGAAAATTATAGAAGGATTTCACAGAAAAAGAGCCCGAACTGGTCCACCTCTATATAATATCTTCTTTGGGATGGCAGGTGTAATTGTTTAAGTGAGATAAAAGGAGGTTGAAATCAGTCAGTAAAGAGGGAGAGAGATCACAACTAAAAGGAATATTCCACTCCCTAAGGTTGTCATGAATAGTAAGATATTCAGCTACGGTGGCGGAGGGGTTAGACGCCAACCGGTATAGGGAAAGAAAAATAGACGCAAGTTTAAGATTCACAATCCAGAGGTCGGTTCAGAACTTGGTTCTTGACCCATCGGCACACACGTGGCTAATACCACATTGGAAAGGAGCGACCACTTTCTAGACTCCCTTCCAAAAAGGGGATGCCTTATCAGAAAGGGAGTGGTGAAAGTCCCAAACCCTCCGCCGACGGTAATATTTACTAGAAATAAGGTGAGCCCATGGTAGGTGGTCCGCTTTCAGCATTCTCCATAACCATTTACCCAAAAGAGCTAGATTTTGGTTCCTGAGATTCAGTACCCCTAGACCACCGGCGGCCTTGGAAGTACAAACTGTCCTCCAATTGCAAAGATGCGTACCGGCTCTATACATATTAGCACCCGACCAAAAGAAATTCCTCCTGATCTGATGCAACCCTTATTTTTTGTTTTGTATATTTTTGAGTGTATATTTTTCGTTTGGTGTATTCTCTCTTTTGTATCCCTCTTGTATTTCTTTTGACCGTATATTGATTTAATTTCAACAAATTCATTTTGTTATTTTTGTCATCTTTATATTTTAAATTCTTGATCCTGTTGTCTCTTTTGTTCGTCTCCATTTGATCGAGCCATTATTTGTGACCCTCTTTATTTTATTTATTCGTGCCCTATTTTTGTGCCCGTCTCAGTTTTTCTTTTTATTATTTTTGATCACCATATATCTAATCATTCCCTAATACCCATTTTTTCCCTATATCCTTAATTACTCTTAATCTCATTCTTAATCCTATACTTAACTACCCAATCCCGCCTACTTCAAATCCTATTATCAGACCACGCTCATATTAATTTCCCCTAGATCTATATTAACCTTATACCCATTTGTTTGACCACCCATTATATACCACTCATTACCTTCCTAATATATATACCGAAATCAAATCCTCCCCAAACCGAGACCCCCCTGTTCCACGCCCATGCTGACCCAAAACTCGTTAACCGCACTTTCCCCCACCCGGTTAGTATGTGCTGTGCCGCTCCCCTGTTTACAAACCCTAGTCTCCCACATATATATTAACCATCCTACACTCCATGTAGCCGTATACTTCCTCTCTGTTCTCTCTCTCTCCCGACCCCAGTTCACTTCTGGCCTCATCTAAACCCGCCGTCCGCCGTTCCCTCTCCCTCTCTTCCTCGTACTCTCGAGGTTGAGTGTGTGTGCGTGATTATTCATTCGTGGGTTGTGTGTTGGATCTCGGGTGATTGTGGTGTGTTCTCGTTGGTTCGTGTTGCGAGACATTCTTTCTCGTGGGGTTTTGTCCGTTCGTTCTTGGAGTATTTGGTTCGTAGTTGTGTTCGTGGGTTGTGCTCGCTTTGGTTCTTTGACTCTTTCGTTCGCGTTCGTTGCCGAGAATCCGTTCCCGTTATTCTTATTTTTCTGCATTTTCGTTTCCGATTAAGGCAAGTAACTTGTACTCAAATTTCTTTGTATGATACAAGTCAAAAAATACTGCTTGTGGTGTAGTTGGGTTCTAGATACAACTCGTGTGTGTGATGTATGTTTGATGAGTATTGTCTCTATAGTGTACTTGACCATAGTTGACTCATGACATAATATTGACATGAAACAACTTAGGTTGCCCGTTCTTGGTTTGATCATGTATGTGGGATTTTGTGAGAATTTTGGTATTTGTGGAGAACCATGTGATAGACTTATTTTAGATATGTTAATTACCCTTTTTCATGACATTTGGACACTTGGCAGACTCGATTTCATGTTTGGTTGTGTTTGGATCAAGTTTCGTTGAATCTATGTTGATTTTGGTTTTTGAGAAAATTATGTGTTTTGTCGATAATCTGTCTTGATCAGTAATTTAGACCATATTAAGGTCTGAATCTTAATTTCAATATAAAACATAATTTGTAGAGAAATTTGTCTTCTTTCCAACCCTTCTGATATGACTGCTGTGTGAGATACTTGAGAGAAAACATGATTTGTAGAGAAATTTATATTCCCTGGATTCTTTTGGGAGTCTATTTTCTAGACGTCTTGACGGATTCAGATTTGCATTTTGTAACACTGGGAATCGCTGTTTTACTACAGTATAGTCTTGCTGTCATGAACTTGAGATTTGATTAATTTGTAATTGTATAAGTTATCTTATATATGTACATATTTATCTTACAACTTGAACTTGTTACTTGATCATACCATAACATACATGCTTGTTTCGTGACACATACATGCTTGTTTGACATCAATAATAAAATAACCAAGCCAGAATTTTAAAGGGATAGATCTAATAGTGGATAATTCAGAAACGTGTACTCGGAAGAGAATCTATTGGTTCTATGTGATACTTGAGACTTGGCTTGAAATTTGAGACTTGTTACTTGATACTTGATACTTGGCTTGATACTTGACTACTTGAGGCTTGATATTTCACTACTTGAGGCTTAATACTTCACTCGTGAGGTTTGTTTACTTGATACTTGAGGCTTGATACTTGATACTTGAATTCTTGAGGCTTGTCCCTGAGTACACTGCCCTATATGGTCTACTATGAAATCTAAAACAAAATTGCATTGACTGTAACAACCATGTGATAAAAGAATGGCACATGAAGTGTTACCTAGATAGTAATCACTACAAGATTTAATATATGACACTTGAATATGATACATGCTTACTTCATACTTGATTATATGATACATGAGACTTGATGCTTGACACTTGTTACTTGATTTCATGATACATAACACTTGATACGTGCCACTTGTTCTTGTTCACCTTACCATGCTAGTTGTTATATTTTGACCTCATGCTTATACAATGTTGCTAGTTAGTTTTTCCATGTACTTGTATCCCGCATTACAAGCGGTCCGTAACTTGCAATTAACGGGTACTTGTTTTCTTTTTCCTATCCCTGCAATTGTTAAATTGCAAATTTTGGAGAATAGTTTCCAGATGGTATAGGCGAGATGAAGTATTAGTGCTGAATTATTTTATTATTATTTCTTGTAGTTGCTTGAACAATAATTGTATACCTGTACTTGGATTTGTATTTGTATTTGGGCAATGTGACCCAAAATTTTGACTTATTCAGATCATGATTATTTGGGATTAATGTATTTGGTTTCAAGTATTCCTGTTGGTATTTGGTTCATATTTGCATGTTAGTTGATACTTTTGCTTCCGACTCTGGTTATTTTGTGAGATGTTGTAAAGATTCTTGAACAGCTTATAGATGATGAAAATCATTCGCTGGGCTTTTGTCGCGTATCCGTATTCCGTATTCTCTTTTTGGAAAGCGGGGCGTGACATCTGATCTATCCACTTGATGACCCACGATGAGACATAGAAAAAGGACATCATGAATAAAGGAATAGAAGACAGAACTGAATTAACCAGGATCAATCTTCCTCCTCGAGAAAGATGCTTACCAGACCATATGTTGAGTCTGAATTCAACCTTTTCAATTATCGGAATCCAATCCGATTTATGCAATTGCAACTTGCCCCACCTTAATGGAATGCCCAGATACTTAACAGGAAATGAGGCAGAGGCACAGTTGAAAATTTGAGCAATCTCTAGTTGTCGGTTGTTAGACCCGCCTAGTCAAAGGACCGACGATTTTTGGAAATTAATGGATAGACCAGAAGCGCTTTCAAAGATATAAAGGGGGAGTTTAAGGTTCCGTAAGGTATCGCCATTGGGCTTTGCAAAGATGATGGTGTCGTCAGCATACTGAAGATTGAGAACGCCCCGGAAGCTGTGCAATCCGCCAAGGTCTTCAATGACATTGGTGTCCCAAGCCAAACCAGTTTGCTGAACGCATCAGAAACCAGAGTGAAAAGAAGAGAAGAAATAGGGTCTCCTTGACGGAGACCATACTTGCACCTAAAATATGCATTTTGAATCATGAAATCTTTTATCGTTATTTTTTAATTAATAAAACTCTCTACTCTGTTAGTTTTCTTTATTTCCGTTAATTCTGATTTTAAAAATAACAAAATAATCTTTTGGGATAATTAGAAAATATTCTAACGTTTGCGTTCTTAATCAAGAAATCTCTTACCGTTAGCTGAATATAGAGTTTGTTGATGAGAAAATGGTAGTGAATTTCTTATTTAAAATGCAAACTCTGTGTTTTTTTTTAATGTTTCCCTTAAAAAATCTTTGTTATTGGAATAAAACTTCGAATCTGTAGTTGTTAAATTCTGTCCTGCCAAAAATAATGAAAATGGTAGTTTTGCTGTATGAAGATACGTGATGATGGTCTTGAGGCCGCTGCTGCTTCTGTAACTCCCGAGTTTGGGACGTGCGCCCATTTGGGTTTCGTGAGCTTATCCGTCAAACAAAACGGAAAGTTTGATTTTGTTCTGTGTCACTCCGTTGTTTCTGTAGATTGCTTCGTCGTCGGTTTTTTTTTATTTTTTTATTTTTTATATTAATTTTTTCGTCGTAGTCGTAGTCGTCGTCTTGTTAACTTTCAAGTCCAGCTTTGATTGTTTGTTTGTTTTTTAAAGGATAAGGTGGAGTTGCTTTGTTTGTTTATGAACGGCCTTCTTCAATATGGAAAGATTATCTTTATTTTCTTTTTAAATGTTGCTTTAATATTTGCGTCACTAATTTTTAGTGACAGTTATAAAATTTAGGAAACATAAAGATATGTTACATATTATTCATTCAGGATGATTGTACAATAGTGACAAAACATACATTAGACATGCAGATGGGCAATTTTTTTTTTTTTTGTATACAAATATATATAGACGTCTTTGGTTGCGCACGCCTCTGGTGCGCAACGTCGTGCGCACATGCTCTCAGCCGTCCGCTCTGCAGCTTCATCTTGATCAAGATCTGAAGGTTGTGCTATGTTCCGCTCTTCTCACTTATCTCCCGGGTAATAGGGTAATTTCCTTACCCTAAGGGGACATTTGGTACGCGGATTGGAGAATTCTCAGGAATTAGTGGATTCCCAGGAATATGAGGGTGGGAATGAAGATTCCCATGGATATTGCAATACTGTGTTTGGTATATGACATTACATGCCTGGAAATACTTTATTACCGTGTTTGTTATAGAACAATTCATTCCCAGCAATCCATCTCTATAGTAGACATAACCGAAAATACCATTTTGGCTTCATTTAAAAATAAATAAATATAAAAGTTTTCTAATTTAGTAATTGATTTATATGCATGCATGTGCAAAAGCAATACTGATATATATCTTATAAAACTTTAGTAAATTAACAAATAGATTTACTCTCGAGCTTTTGTATGTTTTCATATCAATAATATCTCCAGCTGGAGTCGCTCGGCTCTATCCGCGCTTTAAAAAAAAAAAATTTAGAAAAATTCTTGGATCAAAAGTGGTTTAACATAATATATTGTATAGTTATAATAATTTAGGAACAAAATCCAATCCCAAATATTTTTGCACAAAGATATACAATTGGCCTCAAGAAAATTGGGCAAGCGAGATAAATTAACTAAATCCCCAACATAGTTAACAGAACGCTTCCAACTAGATCTCCTTCCCAGTCCCTAAATCAGAAACTCTCCAAGGCTTTGGGAATTCCAGGTTCCTTAAGATAGCAAGCAAGCCTCAAAGACCAGAGAAATATATGCAATTACCCCCCTTCTCTTTGATATCATGATGCTAATATGGAATAAGATGATTTTGAATCGAGGAATAACACCCAGTCTCCAAGGCCCTCCATCCGTACCCCACCTCTTTCCCGGAATTAAACATCCGCCTTAAACAGGGCCATCTCTTGAAAGGAGTCCCAATGCTCACCAACTATCGGCTTAACCAATAAAACATTCCCATTGCATTCAACCAACATCTCCTCCCTCCAGAGTAAGAGTATGGGAAATGGCTATCCAACATCTCCGCAAATTCAACGATGGGCAATGCAGGTGCAGGGAGTGGGTCAACTTTAAAGAGACTTCAATTGCTACATTAGCTATAAAAGAAGATCGGGGTAACCTCTGCCTCAGGTACATCAGTGAAAGAGAGTCAGGTCCACTCACTTCGAAGAGGGTCTTCGCCCAATCTGAGCAGGAAGAGCTCGTGATTGGTGGAAATCCCTGTGAGCTGCCCAACAATAGTAACAATCTGTAAGGTGAATGTAATGAGAATCACGCTTGGGGTGGAGGAGGTTGCCGGAGGAGGAGGAGGAGGCGATGAGGTGGTCGGAGAGGGTGGTCTTGTCGTGGTCGACGTGGGCCAGGATGCAAATGTTGCGAATATTTGAAGATGAAAAAGGAGAAGAATCTGCCATTGGTTTGCAGAATTGGCAATTGGGGGATTAGGGTTTGGGATTTGGGATTTGGGATTTGGGGAGATTAGGGTTATATGATAAGCCAGAAATCTGGAGGGTATTTTGGATATGCAATAATCTCACTCATTTTTTATGTGGAGGAATCCACAAATCCCATCCTTTTCAAGGGGAATGTTTATCCTTCCAAACTAATTATTTTGATAACCCTGGGAATTTAAGATTATTTATAAAACTATACCTATGTCTTACCAAACTAGGTAATCAAGAGGGTAATCCTAGATTTCCATATACATTACCGCGTACCAAATGCCCCCGAAGAGCATCTGTAGTCGTTGGCTAAATATGCATATTTGGTATAAAAAAATCACTGCAGTCATCTACGAAATATGCATATTTTGCTAAAGTAGATTGCTATAAATGAGAGTGGATATGAGAATTAAGCATATTATATAGGACGCAACATGAAATTGCGTCCGACGAAAAAAAATTATTTTTTATTCCACCGACGCAACTTCACATTGTGTCCCTCAAGAAAAAAATAATTAACCGTAATAAAAAAATAATTAACTGTAAAAAAAAACTACAAAAAACTAGTTTAAGAAAAATTCAAAGAAATGTCAGACGTCTAACCATTTCTTTGATTTTTTTTTTAAACTTAAAAAAATCCAAAAAAATGTCGGACTCAATATGAAGTTGCGTTTGAACATTTTTTTGATTTTTTTTCCTCTTCCGGCGCAACATGAAGTTGTGTCCGTCTATTTTGGTTTTTTTTTTTGTCCGTCTGATCTGATCTGATCTGATATTTTTATTATTTTAAATTAAATTGGTAAAAGATAGCATTCGACGACTACAGCACAATAGCCAAATGCTATATGCATTTATCCATATATGCATAATTTACACAATGACGACCGTTGATGCTCTAATAGCCCCCTCTCTCCTTTTCTCTTAGACACTTTCTTTCCTTCTCTCTCCCTCATCTACACCCAAACCCGATGCCCATTCTACGGAAACCTTAGCTCTATAATTCCCTTCGATTCCCCAAATGCAACACCTTCTCCTCTTCCTCCAAATCGAACGCTCACGTCGGAATCCTTAGCTCCTCCAAATTAAGCCTCCTCTCGTCGGCTCTGACCTCCCCCTACTCCCCTTCAAAGATCCCGAAACCCTAGCTCCTCCTTACTCCACCTTCCTCCACCTTCTCCAGAGTTCAGAAATACTTAGCTCCTCCCGACGCCCCCAACCCTAGCTCCGAAATCTCCCTCTAATCTTACGAAATTTTTGAATAGGTATAATTTTTGTTCTTTTTTTGCTATCTTTTATTAAAAGAAATATATTGTTGAAGCATGGTTTAATATTGTATGAGGAAATTGATATTAATGAGTTTTAGAATTAATCAAAATATCCTAATTGAAATGCTAACCACAAAAAAATTACCCTGGAGATAAGTGAGAAGAGCAGACGAGAGCACAACCTTCAGTCTTGATCAAGATGAAGCTGCAGATTGGACGGTTGAGAGCACGTACGCACGACGTTGCGCACCAGAGGCATGCACAATCGAAGATCTCTCTCCCTCTCTCTCTCTCTCTCTCTCTCTCTCTCTCTATGTATATATATATATATATATATATATATATATATATATATATATATATATATATATATATATATATATATATATAGGAAATGCTTCATTGCAAATGGGTCCCGCAAAAATGGGTATGAAAACCACTGAAGCTGTTGTTGGGAACAACGGCTTCAGTGGTTTGCAATAGAGCATTCCTATATATATATATATATATATATATATATATATATATATATATATATATATATATATATATATAGGGAGCTTCGGTTGTGCACACCGCTGTGTGCACTTGCCCTTAGCTGTCAGATCTGTAGCTTCATTATGATCCCGATCGAATGGCTAGCAGAAGCCCCGTTCATCTCACTTACAAATGGTGGCAAATGGGTATTGTTTTGCCCACATGAGAAATCCCCAAATCAGATAACTCATCTGATATGGCGAAAAATAGGATTAAATTGAGATCGTTCAAACCGAGCACGATTCTTAAAGCACTCAAGGGTAAAACAATAATTTTACCTACAAACGGGTCCGAAATGGGAACTAGGTCTCTTCACAATGCCCAATAACCCGAAAACGGATTTGTCCTAGTAGGTATGGGTGGCAACCTGTTTCAAACCAGTCCAGATACTTAAAGAGTAATTCAAATTCGTGATTATATCTAAGCGGCGGTTTAAACCGTCTCTTTTATCATGAAACGAGTTTAAACTCTACATCTTATCAGAAAACACCGGGACATAGAGATAATTGATTATCTCTAAATTGTCTCTTAAGGCGACTATAAATATCCCTCTCCCCCCACCATAACAAGGTAATCAGGATTTTTCCACATAAATGCTCTTTCATAATCTTCCCGGTTATTGACTTAAGCGTCAAAGGGTTCATCGCTAGGATCCATCCCGGTGTATCAAACTTTTTGCAGGTCAATGGCAGCGGTAAGAAACAGTCAAATGCCAGAGAAAAGTCAACAAGTTTGTCTTTATTATTTTTGAAAGAATCCAGAAATACATATGTTTTGTCCCACACCAAAACCAGCAGCAACACATTGGCACTGTCTGTGGGAAACAGAAAAAGCAATCCAACCTTACTTCACTGGTGAAGTTAGTTTCCAAGCCATGCCTCCAAAGGGGAAAGAAAAAGCAATGGCCTCCAGCCGCAGAACCACTCCTCCTCCTCCTCCTCCTCCACTCAATGATGTTCCTTTTCAACTCGACCAGCAAGTTCAGCAGCTGCAACCTGAACAATCTCTCCTCAACAGGCCCCTCCTGGGTCTCGGGGGGCTGCCCTGGGTGGCTCTCATCAAAGTAGTCCCAAGAAACACCCTCATCATAACCATGTCTCGATTCACAATGCTTCCTCCGACTCCATGGCCTCCCATAGTCCCCCAGGGCCGCGAGACCTTTGTCAGGTCATCGTTGACCGTCAGCAGGGAATAGATATCCGAACTCGCTTGAATGAGAGGCGAGCCACCGAGGAACTCACTCACCTTGAGCACCAAAGAGCTTCTAAAGGATGGTCCCCCCGCTAGCCAGGCCTTAGAAGATCGCACTCCCCCAGGAGGCGAAGAGAATCTCCCCCCCAGGAGGCAGAGCTCCGAAATTTCAAAGTGGACATTCTGCGGGCCCTCAATATCGCCACTAGTCGTGATCGCCACTCACCTAGCCCTCACCATGCTCCAAGTCATCACCAACACACACCTAGCCCTCGTCGCGTCACTCCTCATGAAGGAGAATCCTGAGGGTCAGCCAGATCCCACCGGGTGGAAGACTCGGTCCATCTCCATCTCTGCGAGATGAAGAGGCGCATTAACAGACTGAAAAAAGACGAATAACAGCGGGCGAGGAATTTTTGCCCAAGTAGGCCTCCATTCTTCGGAACCATCATGGAAGCCCCGGTCCCAAAAAACTTCAAACCCCCTAACTTTGATTCGTACAATAGGGAATCAGATCCCGCTGACCACATCGAGAGTTTTAAAACTCATGATGATTCACCAGGCTTCGGACGCGCTCCTTTGCAAAACCTTCCCAGCCACGCTAAAGGGACCCGCGAGAGAATGGTACTCCGGACTCACCCATACCTCCATCTTTTCCTTCGATCAGTTAGAGGAGCTCTTCCTTACCCATTTTGTGAGTAGCCATCGGGCCGAGAAGACCATCACATCTTTGTTGGCACTCAGTCAAAGGAAGGGCGAGCGTTAAGGGACTATGTCAAGCACTTTACCACCGAAGCTCAGTGTATCACCTCCCTAGAACAGTCGGTAGCCTCTGCTGCGTTCCGACACAACATTAACCACGCCGACTTGAAGACATCTCTCGCTAAAAAGCCGCCCCAGGACTTCTCGGAACTCCTGTTGAGGAGCACGAAATATATTAGGGCGGAGGAGGCCCTCCTCCCACTTGATCAGAAAAAGCCCCTGTCCGGGAACGAACGGAAGGGTGCAGACGAAGAACGGGCTAAGAAACTTTAGAAGGATAATGGTAGCACACCGCCCTCCTCCCCATTTTGAGAAGTTTACACCGCTTAATGCTAGTGTCTCTACCATCTTAACGGAGGTCAAGAAAGAAGGGCTGCTCCAACCACCTCCGAAGATGAATACACCATGTACGAAAAGGAATAGTGACAAATGGTGCAACTTTCATAGTGACCATGGCTGCGACATAGATGACTGTCGGGCCCTCAAAGATGATATCGAGGCCCTTATTCAGAGGGGGCAACTCACTAGGTTCGTAAGGAAGGACAGAGCAGATCCTCCGCCTCCCCGAGGGGCTAATAAGCGAACTAAAATACCTGTCAAGACCCCAGACTCCGAAGCTGAAGCTGTCTTACACCTCATTCACGGAGGCCCAATGGGGGAGATTCGAACTCCTCCCGAAAAGCCTTCGTTTGAGAGGTGAACTCAGTACAGAATCATCCTCCCCCAAGGGCCTTGGGGTTCCTGTCACCTTTTCGGACAAGGATTTGGAAGGCGTCTGAATGCCTCATTGTGATGCTTTTTTGATAAACCTTCATATGGCCAACTTCGAAGTACGCCGAATCCTGATCAACAATGGCAGTTCGGTTACTATCCTTTTCCTAGAAGCCTTCCAGGGCCTCAAGTTGTCTAGGGACCGCCTCAGGCCTACCAGCTACACTCTCCACAGATTCTCCGGGCTACTAGTGACAATTGAGAGATTTATAACTCTCGACGTAACCGCTGGCAAAATCCCGACCACTCGAACTGAATCGATGGATTTCATGGTGGTAGACGTAAAGACCGCTTACAATATCATCCTGGGCAGACCCGTCCTAGCTTCTCTTCAAGCCGTACCCTCAGCCTACCATATGAAGATAAAATTTCTCACCAAGCTGGGGTGGGAGAAGTTAGAGGGTTGCCAGGAGACGGCTCGCAAATGTTACATGACTTCGGTAGGAGGGCCGGTCCTCTCTCTTGAAGCCCTCGAGGTTCCCTCAAGAGAGTAGCCAAACTATCTCAAAGCCAGTCGATGAGTTGGAAGAAATAGTCTTCTCAGAAGAAGACCCAACCAAGACATTCCTAATTAGTAAGGTCCTTCCCCCTCCATCAAAGCTGACATTATTCGATGCATATGGGAAAATTGCGACCTATTTGCTTGGACCGCAACAGATATGCCTGGAATCTCGGAAGAACTTCTCATGCATCACCTCAGTGTTGCTCTCGAGGCCAAACCTGTCCGGCAAAAACATCGCAAGTATGCACCAGAATGACAGCAGGAAATCAAAGAAGAAATAAAGAAACTTTTGAATGCTCGGTTCATACAGGAGGTTTCACTATCCTGAGTGGCTATCCAACATTGTGATGGTCAAAAAGGCCAACGGGGCTGGAGAATTTGTATTGATTTCACGGATCTGAACAAAGCTTGTTCGAAAGATCCGTTCCCGCTCCCAAGCATTGATGCTCTGATTGATGCAACCTCCGGCCACGAACTCTTGAGTTTCATGGACGACTTCTCTGGGTATAACCAGATTAGGATGTTCCCCCTTGATATTCCGAAGACTTCGTTCGTAACAGACCAAGGCCTATACTGTTACCGGGTCATGCCCTTTGGGCTAAGGAACACCGGTGCAACTTACCAGCACCTTGTCAACAAGGTCTTTAGAGAACAGAGCGGCCGGAACATGGAGGTCTATGTGGAAGACATGTTGGTAAAAAGCATCAACAAATTAAACCATGTGACTGACCTTCAGGAGGCCTTCGATGTGTTGCGGAGTCACAACATGAGACTTAACCCGACTAAATGTGCCTTCGATGTCTCATCCGGCAAATTCCTAGAGTTCATGGTTAGCCAAAGAGGCATAGAAGCCAACTCGGAGAAGATTCAGGCCATACTGAACATGGCTCCCCCTTCCAGTGTCAAAGATGTACAAAGACTCATAGGATGCCTCGCGGACATAGGGCGCTTTCTCTCCAAGTCAGGAGAAAAGTGTCTCTCGTTCTTTAAGGCCCTTAGAGGAACAAAAGGCTTCGAGTGGGGGCAACAACAGCAGGAGTCCTTCGACCAACTCAAAGCCTATCTGGTCAACCCCCACTCTTGAGCAAGCCAAATCCCGGGGAAATCCTCTACATATACCTCGCCACCTAAGAACAGATCCTCAGCGCTGTTCTGGTGAGAGAAGAAGGCAAGACGAAAAGGCCGGTCTACTATGTGAGTAAGGTTCTTAGATACGCCGAACTCCGTTACTCAAAGATAGAAAAGATGGCCTATGCATTAGTGATGGCAGCCTCAAAGCTCTACCCTTACTTCTAGTCCCATTCAGTGTTCGTTCTTACCAACCAGCCCCTCAAGCAAGTGCTCCACAAGCTCGAAACTTTGGGGCACCTTATGAAGTGGTCTATAGAGCTGAGCCAACATGATATCAACTATCAGCCTAGAACCGCTATCAAGGCACAAGCCCTACAAGAATTTATAGTAGAGAGCACCATCCCTGACCCCAGCGAGGCAAGAGAGGAACCCCCATTATGGATCGTGTATGTTGATGGGTCCTCATGCGCTGACGGGAGCGGAGCAAGTGTAATACCCTGTAATTTCAGATATATAAATATATATATCATATATAACAGGAAATTAGAGCTCGAACTATAGAAATTGCTATAGGGAGGGGGCTGTTTGGAATCTGCCTGTGCAGTGGGGGCCCACAGAAGAGACAAGCAGTAGCAGCTGTGCTGCTGATGATGCCCTGACATCATTGTGGGGTCCACGTGCGCAGGGGGTGAGGCTTGTGCACTCTGGCGACATGGCAGGGGTCCCACGTGCAGAGATAGAGGGCGCTGTCTCTGTCTTGGTGTGCTGGCGGGTGGGCCCATGGGGGTACTGACGTCAGCTGGTAAGAGAGAAGCGGTGGGTGTAATTTAAAGATAGTCCCATATTGACAATACTACTAGATTAATAAGATATAAATATAATTGCCTATGATCAAGAGTCACCTAATTAGTTAACCACCTTTTGAGAGGTAGCCTGTGGTGCGCAGTTATACTATAAATGTTAATTTGTCTTCTAAAAGTAATAAAAATTGTCTGAGTATTGGGGCAGGCATTACAGCAGGGGTCATCCTGACTGGCCCCGATGACTTCGTTCTTCAGTATTCACTCCGCATTAATTTTTGGACATCAAACAATGAGGCAAAATATGAGGCTCTCATAGCCGGTCTGTGCCTGCGCATAAGGTCGGTGCCCAGCATTTCAAAGTATTCAACGACTCACAACTGGTGGTGAACCAAGTATTGGGAGAGTATGAGGCAAGAGATGATTGCATGGTCAAATATTTGGCCAAGGTCAAAGAGCTGCTAGCTACTTTCAAAGAGGCACAACTCCAACGAATCCCCCGAGAACAGAATGGGCAGGCAGATTCCCTCTCAAAGTTGGCATCCTCTTCCCTCTAGGGGCTTGAACGTACCATCTTGATAGAATTCCTCTTAAAACCCAGCATCGAGGAAGAAGGCCCCGAACTAATAGAGATACTGTCCCTTGCACTCGGAGAGAATTAGATGAAGCCCCTGCTCGAGTTTCTCAAAGATGGAATCTTCCCTCCAGACCCTAAAGAGGCTAGAAAATCAGAACTAGAGCCGAGCGATACATGCTCATCGAAGGGATCATGTACAAGCGCTCTTACACTCAAGTGGACGGCAGACCCTACTTGAGATTCCTCTCCCCCAAAGAGGCCCAATACGCTCTAAAGGAGGCCCATAAAGGGATGTGTGATGCTCATTTGGGAGCAAGGTTCCTCGTCCGCAAAATCCTAAATTATGGTTATTTCTGGCCTACACTCCTTAGCGATGCCGAACAGCACGTTCGCAAATGCGCCCCCTGCAAAAAATTCTCAACAATTCGGTGCTTACCACAAGCCTAGTTATCCTCCTTATCAAGTCCGACTCCTTTCGCAATGTGGAGGATGGACTTGCTCGGGCCATTCCCTCCAGTGCCTGGCAAGCTGAAGTTACTTGTAGTCGCAATCGACTACTTCTCCAAATGGATTGAAGTCGAGCCTTTGGCCACAATCACTGAAAACAGAGTCCAACGGTTCTTTTGGATGGACAACGTCTGCAAGTTCAGTGTACCTCAAATCTTTGTAACGGACAATGAGACCCAATTTACTGGGGCAGCCTTCTGCAATTTTTGTGCGGACCTTGGTATCCAGCAACGATTCTCTTCAATATCCCACCCGAAATCCAACGATCAAGCTGAGAATGCCAATCGGCAAATTCTCTCCGGCCTAAAGAAGAGTCTAGACAAGTCCACCAAGGGATTATGGGTCGGACAAATCCCCAATGTGCTCTGGAGCTACCACACTACTAAGAGGAACCCTACTAGAGAATCTCCCTTCAACCTTACTTACGGCTTCGAAGTTGTCATCCCACTGGAAGTTGACCTTCCTTCTCCCTGCTTGATTGCCTTCAATGAAGAGCAAAATTCGAACCAACTTTGGGACAACTTGGACCTCATCGATGAGATTCGAGAAAGATCCTCCATCTGTCAGGAGATCTATCGACGTAGGATTGAGCAGTCCTAAACAAAAGAGTCCGTCCCACAAATCTCAAAGAAGGAGATATGGTTATGAGAAAACTATCAATTTCTTTTCCGAGCAAGAAAGAAAAATTGTCTCCTAATTGGGAAGGGCCGTACAGGATCTCCAAAGTTGTTCGCCCTGTCGTTTATCAAGTTAAGACCCAGGGGGCAAGAGAGTACCAAGAACGTAAAATGCGAAACACTTATTGAAGTACAAAGAGAGGTGTTTAAACACCGCTCCAAGCAAATTCTACCCCTATAGCATTTCTAAGTTTGTTTTTCTTCTTATGAATTAGTTGATTTTCATAAATGTAATAAAGGCTTGCAACTTAGAAGCAGCCACTTTAGTTCTTAATAAAAGCAGTTTACTTTCTCAGAAAACCTATTGTCTAAATGTCACGCCCTGCTTCCCAAAAATACGGAATACGAGCGCGTGACAAAGCCCAACGAATGATTTTCATCATTCATGAACTGTAGGATCGACTCAGCATCATAACAAGAATATAACAAAATATATATACAACCATGAATGCATGAAATATTTATTAAATAACAAAAACAATTGAAACAAAATAATAGTGTCCCAAATAATTCTCAAATCCGGATCAAATGTTAAAATTCGGGAACATAAGCCCGTTACAAGGTTCAAGTAACAAAAGAAATAAATAATTCAAGAAAACAATTTATTTAAGTACGTCCTTGCTTCAAGCGAATCCTAGAATGTCTGCTCACCAATTCAAGCAGGCAATTCATCTCCAAAGTCTGTTTATAAATATAAAAGGAGAAGATAGAGAAAACAAGAGAAACGTCCTTAGTGCAAGTTAGGGCCGCAAATAGTAAAAACAAGTATAAGAAATATGGAACAAGATTTAGAATCAAGAATGTAGTAGGGATGCAACAAGTAGTGGGAATTCAAGAAATTAGCTAGCAAGAAAGACAACTCGAGAGAAAAGATTGGGTAACAAATACTAGTAGTAGAACGGGAGGCTAGTGAACATGTAATGGTGCCATGCATCAAGTAATAAGTATCAAGTACAAGTGTCAAGTAACAAGTCTCACGTGTCAAGTTGTCACGTACAAGTATCAAGTCTCATGTATCATGTAATCATGTATCAAGTCTCATATATCATATCATCAAGTATCAAGTAAGCATGTGTCATGTTTAATTATCATGTGTCGAGTCTTGTAGTTATTACTATCTAGGTAGCACTTCATGCATCCATAATTTTACTACATGGTTGCTACGGTCAATGTAATTTTGTTTAGGCCTAGTAGTAGATTTTATAGGGCGGTGTACTCAGGCATCAAGTACCAAGCAGGCACAGTTCATGACTACGAAAATAAAATGACACGTTCACGAAGTAAGTTCGTGAATACTAACAGGTTCAAGAACCACACAGTGGGTTTATGAATATAACAAGTTCATGAGCCAAGTAATGGCTTCATGAATACATCAAGATGCAACAGGTTCATGAACCGAGTACTGGGAAACACTGGTCCCCTTCCGAGTACACTTACCTATATTGTCCACTACTATGGTTTTTCCCTTAAACCCCGGTTTATAGTTTATTATTATCATTAAGCATGCATGAAAGTGGGCGAAACATGTCAAGCAAACATAATCAAGAACATGGGACAAGTCTAGGTTGGGTAGGATACATGTTCGAGTGTCAAAATAAATCAAAGTATCGAAAACAATGAAAATCTCAAATCTGGAAACCATGAGGTTGTGCACCAAAACTGCGATTTCCGTTGCTACAAGATAGCAAATGTGGATCCGTCAGAAGATCTAGAAACTAGACTCCTGCTCGGATCCAACGCATATAATTAAGGTACATAAAAGTTACGGTAATATGTGTCAAAATAGCAAACTATACAGCTTTTGTGTTTAGCCAGAATTTGTAAATCTGAGTTTATACATATGAAACATGGTTGAAATATTATTAATTAATTCTTAGAAAATTAGGAAACATTCTCTAGGGTGTCCACTAACAGCATGTAAATTTCAAGTCAATTACTTACCGGTAGCATAGTTAAAATAATTACAAACTAAGGAGGTGAGGCTGTTTTTGTGAATCTGCGATACCGACACAGCAGCAGTAAAACTGCGATATCTCTTAGACCATAACTCAGAATTCGAAAATTCTGGATGCTATTGATAACTAGACATTTAGGGATACATTTCATATTCAGGGGTCAACTCCAGATTTTGGTTTTATAGGATCGAAACAGCAAGTAAAGACAAAAATAGCAGCAAGTGTGAATTTCTTTTATATACAAGTTGCGTCATAAATGACTATTATGAGTCTAGATTAGCATGTGATACAAAATGGATGTAGTGGGCATCAAATCAACAAGTAACATCTATTTCTTTACTCAAAAGAATGTAAGATCATCACATACATGATACAACACACATCTACAAGTTAAGGGTTTCTTAGTTTCATGTGTTCAAGTAACTAGGAGATAAAATGAGTCCAACTAGTTGTAAAATATACCAACGAAGGGTTGTGACTCTTATGACTATGGGATCGATGATGAATAATTCAAGATCAACAACGATGAGACCAGAAGGAGTCACAACTACTATCTATTTGCAGTATTTTCAAATTAAACCCTTGTACTAGAAC
This sequence comes from Hemerocallis citrina, assembly GCA_017893485.1. Lineage (NCBI taxonomy): Eukaryota > Viridiplantae > Streptophyta > Magnoliopsida > Asparagales > Asphodelaceae > Hemerocallis > Hemerocallis citrina. The sequence goes on from CM030359.1 coordinate 343,824,376, forward strand.
AAAAATTTGTACAAGAAGAATAGTTGCCTTAGGGGAGTAGACGACGAATTCGACGGAGAGCACGATCGGCACGGATCTTGATGGGATGATCAAGATCAAGGCGATCAATGGCTGAGAAGCGATCCAATGGTAAAGATCAAATCAGATCAAGATCGGATCTTGAGCTCGGATCTTGATGAGATCTAACGACTAAGATCAAACCAGTCCTTTCTTCTTCCTTTCTTTACAGTAACAGAGAGGGGGGGCCCTTGGCGGTGGCTGGCTGGCTAACGGCGCAGGCGACTGCGACGTCGAGAGAAACTCGATGCAGGGAGGCAACGACGGTGACTAGGTAGTGCGGTGGAGTTTGGTGGTAGCGTCGAGGTGCTCTGCTTTGGGTTCGAAAATAGGGGAGGAGATAGCGAAGGTGAAGCAATGGCGGGGGCTCGGGGATTTTGCAATGGTGAGGTGACAGGGACAATGGCGATGAGAGCGGGGGTGGTCGGAGCAATGGAGAGGGGTTGTGGATGGGTCGAAGGTTGGATGACGATGGGTTAAAGGTGAAATGGCAATGGTGAGGATGGAGACAATGACGGGGGTTAATGGTGACAAGGTTGACCAGAGGAGTGGCTCGAAGGTGGTCAGAGGGCGATGACGAGGCGGTGGTGGATGGAGGTAGAAGGCGAAGGTGAGTGGGGATTGGGTCTGGGTTTTCAATTGAGCGGAGGAAGAAGACGGGAGTGAGAGAGAGGGTAGGTGGCTGCGTGAATAATTAGGGTTAAAACAGTAATAGGGGTTTAGGGTTAGGGTTAAGCTAGGTTTAGGGTTATATAGTATAGGGTTTGGGTTATTGGGTTATAAGGTAGCGGGTTTGAGTGGGATCCAACAAGAGATTGAGTCAAAATTCTCTATAATTGGGGAAAATGAAATGGATGGGGTGAAACAGTCAACTCTCCAAGATCAATGAAATTTGCAACAAATATTGGCACAAAATTGAGTCGAAATAAAAGAAAAGATTTTTATTAGATCTGGATATAAAAATACAGGATCTTAAATTGATAAAAGAATACATTGGAATAAAATACAGCAGAAAAATACAGATAGTGTCTCAGTTAAACATTGTTATATCATGAATTAATAATGAAAAAAATTGCATAATAAATACTATCTGATGAACCTGAGTGAGCGCGACAAATTGCCGCTCCAGTTCATTCCTAGTGATGTCAGGAAAGATCTTCGTGAGAAAGCTCTCCCTGAAGATGGCCCAGGCGATGGGGCGCCCTAGACGTTCCATCTCAGCTCGCCACCAGATGTGGGCAAGGTCAATAAGCTGGATGCTCACGACATCCATGCAATCCACATCAGCTATTCGCACTGCGATCAACAGCTGCACAGTCCTAATGAGCCATTGCTCGACTTCCAGCGGACCTTCCGTACCTGAGAATTTGTCTGAGTGTAGCCTCATGAAGTCTGCTACATTGCCAGGTCTCGGTGGCAGCACCCTGGGCACAGGTATAAAGGGCTCTCTGTTGGTAGCTTCCAAAGCTGCCCTCATCAGTTCACCATGTTCCCGCTGCATCTGCATCATTTGTTGCATCAGCCGCTCATTCTGTTCACGCTGCATCTGCAACATTTGCACAACAGCGGGCTCCTCTGACTGATCACCCCCAGATTGGAAGGACGAAACATTCTTACAAGCCATAACTTGCACAAACCCAAAACAAATCAGTATCCAGATCAAGTTGATAATCAATTTTTCATGCAATTACAAGGCCTGTTAAATGTTGAGTTAATCCTAACTGAGTCAAGCTTGTCTAATGTATTAGTCAAACTAACACATTAGCCAAACCTGGCTCTGATACCACAAAAAATCTTGTCACGCCCCGCTTCCCAAAAACACGGAATACGAGCGCATGACAAAGCCCAGTGAATGATTTTCATCATTCATGAGCTGTAGGATCGACTCAGCATCATAACAAGAATATAACAAAATATATATACAACCACACATGCATGAAATATTTATTAAAAAACAGAAACAATTGAAACAAAATAATAATGTCCCAAATAATTCTCAAATCTGGATCAAATATTAAAATTTGGGAACATAAGCCCGTTACAAGGTTCAAGTAACAAAAGAAATAAATAATTCAAGAAAACAATTTATTTAAGGATGTCCTTGCTCCAAGCGAAGCCTAGAATGTCTGCTCACCAATTCCAGCAGGTAATTCGTCTCCAATGTCTGTTTATAAATATAAAAGGAGAAAATAGAGAAAACAAGAGAAACGCCCTTAGTGTAAGTTAGGGCCGCAAATAGTAAAAACAAGTACAAGAAATATGGAACAAGATTTGAAATCAAGAATGTAGTAGGGATGCAACAAGTAGTAGGGATTCAAGAAATTAGCTAGCAAAAAAGACAACTCGAGAGACAAGATTGGGTAACAAATACTAGTAGTAGAACGAGTGGCTAGAGAACATATAATGGTGTCATACATCAAGTAATAAGTATCAAATACAAGTGTCAAGTAATAAGTCTCACGTGTGAAGTTGTCACGTAAGTAATAAGTCTCACGTGTGAAGTTGTCACGTACAAGTATCAAGTCTCATGTATCATGTAATCATGTATCAAGTCTCATGTATCATATCATCAAGTATCAAGTAAGCATATGTCATGTTCAATTATCATGTATCGAGTCTTTTAGTTATTACTAACTAGGTAGCACTTTATGCATCCATACTTTTACTACATGGTTGCTATAGTCAATGTAATTTCGTTTAAGCCTAGTGTCGGATTTTATAGGTCGGTGTACTCAGGCATCAAGTACCACGCAGGCACGGTTCATGAATACGAAAATAAAATGACAGGTTCACGAAGCAAGTTCGTGAATACTAACAGGTTCCACACAGTGGGTTCATGAATACAACAGGTTCATGAGCCAAGTAATGGCTTCATGCATACATCAAGATGCAACAGGTTCATGAACCGAGTACTGGGAAACACGGGCTCCCTTCCGAGTACACTTACCTATATTGTCCACTACTATGGTCTTTCCCTTAAACCCCGGCTTATAGTTTATTATTATCATTAAGCAAGCATGAAAGTGGGCAAAACATGTCAAGCAAACATAATCAAGAACATGGGACAAGTCTAGGTTAGGTAGGATAGATGTTCGAGTGTCAAAATAAATCAAAGTATCGAGAACAATGAAAATCTCAAATCTGGACACCATGAGGTTGCTGCACAAAAACTGTGATTCCCGTTGCTACAAGATTGCAAATGTGGATCTGTCAGAAGATCTAGAAACTAGACTCCTGTCCGGATCCAACGCATATAATTGAGGTACATAAAAGTTGTGGTAACATGTGTCAAAATAGCAAACTATACAGCTTTTGTGTTCAGCCAGAATTTGTAAATCTGAGTTTATACATATGAAACAGGGTTGAAACATTATTAATTAATTCTTAGAAAATTAGGAAACATTCTCTAGGGTGTCCACTAACAGCATGTAAATTTCAAGTCAATTACTTATCGGTAGCATAGTTAAAATAATTGCAAACTAAAGAGGTGCAGTAGTTTTTGTGAATCTGCGACTACCGACACAGCAGCAGTAAAACTGCGATATCTCCTAGACCATAACTCGGAATTTGAAAAATTTGGATGCTATTGACAACTAGACATTTAGGGCTAAATTTTATATCCAGGGATCAAATCCAGATTTTGGTTTTATAGGGGTCGAAACAGCAAGTAAAGACAAAAACAGCAGCAAGTGTGAATTTCTTTTATATACAAGTTGCTTGATAAATGACTATTATGAGTCTAGATTAGCATGTGATACAAAATGGATGTAGTGGGCATCAAATCAGTAAGTAAAATCTATTTCTCAACTCAAAGGAATGCTAGATCATCACATACATGATACAACACACATCTACAAGTCTAGGGTTTCTTAGTTTCATGTGTTCAAGTAACTAGGAGATAAAATGAGTCCAACTAGTTATAAAATATACCAACGAAGGGTTGTGACTCTTATGACTATGGGATCGATGTTGAATAATTTTAGATTAACAACGATGAGACAAGGAGTTACAACTACTATCTATTTGTAGTATTTTCAAATTAAACGCTTGTACTAGAACAAAAAATTTGTACAAGAAGAATACTTGCCTTAGGGGAGTAGATGACGAATCCGATGGAGAGCACGATCGGCACGGATCTTGATGGGATGATCAAGATCAAGGCGATCAACGGCTGAGAAGTGATCCAATGGTAAAGATCAAATCAGATCAAGATCGGAGCTTGAGCTCGGATCTTGATGAGATCCAATGGCTAAGATCAAACCAGTCCTTTCTTCTTCCCTCCTTCACAGTAACAGAGAGAGAGAAAGAGGGCGAACTCGGTGGTGGCTGGCTGATGGTGCAGGCGGCAGCGACGTCGAGAGAAACTCGATGCAGGGAGGCAATGGCGGTGACGGGGCGGCGTGGTGGAGTTTGGTGGTAGCGTCGAGGCGCTCTGCTTTGGGTTCGAAAACAAGAGAGGAGACAGCGGAGGTGAAGCAATGGCGGGGGCTCGGGGATTCTGCAATGGTAAGGCGATGGGGACAATGGCGATGAGAGCGGGTTTGGTCGGAGTAATGGAGAGGGGCTGTGGATGGGTCAAAGGTTGGATGACGATGGATTGAAGGTGAAACGGCAATGGCGAGGATAGAGACAATGACGGGGGTTGATGGTGATGAGGTTGACGAGGGGAGTGGCTCGAAGGTGGTCGGAGGGCGATGATGAGGCGGTGGTGGATGGAGGTAGAAGGCGAAGGTCAGTGGGGATTGGGTCTGGGTTTTCGATTGAGCGGAGGAAGAAGACGGGAGTGAGAGAGAGGGTAGGCGGCTGGGTGAATAATTAGGGTTAAAACAGTAATAGGGGTTTAGGGTTAGGGTTAAGCTAGGTTTAGGGTTATATAGTATAGGGTTTGGGTTATTGGGTTATAGGGTAGCGGGTTTGAGTGGAATCCAACAAGAGATTGGGTCAAAATTCTCTATAATTGGGGAAAATAAAATGGATGGGGTGAAACAGTCAACTCTCCATGAAGAACAACAATCAAAGCAGATAAATGCAATGAAATTTGCAACAAATATTGGCACAAAATTGAGTCGAAATAAAAGAAGATTTTTATTAGACCTGGAAATAAAAATACAGGATCTTAAATTGATAAAAGAATACAATGGAATAGAATACAGTAGAAAAATACAGATACAGGAAAATAGGAGTTACACTAAATGTTCTGGTTGCCTTACCCCAATGCGTACACTCTAAGTATGACAACTCTCTTAAAACGACAAGTTTGGTGTCCAATACTTGGTTCGATGCCACTTTAGCTGCTTGCGAATAAGCAAGTGCGAAGTAGCTCACCATTCAAAATTGCTCTCACAACTGTTGAAACTCTCTTAAGTGATAAGTTCGGAGTCCAACACTTGGTTCGATGTCACTTTAGCTGCTTGCGAACAAGCAATTGCCAAGTAGCTCACCATTTGAAATTGCTCCTACAACTGTTAAAACTCTCTTAAATAACAAGTTCGGAGTCCAACACTTGGTTTAGATGCCACATTAGTCACTTGCAAATAAGCAAATGCGAAGTAGCTCACCATTTGAAATTGCTCCTACAACTATTGAAAACTCTCATGAACACAAGTGTTAGCAAACACTTAGAGAAACGAAAAACTCTTAAGCCAAAAAACGCTGCTTGTTCCACAAAAAGGGATAGTTACAAGGGTTATTAGGCGAAAGAGACTCATTTCAAGATCGAAATATGCAATCAACAAAAACATTGCTCGAATACTACAAATATCTTATTCCATTAAAAGTCGGGATAAGTATCTTATTCAAAGACCATACTACAAACATTTTATTTCGCCAAAGATGGGGATACAAGTCCTACTTAAGATTAAAGACCTCTACAAAGCTACGAAGTGTCACCCTAACTCCTCCTTGGAAGTGGGACACTTCTATTAAAAGATACACAGACACTCCTATCTTTAGCAGCCTTCGTAGCCATCTCCCTCTCCTTATCGGCTCGCTCCCTCTCCTTGTTCGCCATCTCTTTCTCCAAGGCGGCCTGTTCGTTGGCCTTCGCCCGGGCGGCCTCGAGGAGAGTAATCTGTGCCACCTGAGACTCAGTCAACCGCTTCTCCGCCTCGAACATCTTTATAGCCTTGGCTCACTCCGACCGATCTCTATCGCTCGCCGCCTTGATCTCCTTCTCTTGCTTGGAGAACTGCTCCATCAATTGGCTGATGTGGCAGGTGATCTACGAGGACAAAAACGAGAAAAATCTTCTAAGTGTGAAAGTCTCGAGAAAAATTCTTATTCATAAAGAACGAGGCTTCACTTATCGACATAGTCGCTTTGGCTATCTCGAGAGCATCGTCACCAGCCATACCTACCTTCATCACGGCACGATCCTTCAGGGTTGGCAAGTGTCATACCGCTTGCATGCAGCTGGCGGAGTCCCCGAGGAAACCGTCGAGCTTCATCACACGCCAGTCGAGGAAGAAGAGCTTCTTGTGCTCCTCGGTAAGAATCACCTCCGCCGCAGCTATAAGAGGCGGGACTTCGAGCGCCAGTATTTCCTCGAGGGTGAATCCTCTGACGGACGGAGCAGGAGAGACAGGCAGAGAAAGAAGGGTAGATTCTAAGTTGACCACCGGAGTTGCCGCCATCGAAGCCTTCGCGGCTTTGGCAGACGATAGCCCCGAGGTCGTCCTCTTCCTCTTTCTTCCTTCAGGGGCCTTGTTGCCTATTCCCGATAGGTCGAATCGCATTGCTCTGAAGTCCATGTCTGAGGCCTCTGCATAGAGAAAAAAAATGAAGAGATGGGCATGTGAAGGAGGTAAACTTAAACTAAAAACGGAGAAAAATACGGAGCATACTAGGATCGAACGGACTGAGACCCCCACTGAAGAGGACCTCCTTGGTTAATTCTTTCCAACCCAGGGGTTCACAAGCTAGGAGTTTGGACACGACCTCCTCTTCCTCCGGAGTCAACACCAGCTCGGCCTTCGCCCATTTCAGCACCTCCTCCTTCCACCTCGTAGGAATATTCCATGGTGCGCTACCCGGGACCAAGAAATACTTCTCCTTCCAAAACTTGATAGAATTGGGGTTGTCTATCAGCTTCACACCCCGAAGCGGCGATAAATAGTATTGGTACTCCACCTTACTCTTTCGATGGATACGGTAGAGCCTTCGGAGAATCATGAGTTGAGGAACGACCCCTATCGCTTGGCAATGAAGAACAAAGCCGTTGATGTGCCTCCACATGTTCGGCATATATTGGATGGGGCTCAAGTCGTACCACTGCAGCACCTCGGTCACGAACGGTGGAATAAGCAGACGGAGACCGGCATAAAAGGCATCGCAAGGGAAAAGTGCACGTGTCGGGAAAGGTCGGCGAACAGGCTCGGATACCAGGACCTGGAAGAAGGAGACAGAGTTCCTTTGGTATCATGAAACTCTTTCGAATCCGTACCAAGTCCTCCTCCGTTAGCATGTAGGGGATTTCGTCAACTTCAGAATGTTCCCTCGACCTGCTCTCCTCATACAAGGCTGACATCCCGTACACCACCTTATCTAGAAGGTCATCGGAGTATTCTCGAACTCCGCTAAGGTTCATGAAAGGACCCGGAAGCCTGCCCATTGCCCCTGCTCGCCTTTCCTTCTTCACTATCGTCTCGAATGTCACCGACCCTACTACCCCCTTTCCCATGTCCACTGTTGGAGCCACTACCAACTGCTTATCCCCGTCGTGGTCCGAGGTGGAGGTCTCACTTTTCGAAGAAACCCTACCTTGATGTGATAGCTATGATCGGAATATATCGCCGGAAAATCAAACGCTTGGCCACGACCGCTGGTTGAGCCACTCAGGAGCGAAAGAAAATTTTTCAAGAGTAAAAGTAGAGAATGAGAGAATGGAGTGGAGGGGTGAAAACTTTTAGTAAATGAGGGGCGTCGTTTGGGCTTCTGAGACCTTTAGGCCCCCAAAACTAGTAAAAAGCTCAACAGAACATCGAATACTAAGCGGCAGAATATGTAAAGGCAGAATTTCAAGCATTGCCGAAAGCATGTTGACCGGTCAAACACCAAAATAGTTAGCTCCATCTCAACATTCGTGCTTGATCAAGATCAAATGGCCTAGATGTTGCCCGTCCCTCAGAATCAACATCCGAGTAAATGTGTCCCCGAACGTGAAATTGGGGAAAACTCCATCTGAACATTAGCGCCTAATCAAGATCAAATGGCCCAAATGTTGCCACGTCCCTCGGAACTAACATCTGATCAAACGTGTCCCCGAACGTGAAATTGGGGGAAAAAATCCATCTCAACATTCGCTCATGATCATGATCAAACGGCCCAGATGTTGCCATGTCCCTTGGAACCAACATCCGAGCAAAAGTGTCCCCAAACGTGAAATTGGGGAAAACTCTATCTCAACATTCGTGCCTGATCAAGACCAAACGGCTCAGAGTGCACCACGTCGCTCGGAACCAGATTCCGAGCAAACGTGGCTCCGAGCGTGAAAATGGGGAAAAACATCCCCTCAAGATTCGTGCTTGATCCAGATCAAATGGCTCAGATTGCACCACGTCGCTTGGAACCAACATCCGAGCAAACATGGCTCCGAGCGTGAAAATGGAAAAAAAATATCGCCTCAAGATTCGTGCTTGATCAAGATCAAACGACTTAGATTGCGCCATGTCGCTCGGAACCGGATTTCGAGCAAACGTGGCTTCGAGAGTGAAAATGGGCAAAAAACATCGCCTCAAGATCCGCACCTGATCAAGATTAAACGACGCAGATTGTGCCACGTCCCTTGAAACCATATTCTGAGCAAACGTGGCTCTGAGCGTGAAAATGGGGAAAACATCGCCTCAAGATTCATGCTTGATCATGATCAAACGGCTCAGATCGCGCCACATCGCTTGGAACCAGATTCCCAGTAAACGTGGATCCGAGCGTGAAAATGGGGAAAAACCATCGCCTCAAGATTTGCGCATGATCAAAATCAAATGGCTCAGATTGCGCCACGTCGGTCGGAACCGGATTCAAAGCAAACGTGGCTCCGAGCGTGAAAATGGGAAGAAAAAATATCGCCTCAAGATTTGCGCTTGATCAAGATCAAACGGCTAAGATTGCGCCACGTCCCTCAGAACCAGATTCCGAGTAAACGTGGCTCCGAGCATGAAAGGGGGGGGGGGGGATACCGCCTCATGATTCACGCTTGATCAAGATCAAACAGCTCAGATCGCGCCACGTCGCTCGGAACCAGATTCCGAGCAAACGTGGATCTGAGCGTGAAAGTGGGAAAAATGCCCCCTCGGGATGCGTGCTCATGATCAGACTGCCCAGATTGAGTCACGTCGACAATCGCCAGATTAACCATCTGATCGTTTAGAAAGTCGAGCCAATGACGTGATCGACGCTCCATACTGCGCCACATCGGTAATTAATTGATTAATTCTTTTATTTTAATTATAAAATCGAATTAATTGTTTAAAAAATTGCGAAAAATAATTAAAAAAATTTAAAAATAGTTATGAATTCGGGAAAAATATTTTTGAACTCCTGGAAAAATAATTATTAATTAGAATGATTAATTGATACTTTTTGAAAATAGATTGTTATTTCGCAAAATTGTATAAATGATTCGAAAAATAATTAAAAAATTATAAAAAATCAATGGAAAATTCAGAAGATCCCACAAACACATCTGAGTACAAAGGCAAGCTCAATTAAACTTTGTTAAGCCCCGAGTGCAATTATGAAGCTTTTAAAGAACTCCGATAAAATCTCGTACGCCATTTAAATAAGAAAACTACTCCCCAAATGCTGTTAAACTTAGTCTTCGGGAGTGGGGGGCTCGTGATATGGCTAAAAATAGGATTAAATCGAGACCGTTCAAACCGAGCACGAATCTTAAAGAACTCAAGGTTAAAACAGTAATTTCACCTACAAATGGGTCCGAAATGGAAATTGGATCTCTCCACAAAGCCCAATAACCCAAAAAATAGATATGTCCTAGTAATTATGGGTGGCAACCCATTTCAAACCAGCCCAGATACTTAAAGAGTAATTCAAATTTGTGATTATCTCTAAGAGGTGGTTTAAACTGCCTCTTTTATCATAAAATGAGTTTAAACTCTACATCTTATCCAAAAACATCGGGACATACAAATAATTGATTATCTCTAAACTGTCACTTAAGGCGACTATAAATACCCCTCTCCCCCCACCATATCAAGGTAATCAAGATTTTTCCATATAAATGCTCTTTCATAATCTTCCTGATTACTGACTTGAACGTTGGAGGGTTCGTCTCCGGAATCCATCTCGGTGTATCGAACTTTTTGCAGGTCAACGACAGCGGCAAAAAACAGTCAAACGCCATTGAAAATTCAACAGGTTTGCCTTTATTGTTTCCGAAAGAATCCACAAATACATATGTTTGCTCCCACACCAAAATTAGCAGCAACATCATCTAATCAAATAACTCATATTTTTTGGAATTTTTAGGGTTTTGGGGATTTTATGATTTTGGGCAGGTATTGGGGGTTAGGGTTTGGGGGAGAAGAAGATAGGGGAGATGAAAATAAAGTGGGGTGTAGAGAGAGAGAGAGAGACAGTGGGAGCCTGACCTTATTAGCGGTCGGGTCCCACTTGTGGTCTCTATTGGGAATAGCGACCACGGTTATACAAGGTTGCTATTCCCAATAGCGACCTTAGTTAAGTTGTTATTTTTAAAAACTCCAGAGAAAAGAAGCTCTCTAAATTTCGTCAAGTGTGAAGAATACATTTCACTAGTGGTCGTTATTCCCAGTAGCGACTTAATCTATACTAAGGTTGCCAATAGGAATAGCGACAAATAATTTTTTTTACAACATAGGTCGATATTCCCATTAGCGGCTTCTAAAATAAAGCGGCCACTCTTGGGAATAGCGACCACTGCTAACGTGGCACAAAGTAGCCCACGAACGCTAATAGTTTGGAAAGTGGCCCTTAAAAACAAATATTTTCAAAAAGTGGCCTAGCACGGCAAAAAATTCAAGAGAGAGCGGGACAGAGAAGAAGAGAAGAAAAGGGGTTTTATTTTTTAATTTATTAAGGGAATTGACTAAAATACCTCTGCTCGAGCGGGGATATGTACCACCGTTCATCCCAAATCATGATGATGGTGAAAGAGATCGGTGGTTCCCAACTGAGTTCATTCCTGATCGAGAGAGCGAAGCGAGAGAAATAATTTGCACTCGATCAGCCCTATATATATATATATATATATATATATATATATATATATATATATATGAAAAAAAGGAGGTGCATGTTTTATTGTGTTGGTAGGTCTCCTTGTTTCTATCTTGCCTCTTAATTTTTCATCGAGCCAGCTAACAATAATTTCAAAGCAAAAATATCTTACCATATTTCCCCCACCTTCCCTCACCTCCTTCACCTCCATCACCTACCTCTTCCTCTTCCTCTCCTACCCAACTCCTACACCGAAACCCATCACCCCCACCTTCTCTACTGCCTTAGCTGCTTTAACCCAACAACTAATGTTGTCGGTGTGGAAATGAGTGGGTGCGACACCAGCCACTAAAGGCAGATCATCAGCAACCAATCCCACCCCCCCCCTCCCGAGTCAACCCACAACTGATCTCCACCTCCCCTTCCCTATCGCCAATGGCTACTCATACTAACAATGTCCCCCCACCAGCGCCCCATCCTGCTCCCCCTCCCCCTCTCAAGTCTAGTTGTTTGAAAGATAGGAGGCTTAGAAATCCACATCCCCCTGAGTGTGCACACCGCAGTGCACATCAGCATCAATGTGGGTTTCATTCTTTTCATGATTGCCCCGCTTCTCCGCCGTACAGGGGACGGGCCCATAGAGAGGATCCTCCTACTGGCTCTTTTAAGCGTAATAGGGTCCCCCCCACGGTCCATCTCCACTACTATGGGCAAAGAACTCATCACCGACATCAACATACACAGTCAGAGTGGAAAGGGAAACACCAAGCTCAGTACTACCATGCCTCTCATCACCAACCTTCTGCTCCAAACAACAAGACTACCACCACATCTAAATACAACCTCATTTCCCGAAACACATCAAGCTTTATCCCCCAACCTCGCCCACCACAAAAAAACCCAGATCACCACACCCTCCCCATCACTCACACCACAAAATAACCCACTCTACAACCTCCCCAACCATCCCCATCACAAACTGAGGGGATTCAACCTCCAATTAAATCCTGCGTCGTGCGGGCCCAAGAAGGGGATCCACATAATGGGGCAAGTTTGGAGGGATCACCTGAGTGGAATAGGGACCTCAGAGAGGAGGAGAATTGGACAGAAATCAGAAGCAAATCGAAGAAAAGAAACGGCATTTTCCCCTCAAAATCAACCAAATATCAGAAAGAAACAGAGGAAACGGAAACCGAAATGGAAACCAGTGCCATGCTTCAATTGTGGCAATTTGGGCCACTATCGGCAGGAGTGCACGAAAGAGATTCGGTGCTTAAAGTGCATGAAATGGGGATACATTTCTTATGACTGTTCAAACGTTAGGGAATCAAACAACGACGAAGATCAACCGGTGAGAAGAGGCAGGTCACTAGACAGCCCAACGTTCATCCGTCTTGCAAACAGTCTAGAAACAATAAAAAATAAAGAGAAGTGGCTCCGCCAATGGTGTGCCATTGCAAAAGTAACAGCAGGGTGCCCATCGGAGAACCATCTCCTCCATGTCCTGAACACAAAATGGCCGATGAGAGCTCATAGGGATAGGGTTGCAAAAAAGATGTGCCACCTCCAATTCCTAGTGTCATTCCCATCGTCGGAGAAGATGAATGAGGTTTCGGCCATGGGTATAGTGGACTTCAGTCACTTCAAGATGGAATTCTTCTAGTGGTTGCCTAGATTCGGAGCAGAATTGGCACAAGGGGAAAGATTTTGGATTTGGTCCACAATGTATCGCTAACCTTCTGGAAAAGAGAAGCCCTACAAGAAATTAATTCAGAATTCGGTATCATCGAAGACATAGACGACGAGACGGTGCGGCGGTCGAAGATTGTATCCTCTAGGATCTTAATCCGAAGCCCCGATATCACTCTAATGCCCAGATTTGCAAAAGTTTTTTCTTTTGAGGAATCGTACCTCATTATATTTGTGCTGGACAAGAGAGAGGAGCCAGAGACGGAGGAGCCCCTTGCGCTCTTTTCCCCGGCCTCCGTACTCAGAGATGGGCGCTTCTACAAGCAAGTGGTCTCGACGGAGTGGGACCTAACTTTGGATGGAGCACATGAGATTGAGCGTGCACACCGAGAAATAATCAAAGCTGCTAAAGGTGGGGAGAGGCGCCAAGGCCAGGCAAGGCGAACCCCAAACCCCAAAGAACTTCACCGCTCAATGGCGATCAAAGTCTAGGCCTCACCAAAATATCCAACAGTCAAGAGGGTCTGCACTTGGTGGAAAAATTTCCTGACCCAAAAAAGGCATGCATTGTAACACCCAGAATTCCAAAACATACTGAATTCAAAGTTTCACAGGATCTTTACACTTCTCTTCATACAATTTTACAAGAAATTAAAAATTTTTGTTACATCAGAGTTTATATTTACATTACATATTTACATCGAAAACAATTTACAACAAATTACATGAATAGAAATGTACAACACTTGAATCATTCTTTAAGCAACATGCAAACTTTAGTCTTGTTAATCACTTTACCCTGCATAGAAACTGTGGGCACGTCAGTTGCTTACAACCGACGAAATATTATACACGGCTATCCTCTCTATGCCGAACAGTATAACGATTCTCAAATACTTAACAAACCACAAACTTGATCAAAAACAAAACTACAAGGGACTATCCTATTGATGTCGTGTTGTGCGGTGCACTTAGCCCTTAATGTAGTTATGTATGTTACATGACACTAATGTGCACTTGTTTAGATTCTATGCATCCCATACTACATAGGTCTGAGGGCAAGCCCTTAACCATCCTTCATCTTGTAGGGTTCAATCTCTCGTCATGACTTAAACTACTACTGTAACTACGATAAGTATCCTAAATGTTCTATGAGTTACGAGCTCATATCCAAACAGCCTGGAGGGGAATTCCACGTCATGTCACAACGCATCGTGAACAACCCATGGACAATTCAGCCTCCGTTATGGGACATGACACCACCCATGGTCACTAAACACACCACAAGCGTCGCCTGCGGTACGAACTCCTGTAGATATATCCATGTCATGACATGACGCATCGTGTAGACAGCCTGTGAATATTCTCACACCGTAACTCCGAGGTCATCATACTCGTGTTTTTCTCTTATTTTCATCACGTCTTCACTATGTGTCTAGTCCTTAGTTATTTGAATCATGAACAAAATCAATTCTCTAGAGTTCGCCGTTCCACTATACCGGTCTTAACCAATTATAATAATCACGACCCAAATCTTGGTCTTTTCATTTCAAATCTCATTTTAACGATCTCTTTTCAATGCCGTTATGAGGCTTAGCTATACTCTATTTCTCAATTTCACTTCACAATCACAAAATTGAGTTTTCATACTCATAAGATCTTTTTCATAGTTCAATAAATTTCCATTTCTTTTCTACAAGTCAATTTCTTACATAAGTTCAATTTTGATTTATATCAGTCTCATTCAAGAAAATAAGTCTCACTAATTCTATTTAATTCTCACACTATTATTTCTTTTTCTCCAAGAATCATATTTTCATTTATCTTTCAAATGCATACATTACCCAAATAAAGAACAAAATCCATAAACGAACACATTTCAAGTTCTTTTTATACAAGCTTCTCTTTTATAATTTAGTATAACTCCTCATGGATAAAATAACTTTTTTATACTTATGCAAAATCAATTTTATAGGGTTCTACTCAATTTTTACTTCTCACACTCTTTAATTTAAGTCAAAATAGTGTGCAAATATTTTTCATGAAGTCCATATATTTTTATAATAATTGTAATATTTTTTCAAGAATTTTAAAGGCCAAAAATCAATTAAAAATAATAAAATCGAAAAGGGGTTTTATATGCCGAGCTCAGGAATCACACCAGCGACCAAAGCCAAGCCCAACGCTACAGTGCAGTGCAGTGCACTGTAGCGCACGCGCTAACCAGAAAGGATAGGGCACAACCACGTCAAAACGGAGGGCTCAAACCCACATGAACCCATTCCCAGAATTCGGATTTTCCTAAAAAAATGAAACAAAAGCTAACGCCAGGTTTCGAACCCGTGAACAAGGACCAGACCCACGCTACAGTAGCGCACCAGAACGCACCCAATAACCAAATAGTCCAAGTGGCTAATCTGATATGAGTTGGGTTTTTAGGGGTTTGATTCAAGTTTCGGTTTATTTTGATTTTTTTATAAAAATAACTATTTTTAACTCTTTTCTTCTCCAATTTCATTCAAAAATTCCAAAATATTATTTTTATGCATTTCTAAAATATCAATAAGATAAAACTTAGTTTTTGACATCAAAAGGTGTAATTTTCCTCTTTAAATACAATTTTGTCGACAATTTCAAATATGCACATACAAATGTAGTTTCTTTATAATTTGCATTCAAACTTCTCATAGATCTCTTTTATTATTTTTATTATTTTTATTATTATTAACTAAACATTTCTGTAAAAATTATCATTTTTTCATATCATTAACAAGTGAATTAGCAAAATCACATTTATGCATGGTTATCATTTCGACCAACTAAACATACAATCATGTCTTCTTAGTTTAGCACAATTAATCAATTAAAGCATGGTAGCATGGTCAATTCTAAACTAACAATCACAATTTGTAACTAATTAACATTCTTTTAACATACAATCAAACCATTGCAATTTGTCTCATTTCCATAACACATGGCAAGAGTAATTAAAGTTTCTTTTCAATTTTATCAACCATACCCTAGCATGATGTCTAATTAGAAGTTTGAGAAAATCACCTACCTCTAATGGAGAGAAAAACCAAACAAAACTCCTAGGGATCTCCTACAATGAACAAGTGAAGCATTCTCTTCCTAGATCGAGCCACCAAATTGACTTCTCCTCTTAGATGCAATGCAACCCGAGCCTTCCCCCTTGTCCTTTGAAAAATCCGGCCACCTCTAGGTTGAAGAACACACTAGCACTCACTCTTTTGAACTCACAAACTACTCAATCTTTTGTCTCACTAATTTGTTTTTCTTTTCTTTCTTTCTATTCTTTCTTTTCAAAAAATTTTAAATGTGAGAATGAAGAGTGTGGGGGGGGGGGGGGGGGGGGGTGTATTTATACAAATTTTGAGGGTGAATGGAGGGCTAGGATGAGATCAAATGGTTAGGGATCAAAGGTCTAGATGAACTAGGGAGTTATAGAAACTACCCATGATGAAGCAACAACCTCTCCACCTCTCCCATCTCTCCCTCTCTCCCATGCATATCCAGCCTATGGGTAAAAGTGCACATTGCACACTCTAGTGCATGCACGTGCCAACTAGTACCCCCCTTTTACATGTTTGTTCATGTGAATTAATTAATTGTTCACTAAACTTGTCTACACTACAAGTTAGATTAATAAAAATAGAGATTAAGTTAAATGGGCTCACTAATGGGCCAATTAATCATGGGCTCTACTAATTTAATTAATTAATTAATTAAGATGGGCTAAAAAGAGACAATTAGGCCTAGAATTTAATTAAGTTTTTAAAATAGTCTTTTTTTTTGGAAAATAAAGAGAACAATTTCTTGTTCATGCTATAAAGAAATATTTTTATAAAAGAAATATACATATAAAATTATACATGCAAAACACGTAAAATCACAAACTCTTCATAAATAGAAATTTAGGGAGTTACATGCATGGCAGACCCAGTACCCAACCTTCAAACCTTTGTCAAACCAAAAGCCCAAAAAGGAAGTATGCCCCTACCAGTTACGGAGGAGGTGCCTCGTGGGGAACGACAGAGCCGTTTACCAAAAGGCAAAAAACTACACACTTTTGGAAGGGAGAGTGTGCACAAAGGTACTAATTTGGGGAAGAAGACAAACGGGGGCTCGCTCGAGACCAAAGAGAAGGCCTCTTACGAGAAAAGATGCAGCTTTTTGGAAGAATTACAGGAGCTAGCAAAAAAGATGGTAACTTTGGGAACTTTGGGAAAGGAGCGTCAGCAAAAGGGGGCTAATTTGGGGAAGAAGAAAAACGGGGGCTCTGCCGAAACCAAGGACCTAACCTCAAACGAGAAAAGAGGAAACCTCGTGGAAGAGGTGACGAAGCAAGCAAAAAAGATGGCAACTTTGGGAGAGTTGGGAAAGGAGCAGTAGCAATAGGTAGCCAATTTGGGGAAGAAGACGAACCGGAGAGTGACCGAAACCTTGGTCATGGTTTCAAAAGATAAAAGAGGAAATTTTTGGGAAGAGGAAGAGGAGACATTGGGGAAAAACAGATCTGAAGAAGGAGTGCTACAGAGAGTCGACACCTCGGTGCAAGCGTCAAGCGCTCGAGAGTCTACAAACACCCCAAAGGTCGTGGCACCCACGAATGAAGATAGGACACGTGGCTCCCCTGCGTGCCTAGCCTTGAACACTACGCCAGGAGACAGTGGATCCCCTTCGTGTGAAATGGTCCTCTTAAGTAATGGGCCTAAAGAGGGGCCCAATATGGAGGGAACAAATTTGTATTTGGAAAATCCCATTTCGTCGGCTACAAGCACCATAATTAATTCAGGAGTGTTCAACTACATGCTAGACAACCACACTGAGGATGACGATCGAGAAGCAAGGCTAAACCTTGAAGATGATTGTATATACTCTGAAGGGGAATCTCTGGAGTCAGAGGAGTTTTCTCATGACACACTAGACTTGTCTCCTGATTTTGTCCCCTCCACCTTCCCTCCCACACAACCTACGACACCTACACCTACCCCTACCCCTGCTCGTTGCGATAAAGGTTTTAGAGTACAGAAAGTGGCTAAGAGGGCTATGAAGGTTTTCTTAGATGATTATCTTGAGATTGCCGCGGTGGCCAAATCAGTTAAGACTAGCGATTGAGGTACGTGTTCCTTCCTAGCATCAATTTTTAATTTTATGTCTGATTCCGTGATTTTTAGTCTAGCCAATACCTGTGGTCTGTCGGTAGGCAATACGGACCGAAACGCGTTTCTTCTAAATAAGATTAGGGGATGGGAAACTGATAGGGTTAACCTTATTTCGAACTCGACTTCCAATTCAAGTCATGATCCTCCGCTTACTCATAGTTAATGGAGGCTCTATTCTGGAACGTTAGAGGCCTGGGTAGGCGGGGCAAACGGAAAATGATAAGGGACGTCATCACTAAAGAAAAAGCTAATATTGTTGGTCTGCAAGAGACCAAACTAACCCATATGTCTAGACTTAGTAGATTAAGGGGTAAACAAATCTCATGGAAAATGCACCCATCTGTTGGGGCATCTGGGGCTATTGCTCTAGGTTTCGACCCTGAGATGTTTGTCTGCTTAGACGAACTCCAAGACTTCCATCACATGGTCTTTGAGAATTGGTCACGTCCTACTAGAGAGACCGAAGCGACCGCAATCTGGTGTGAAAAAATTAGAAGACTGAGGGGTAAGCTCAGGAAATGGAACAGGACCAGATTTGCGTTGAACTGGAGAGCAAAAGAATCACTTCTTGAAGATATAGAGGAACTTGAGAAAATGGAAAAAACTAGAGCCCTAATTCAGGAGGAAAGGAGTAGGTTGCTCCAATTTCGTCAGGAAATTAACCAACTTTATAGGCTGGAAAAAATCAAATGGTAACAACGATCCAGAATTATGTGGCTCAAAGAGGGAGACGCGAACACTGCATTCTTCTATTGGGTTGCTAGTGCCCAACGTAGATCTAACCTCATCCACTCGATCCATTCCAGTCCCACTTCAAACACCTCTTTGGACACAAAGCGGATTTGAGAGTACCTCTCCACCACGAGTTCTGGCAGCACCCGACAGACAACCCTGACCTTAGGCAGCAATCCCTAGAAGCGCCCTTTACGGAAAAGGAAATTTGGGAGGCAGTCCAGCAACTTGGAAAGGACAAAGCCCTTGGCCCAGATGGGTTCCCAATCCTTTTCTACCAGGCTTTCTGGGAGGAAATCAAAGATGATTTGTTCAAACTGTTCGCTAACTTCTACGACCAAAAGCTTAAATTAGGTAGAATTAATTTTTTGGAGGTGGTGTTGATTCCCAAAAAGGAAGAC
The DNA here is from genome assembly GCA_017893485.1 of Hemerocallis citrina. Lineage (NCBI taxonomy): Eukaryota > Viridiplantae > Streptophyta > Magnoliopsida > Asparagales > Asphodelaceae > Hemerocallis > Hemerocallis citrina. Next base: position 343,843,652 of record CM030359.1, read on the forward strand.
TCCCAGCGGGTGGGAGACTTCCGCCCTATTAGTCTCCTTAACTGCTCAGTTAAGATTATAACAAAGACCCTCGCTAATAGACTGGGAAAGGTGATAGATGGACTAATTAGTCACGAGCAGATGGGGTTCATTAAAGGACGGTGTATTCAGGATAGCATAGCCACGGTTGAAGAAAAAATACACAAATGCCACTCGTCGAATGCGAAGAGCTATCTCCTGAAATTGGACTTCGAGAAAGCTTGCGACTCGATCGAATGAGTCTGTCTATTGGAAGTGCTGGTTGGACGAGGATTTGGGGATAGATGGATCAGATGGATTCACACATGTCTCAACACCAGCTGAACTGCGATTTGTGTGAATGGGGTCCCGGGACACCCTTTTTCATGCAAACGAGGCCTTAGGCAAGGCGATCCGCTCTCCCCCCTTATCTTCACCATTGTGGCAGACGTTCTATGGTCCATGATGGCTAACTGCAATATAGCAGTCTAGATATCGCCGGTGGTCAATGGTTGCAACAGCCAAGGCTTCTACGTTCTACAATATGCAGACGATACTCTCCTTTTTGGAAATGGCAACCTCGGGGGAACAATTGCCTTCAAAGGAATACTATATAGTTTTGAAGCTTGGTCTGGCCTCATCCAAAAAAGTGCTCTTATCCCCATTGCTCTGACTACGGAGGAGGCACTAGACCATGCCACGATTCTCAACTGTTCCTTCGACGGTTTTCTTATTAAATACCTAGGACTGCCACTGAGACTGGAGAAGCTTAAGAAGGTGGACTGGCTACCCATCATTGACTGGGTAGAGAGCCGTCTTGCGGGTTGGAAAGGTAAAGCGCTATCATTGGGTGGGAGAGTCACGCTTATTAATTCAGCCCTCTCAAATCTACCAACCTATTATTTATCCTTTTTTGAAATGCCATGGTGGGTTATTCAAAGAATTGATCGAACTCAAAAAAGGTTCCTTTGGAAAGGGGCAAGCCCGGATAGAGGGGGTACCGCCTTATCAGATGGGAAAAATCATGCATGAAAAAGATACACGGAGGACTAGGTATTATTGATCTTCGAGATATGAATCTTGCTCTACTAGGTAAATAGAGGTGGAAAGTCTTCCACCCTAATAGAGAAGGGTGACAAGAGTTCATTCAAGGGTACCTACATGGGAATGGAACGAGAAATTTGGGCTTCAGGGTAGGTCCACATGTATCCTGGTTCTGAAAAGGTATCACTAAGGCCTACGAAATCTTCATTAGCTGTGTGACGTCGAGTATCGGTAATGGAAGACTGACCAGGTTCTAGTGGGATAAGTGGTGCGGTGACCACACACTTAGAGCACTATTCCCCGATCTGTATGATTAAGCATCACAACTGCACTGCACGGTCGCCGCAACCCGGAGAAGAAGTACATGGAAACTGACCTTTAAACTTATGCTGGACTCGGCCTCTCAACTTAGACTCATGGAACTATAGACCTACATCATCAACGCTGGAATCACTTGCTCTCAGGGTCCCGATAGGAAAGCTTGGGGATTGGAAAAGAATGGCAAGTTCACCGTTCACTCCCTCTATAACCACATTCACTTTAGGGGATGTAACCCAAATTGGTCGAGCGATATTTGGAAGACGAAAGCCCCACTGAAAATTAAAGTTTTCTTATAGTTGGTGTTGAACAATGCAATTTTGACTAGAGAGAACCTTTCCAAACAGAAACCGAATGTGGATTCCCGTTGTGGGTTCTGCAATGCTGCCCTCGAGACTAGAGACCATCTATTGCTAGAGTTTCCTAGGAGCAAAATGGTATTCGTTGAGCTACTCAGTGCCCTAGGAACAAATCAGTTCCCTAGTGTGTACGAGGATCTGTGAGTAGGGCCAAAGTTCGCTACAGAGAGACGAACTATGAGAGAATCTTGGAATATCGCTATCGCTGCCACGACCTGAGTTCTTTGGCTAGACAGGAACAATTGCTATTTCCGTAGGACAAGTAATAGTATTTCTGGTAATTTGACTCACATTATGCACCTTATTTTCTTTTGGGCTAATATTGCTACAGCAGGTCCTAGAGTGAGGATCGCGAGTGTCTTCCAGGTTGAGGAGTATGAGGATGATGTGGTCGAGATAGGCCCGACGATCGACTGACTGCCAGCTCGTCCTTCTACTGTTGATAGATCCCCACCACCCCAGGTTTTGTTGGGGGGATATGATGTATTTTGTTTAAATGCTTGTATGTTTTGCCCTTTATCTTTTTATCTTACCCCCTATGCTCGGGGTGGAGTTATGTACTTTAATTATATTGTAGGACTTTATACTTGGCTCAGTACTCTGAGTTTGTTTTATTAACCTCTTATTAATGAAACAGGGTGGCCATACTCCACCTTTCCTTTAAAAAAAAAATCTTACCATATTTGATCTAGAATGATATTGATTATTAAGTTTGCTAAAATCAATATTCAAAAGTGTCTGAATCTAAATTGATTTTCAAATAGAGGTTTGAAAATACTGATGCGGTATTTGTCTGTCTCATTATTAATTTACTAGTATTTTTTTCACGTGCGATGCACGTTTTGATAAAAGTTGGAGGATTTTCACGTGCGATATATGTGTTAAGAAATAGTTTTGGAGTTGGACGTGCGTTGCACGTAATTGGAAAAAAAATATTTTGAAGAAAAAAACTACATTTGTATGTCCAATGCACGTGTTTATAAGTAGAATTTGAACTGTACGTGCAATATATGTGTATGTTTGGTGTTAAAAATTATTAAAATTTTATTTTGCACGTGTGTTGCACGTTTTAAATATGTGAAATGTTTTTGTTTGTTAGTTTTTGTTATAATTAATAGGATAGTTTGAGTTGTATTTACAACGTACGGGTTTGATAAATTACAACTCCAATCTCCCATTATATATAGAGATATTACACTTAATGTACTAAACTTAGTCATTACGAGAACTTAATATATCTCTAATAATAATAATCTCTAATACTATAATGAGAGAGTTGTGATTGTCATTTGTAGACAACCTGTAATTTATTGACAATATACCATCTAATTTCAACTATTCATTTTTAAGTGAGAGTTATATTAACCATTCATTTATTCAACTACTATTTAAGTGAGAGTTATATTAACCATTCATTTATTCAACTATTCCGTATTCAGGCGCGGAATGCAGCTTCTGCGTCAGGTCATCACCTGGTGCGCAGTTGAGCCTTGTTTATGCTTTGCCATCCGTGGTTTAGGCTGTCTGTTTTGGACTCCTTTGAGCTGCTAGAGTTCCCAGGGACTGCTAGTGGAGTTGGTGGCTTTCGAGTGAGCAGTTTTCGGCCTCCTGGCTCTTGGCGCTTTTCTGCCGTCCTGATCTTCCTTCGGTTTCGAGTTGCCCGGTTGGCTCCATCTGTAGCATTGATGATCCCGGATGATGGCTTTGCCCCCGTCCTTTTTGTAACGGTGTGGCGCTTCGTTTTTGATTTCGCACCCTCCGCTTGGCGTGTTAGTCTGCCATTTTTGTATTATTTGTGTATTCTTGTTTCTGTTTTACTCCTTGTAAAACCTCTGATTATTGTCTGTAATTTAACTGTTATTATTGATTTATATATATTTTGATGGCTGGAGCCGTTTAGCTCTATCCGATTCATCAAAAAAAACTATTGTTAGTTACCATAATACCCTCAAAATTTAAATTTATTTACAGCATAATTATTTATAAAAATATCACTCATATAAAGTAAAAGTTTGTGCCACTATAAGTAATTTGTAAAGAGTATGTATGAGTAAAGGAAGATCTTAGGTTCAAGGCCAGATTACGTCTTATTATTTACTCGATTAAAAAAATTTGATTAGAACATGCATCACTTGCAGATTACTAGTAATCTCTAATATTATAATGAGAGAGTTGGGGTTGTCAATTGTAGACAATCAATCATCTAATATTAACCATTCACTTTTTAGTGGGAGTTATATTAACTATTCATTTACTCAACTATTGTAAGTTACCATAATTCTCTCAAAGTTCAAATTTATTTACGAGATAATTATTTACAAAAGTGACTCTCATATAAAATAAGTTTGTGCCACTATGGATAATTTGTAAAGAGTATGTATTAGTAATGAGAGGTCTCATGTTCGATATCAGATTATGCCTTATTATTTACTCTATATATATTTTTTAAAAATTGATTGGTACATGCATCACACGGGCAGATTACTAGTGATATTTGAATGGAAAAGATTCTTCATTTCTGCATTTCCCCCTCCAAACTTGTATCTGAGAACTGCCTATTTGATGTGTATTTAGCAATCTAATATGATGTTTGGGCAAAATGCAATTCCATTTTCATAATAAAAAGAAATTAAAGCAAAGTTTTTTTTTTTTTTCCAATTTCACCATAAAAATAAGATAATTATGTTATCGTACACAGGGCCCGGCTCTGAGTTCCCGATGGCCGAGGCGAAATGCCTAAATAATTATTTTGAGGTTCCTAATAACAATATAATTTTTTCCGCGCAAAATACGTGCCTATATTTATAAGGAAAATACAAATTTGGGACACCCTAAAATTGTAAAAAAATCAGGGGTATGAGGCCGCCGCCTCACCGGTCTCAAGGTGAGGGCCAGCCCTCATCGTACGAAAGAAGCTATAAATGTGAAATAGTATACTGGAAAAGAAAGATCAAACAAAGTAAGTGACATCAATTTTCATCTACAATCAAGCAAGTTTCTCTCAGATTGAAAATTATTACCTAATTTTATTAATGAGAGATAACAAACTAAAAATTCAGAAAAAAAGTACAACCTAATTTTCAACAAAAATTGTAACCTACAGAAGTGTTACTGAAAGAAGAAAATAATCAGATAAACTGAAACATAAAAAACCAAATACAAAAGAGCTTAGATTCAATGTGATTGCTTTCCCCCAATAGTCTTTTGGTTCACAGCAGTTGTTAATGTAGGACTCACCATCTCTGAAAATTCCTAAAAATTCTTTCAGAGGATCAGCGTTCTCGATTCTTATGAAGGCGAGAGAACAAGTCCGGGTCTATATTGAATGCTTCTACAGTAGAACTAATTCAAGAAAGCTTGGTAGTCTTAAGAAAGGTTTGGGTGGGGAGGCCCACTATTGTAACCGAGTATTAGATTGTTTATAGGTTGAGTTCGCGAAAGCGAGAAAGGCTTCCACTTGGGGATCTCATCGTCGAATTTGAAGTGTAGGCTGAAGCAATCAAACAGAAACCGAAGAATGCACTGCATGCTTGTTTGCTAGCCTTCTCATCAACACGGCCATAGGATGGAGCTTGATCTCATCAACCAAGATCCCATCTCGGCAACAAAATGGCCGTACGAAAACTGCAACCCATTAATTTTGTAAATGGTCAAGCAAACAATCTGCCTTTAGAGTAAAAGAATATTTTGATTAGATCTAGAGTAACTAAATGAAATACACAAAAACATATGGCTATATTTGATTGATTCATTGAATGGGTGAGATATCGATTTTTTCCGTATTGACCCACTTTTTGAAAATATTGACCAAACTGACCTAATTTTGAAAATATTTATCTAACTGATTGGATACTCAGTATAAAACACTATTGGCAATAACGACATCTGTTATTTTAATGCCGTTGTTGCTAATAGTGGCACCTGTATAAAAAAAATTCGTTGCTTGGGTGTAACGGCATTAGTTTATCTTGCATTCGCTTAGAAGTTCTATGACTTGAGAAAAAAATTGTAAGTGAAAATCACTTATAATTGATGCCGCTATTGCCAATAATGACATAATTAGCCTAATGCCGCTATTGGCAATAACGGCATCAGTACAATCCACAGTGTACTCCAAATTTCGCGCAGGTGCATCAACTTCAAATCTAATTTCGACCTTGATACAACCATTATCTCTCAAAACTCAAACATGAAAATTGTAGTTTTTTTTTCTTGGCGTTCCATAGCATTTTGAATCATCTCAATCGGAGTTCGGATGATAAAGTTATGCTCATATTACGTAGCGATGTCGAAACTGTTCAGAAAAAATTGTAAGTGAAAATTGCTTATAACTGATGCCGCTATTCCCAATAACGGCATAATTAGCCTGATGCCGCTATTAGCAATAACGACATCTGTATAATCAACAATGTACTCCAAATTTCTGGATAGTTTCGACATCGCTACATAATCTGAGCATAACTTTATCATCCAAACTCGGATTGATATGATTCAAAATGCTATGGAACACCAAGACAAAGCTCTACAACTTTCATATTTTGAGTTTTTAGAGATACTGACTGCATCAAGATCGAAAACGGCTTTAAAGTTGATGCACCTGTACGAAATTTGGAGTATATTGTGGTTGTAGATTGTACTGTTTCCACTATTGCAAATAGCAATATCAGATTAATTACGCCGTTATTGAAAATAACGACATCAGTCATAAGCGATTTTCACTTACAATTTTTTTCTCAAGTCATAGAACTCTTAAATAAATTCATATGTATTGATGTTGTTAATTCAATAGCGGCAACAGAAAAAAATTTACAGGTGCTTCTATTGTCAATAACGGTCTTAAAATAACAGATGTCGTTATTGCCAATAGCGTTTTATGCTGACGTGTCCAAAACCGAATTAGTTGGGTAAATATTTTTGAAAGTAGATTAGTTTGGTCAATATTTACAAAAAGTGAGTCAGTGCCGAAAAAATCTGAGATATCTCACATAGAAATCCAATCATTAACTAAGCAAACATATAGTTTTACCTCAAAATCTATACTATTATTAAGCAAAGTCCTATTTTGACGGTTTTTTACTATCATGTCCTTATAAACATATAAAGTTAAAAAAAATATAGGGTTAATTATGTCAAATTTTACCCCTCATACCTACACAGAAAAGGGTTACAACCGTAATTTTCATCTATACTATTATTAAGCAAAGCCCTATTTTGACGGTTTTTTACTATCATTCCCTCATAAATATATAAAGCTAAAAAAAATGTAGGGTTAATTCTGTCAAATTTATCCCTCATACCTACACAGAAAAGGGTTACAACCGTAATTTTCATTCAAATTAAACTCTCTCTCACAACCCCACTCCCCCCCCAACCCGTCGATTCCTATGCCTCTCTTTCACAATCCCTTCCCTGTCCCCTCTACTCATCCTCCCTCTCCTTCTGCCTCGAACCTTCTGCTCCCCTCCCATGGCGACCGCGGCGATCGAGACGAATCCGCTGCTTCAAGACTTCGAGTTCACGCCCTTCGATACGGTGGAGGCGGCGCACGTGCGGCCGGGGGTGGCCGAGCTCTTGAAGAGATTGGTAAGAGTTCGGGTTAGGGTTTGGGTTTTGGGGGTTTTGGATTTTGATTTGGGGTTTTGTTTTTGAAGGAGAGGGAGTTGGAAGAGTTAGAGAAGGGGGTGGAGCCGCCGGAGAGGATTGTGGATAGGTTGGCGGTGGTGTGGAGGATGGTCAGTCATTTGAAGGCGGTCAAGGATTCCGCCGAGCTTAGGACGGCGATCGAAGAAATTCAGGCGGTGGTGTTGGATTTTTTTTTCCCATCTACTAATTTAACCATAGAATTTTTACAATTAAATCTCTACTACTATAATGGGAGAAGGCCTTTGTCCTTAACCCAACCCGTGCAACGCACGTGTAGGTATTTTTTTTTTTGCCCTTTTCATTCCTTCCAATTTTTCCCCACGTGCACAACACGTGTATAATACTAGTAAAATTAACCACAGAAGAGTCGACTGAACCTAAAGGATCAAACCCATTTTATCTATCTTGCATAATCAAACCCATACTATGTCATCGAGCTAGCAATATATTACAACGACAATGCCACTGTTGAAAAGGTACCTCTCCTTTTGTGTAAAACAATAATAAGCTTTTCAATGAGCTTCTAATACTTCAAACTTAAAATCATGTCTTTTATTTGTGTTATTCTTTTCCATTTCCAGCAATTGGATCAGGTGTTATCTCTATTAGGAGTCCTGAGATCGACAGTAAGCGAATCTGATTATCATACTTTGAATTCCTGAATCGGGTGAAGCGAGAGGAGGATGCACTCAGAAAATTAGGATTGTGGGACGTTCGGCACCCATGGCTCAAATTTTTTGTGCCAAAGTCTCAAATAGTTGGGATGAAGGACCAGATCCTTGATACCATATCAGCTAACTACAGTTGCATTATAAAAGTATATCCAATTCTGAAGAACAAGTAAGTTGTGTAACATTTGTACATTTCTAAAGAACAAGTTATGTTTTTATTCATTTTGATGTTTAATTGTTGCATATGTGCATGTTCTTTTTAATGTAATCGAGCCCATATTCTTGATGAGTTTCTGTTTGGGTATGGTTCTTAGGCCCTGGTGGCATGTGCAATAAATGTGTTTGATTTGGATTTTTTTTCCGTCTTCCTCACATGTTTATCAGGTAGAAAATGTAGCATATGCATGAACAGTAAGTGAGATCAAATGGCCAGACACAGTGGCTCTAAATCTCTAATATTGTAATGGGCAAAAAATGCACATATGTTAACTATTAGTTCTACAGATTGTGCACATTATGCTGTTGATAGTTGTAAGAAGTTACCTGATTCAAGCTAGAAAATGTGTATTTTATAGTTGTATGGAAATTACTGTTAGTTCTACAGATTGTGCACATTACGTTGTTGATAGTTGTAGGAAGTTACCTAATTCAAGCTAGATAATATGTATTTTATAGTTGTATGAAAATTTATCATAAACATTACTGTATTCTTGAAATTTCTCAATATGTATTTTATAGTTGTATGGAAATTTTGTGTAATGTAATGACATAAACATTACTATATTCTTGAAAAAAAAATTGAATTTTTTTGAATCAACAAATGTATAAATTTTTTATCAGCATTCCTCATCTATGCAGTATAGTTTCATTCGAACTTTTTCATAAGCTTTAAGAAATTTGTGTTTATCATTAACAAACTTTTGTGGCATACTTTTGTAGTTTATTTTTTTGAAAAATTTAGTTCTCAGTGTCATATATGCTAATAGAATGAATATATTTTCCTTTTTCCGAAATGCTTCATTATTAATTACTCTTATCTCTTTCAGTTTAATATAGATTGTGCAATGCTTTAGATTATTGACCATGAGGTCCAACTCAGTTTTTGGCCTTAGAATGTATCATTTTCTTAATTACGTTGTGAGTATTTGGATTTTCTTTTTCCTACAACACTGTCGAAGAGAGCACTCTCTGCCATGCAAATTATATGTACATCAACGTAAAATGTTTTACTATTTCTTTTCTTATACGATATACAAATTCATTTAACTTAATGACTAAATTTTTTATAGACATGCAATGCATGTGCATTATACTAGTGAAGAACAATTGGAATCAAATTCTGAATCTCTATCGAAACTGACAATTTACTGTTAATTTCTCTTGCCATTTCTCTAGCCCAACCAACTGTATGGTAATATCTCTCATCTTTTATTTTCCTGATTTGTTCACATAGTTACTTCTGTTAATACATTTTAGAGGCTATGGAAACAGAAATTACTTCTGTTACTTCTGTTTTTCTATATATATTAAGGGCCGAAGCCGCTAAGCTCTATCCTTATTATAAAAAATAAAAATAAAAAAAAGACACAAAGTTGAGAATGGAACGGTTCTTTTGAAAAGTAATATATCTTTCTGAACGTTCAATAGTAATTTTTAATTAATAATTTTTATATATTGTGAATCCCTCTCTGCTGACTCGATTGCTTTTTTTTTTTTTTTTTTTTGAGGTAAAAAGTGGAATAAGGCCACCTGTTTCGTTAATAAAAAGTTAATAAAACAATTCCGGCGTACCGGAAGAAAACAACAGTACAAAACAAACCAAAACTACAATGCAGAAATAAAAGAAACAAAAGAACGAAAAACAAGCCCCCCCAACAAACCCTGGGGGGTGTGTCTAACTACTAAAACCTCAAGCAACCAGGATGAAACAACAGCTGGAATAAGCACTGTCATGACTGGTGAAGCCAGTCCCTCAGTCCAGCGTCGGTCTGATCTCTACCTCCTCATCGTCGAACTCCTCTACCTGGAATACTCTGGCTATCATTCCTCTTGCCCCCGTGGCCGCAGCTGTAGCCCAAAAAAAGATAAGATGCATGATGTGAGTCAGGTTACCAGAAATACTATTACATGAAGCACGAAAATAAAAATTATTTCTGTCAAGCCATAACACCCATGTTGTTGCCGCTATTGCGATGTACCACGCCTCCTTCATATCATGGCGAATCTTTGCAAATTTGGGGTCAATCCACAAATCCTCATATACACAGGGGTAGTCGCATGTTCCTAAGGCTCGGAGTACCTCAACCATAGTTGCTTTACTTCTTGGGCAGTGAATGAAAAGGTGATTTAGATCTTCCACCTGTACTTCACAGAAACCACAATTGGTCTCCACATGTGGTTGTCTTTTAGCAAGGTTTTTCCTAGTGAGGATAGCATTATTGAGCACTAGCCATAAGAAACTCTGACTTTAAGGGGGATTTTCACCTTCCACAGCACCTGTGCCCAGCTGGGTCTGCACCCTCGAAAGTGGATCCGATGATACATGAATCTCACCGAGAACGCTCCCTTGCTCTCGAGACCCCATCGCTTCTGATCTGGGCCATGCGTGCACCTTGTGCCTGCCCGTGTGATGTGTGCTTGCATGTCGAGCAATTGCTGGCGTAAGTCTGGGGTGAGCGTCCCTCGGAACGCTGGTCTCCAGCCTCCCTTTTTCTAACCTTCGGCAACGGTCATATTCGGTCGACTCGACCTCACATACAGCTCTGGGAACATTTCCTTCAGGTTATGGGCTCCACACCACCTATCCCACCAGAATCTGGTGGACCGACCATTGCCGATAGTCGACGAGACTGCTGAATTGAAGGGGCAGCTAGCCTTTGCAATTCCTTTCCAGAGTCGCGTAACTTTAGCCCCTACTCGGAAGCCAAGGGTTCTCGTGCCTTTTCCCCTTAGATAAGGTTGGATGAAGTCCTGCCAACCTTCCCCGCTGTTGTGGTATACCTTCCACCACCATTTTCCCAACAGGGCAAGGTTCATATCTCGGAGGTCGATGATGTCTAGCCCTCCATGCTTCTTCTTCATGTAAGCGATACTCCACTTGACGAGGTGGTAACCTCCTTTATCCGAGTCTGCCCCCTTCCAAAGGAATCGTTTTCGAATCCGGTCAATCCTCTGGATCACCCATCTTGGCAGCTCGAAAAATGACATGTAGTAGATTGGTAGGTTGGACAACACAGAGTTGATGAGTACCACTCTGCCCCCGAGTGACAACGATTTACCTTTCCAACCAGACAGTCTGTCCTCCACCCTGTCAATGATAGGCAACTAGTCTGCTTTGGATAATTTTCCTAGTCTGAGTGGCAGCCCTAGGTATTTGATAGGGAAGCCACTCGTCGTACAGTTCAAAATAGTAGCGTGTTCCCCTACTTCGTCATCGGAAAGGGAAATTGGAGTCAGTGCACTCTTGTAAAAATTAATCCTAAGTCCTGACCAAGCCTCAAAACAGTATAGATCCCTTTAAAGCAGGCAGTTTCTCGTGTAGACCCATTACAAAAGAGTAGAGTGTCATCTGCGTATTGCAGGATCGTACACCCTTTAGTAGACGCGGAGTTGGCCACTGACGTGATCCAACATTTTTCCTGGCAGTTCTCCAGCATAACCCTCAACACATCCGCTACGATAGTAAACAGAAGTGGTGATAGCGGGTTCCCTGTCTGAGCCCCTTCCTGCAGGAGAACAGCTGTCCGGACCTACCATTCACTGAAATGGCCGTTTTGCTAGTCTGCAAGCACTGCCTGATCCAACAGATCCATTTATTTCCGAGTCCCCTACCCCTGAGAGCCTCCAGCAAGCACTCCCAATCGACCGAGTCGTACGCTTTCTCAAAATCCAGCTTAAGCAGAAAGCTCTTAGAGTTGGTTGTATGGCAGCGGTGGATAACTTGTTCCGCCGTTGCCACACAATCTAGGATATTTCTGCCCTTAATGAAGCCCGATTGAGATTTGTGGATAAGGCAGTCCATAATATTTCCCAGGTGGATCGCTAGGATTTTTGTAATATTCTTCGCCGAGCAATTTATTAGGCTGATCAGCCTAAAATCTTTCACTTTCGACGCCTCTTCCCGTTTGGGAATCAGGACTACATCCGCAAAATTAAACATGCCCAATCTGAGCTTGTTGTTAAAAAAGTCATCCAGCAATGCCATATAGTCCCCTTTAATTTTTTCCCAGAAAATTTGGAAGAACATCATTAGGAACCTATCTGGCTCTGGCGACTTGTCAGCTCCCATGTGACTTATAGCCTGTTTAACTTCCACCTCCGAGAACGGAGACTCCAGGCAGGATAGTGAGGGCGATGACTCGATCTGATAAGCCTGCTAGAAATCATTTCTGAGTGGGACCCGGAAGTCATTCTTCTTCCCCAAGAGGTCCTTGTAGTATCCTTGGAAGGCTGTGGAAATCACCTGTTCATCTTGTACAGACCCAGAATTGTTTGATGCTTCCTTCAGAAAGAAGTCAAATATGAACAATTTATAGTCATGGTAAGAAAAAAACATGAGAAAGCTCCTACCAACTCCCCCCCCCCCCCCCCCCCCCCCCCATCTCCAGTTCCCCAGACCACCATCCCGGCCTACCGCCACTTCCTCTCTAACTCAGCTTCCTCATTTGCCTTCTCCTCCACCTACCGCCAACTCCTCTCTAACTCTGTTTCCTCCCTTGCCTCTACTTTCTGCTTTTGCCGCACTTAACCCCCCTGCCAGCATCTTCTCCCCCAATACTCTTGTGTCTTCGGACCTGTTGCTTCACCCCAATATGCTATCGGAATTAGAACTAAGTGGATGCGGACCCAACGAGAGGGTCCGACACCACACTGCAACCCTAATCGATTGCTTTTTTTTCAATAGGTACATTACAATATTACATTTAGTTTCACATGAACGTTATCCTGATTCAGTTACCCTTTTCAAAAAAAAATCTATAATGCGTAGCCTTTAAGATTATTTATAGAAAGATCAAGATGTTAGAAAGGCTGGCACCCAAATGGAGGTTGGGGAGGCGGCTACCTCGGGCCTCCGAATTTTTTACAATTTTCGGGTCCCCAAATTTTATTTCCTTGTATTCTTATATACGTATTTTGTGCGTAATTTTTTTAGGGCCGCCAAATTTAATTTTTTGAACTTTTGTTTTAAAAATTAGTAATTGAATCGGCTTAATTTAGTTGGGATTGAATTTGTATGGAAATTTTTTTTCTCAAATCATTAAATCTCTATCTATTTCTTCATATACTTCGGTTTTTAAGAATTGTAGCAAAAAAAATTCTTCAATTTTTTTTTTAATAACTTTAAAAAAAAAAATTTGTCTGAAGCCCCATTTCGTGAGTTCGCCTCGGACCACCGTAAACTCAGGGCCGGTTCTGGATGTTGGTCACCCTTGAACATGCATCTCTGTGGAGAGCTCTGTTAGAGTCCACACTGAATATTATAGTAATTGTGCTATAGGATTTTCTATTTGAAAACTGAAGATAATTCTTCTCTCATGAACGGGGTTCGGAGTAGGTCCTCAGCGGAAAGAGCCTTCATGGTTCTTGGTATACTAAGTTACTAACTATCATCCATATAGCTTTGAGATTAATGACTTAATCTAGTAATAACAGTTTGTTAAGGGTCCAAGAACCATGATGACTCTTGGCTCTAGTGACCTAACCTGAACCCCTGAGTGTGCTTATCAATAGGGATTTGTAGAGATTAAAAGGCAACTGAATCACTGAAAAATTCACAAGAAACATGATGCATAATACTTGTTTGAATAGTGAATAATAAATTATATATAGTGAGGTGATCCCCTAAGGCCCTACTCCACCTCTTATTTTGAGGCCCTCCGTGATATGAACCCCCATGAAAAGTGCAAATTGTTTATCTTGTTATACATACATATGATAGCCTAAGGATGTAAATCAAGTTATTTGATATTTATTTTTTCCTTCATCATGTCGTTAGAAAAGTAAAGAATTCACAGCATTTGCCGCGTTGTAAAATATAAAGAAATGATCTACAAATAACTTGATTTTACACTTTTTTTTTTTTGAATAAAAAGTGACCAAAGTCACCAATCTCATTATTGATTGATTAACGGGATTACAACAAAAGTCTTACAACATCTGAAACTTCATACAGTGCTCATCGGCACTAAATACAACAAATCTAAAAGAAGAGAACATCTTTGCTAAAAGCAGGAGAAAATCATGAAAAGCCCTAAGGCAACAAAAAGATATATGGATACCCGGGTCACCAAAACAGTAGTGACGGCAATCTCCTCAGTGATCGATCACCCACCCACTAGTCATTGGCTAGCTACTTCCCGTCTCCGCCTGATCACTCTGCCCCGTGGACTCTGCCTCTCTTCCTGGGACCGGAATGACCTGTCCATTCATGTTTAAGAACGACAATTTTGCGCAATAAAATATAAAATTGACATCTAATGTTACGAAAGCATAAGTCATTTCTATCCCTCCATAAAGCCCACAGAATCGCCCCAGCGGTGATATCCCATAATGACTTACGTTATTTCCTAATATTGTTATTTCTCCAGTCTCCCATAGGTCTTGTATGTTGTTCGGCGTCTCTACCATATGAAATTCCAACCCAAAAACTTCCCACACTAACGCGGCTCTCGAACAGAGAAAGAATAGGTGGTTAGAGTCCTCCTCCTGAAGATTGCACTGTTGGCATATATGATCTAACATGATATTCCGTTTCCTTAGGTTAGTTTTGGTCAATATCGCGTTGTGGAGAACCAGCCATGAGAAAGCTTTGACCTTGGTCAGAATTTGCGATACCCAAATGATCTTGGCATGATTGTTTCTGATTCCACCATCATTAAGGATTCCGTACATTGACGACACCGTGAAGTTCTTCACTTTTCCTCTACTCCACTCTCTGTTGTCAACTGCCCCTCTAATTGGCCTATCTGCTCCTCTTAGCAATCCTTGCAACTCTCCCAGTTGATTCTGTCCCCTATTTGTGAGAATTTCTCCGTCTAGTAGTCTCCAACTTCCATTCCTCCATCTTTCGTTGACAAGGTCGTCCACCGTGTCAACAACGTTAGCAAGCGCTGGGAAAATAGATTGTAACGTGTTCTCCCCACACCATTTATCCTTCCAGAATCTGGTGTTTTTCCCATTTCCTATTTTGCATGTCGTGTTAGTATGGAAAGCTTCCCCCATTTTTTCAATCCCTTTCCATAAGAATGAACTCTTGCCTTGTCTACACCTTCCTCCAAATCTATAGATTTTCTGCCTTCTATATCTCATGAATGAGTTTCTCCACCACGCTTTCCTTTGTTTGTGCATCTTTCACCACCATTTGGACAGTAGTGACTTATTCATATCTCTTAAGTTGACAATCTCCAACCCTCCAAACTCCTTCTTCTTGCACACTCGTTCCCATTTCATCAGGTGGATCCCCTTCCCATCCCCATATCCTTTCCAAAGGAAATGCTGCCTGCACCTATCGATTCTTGTAATCACCCAGGATGGGATTTCATGTACGGACATGAGATAAGTTGGCAGGCTACTGAGGACCGAGTTGATTAAAGTAATTCTACCTCCTAATGAAAGAAACTTTCCTTTCCATGCGGCCAGTTTCTTCTCAATTTTTTCAATTAACGGCTCCTAATCCTCTTTTTTCATCTTTCCAGGCCTTATGGGAGTCCCTAGGTACCTCATCGGGTATTCCCCCTGTCCGCACCCGGTTAGAGATGAGATGACCTCCATCGAGTTCGCTTGGTTATAGCTCAGTCTCACCACACAGCTCTTTTGAAGGTTGACCGCCAGTCCCGACCAGTACTCAAAATATCTGAGAAGAACTCTACTAGCCAAGATTTTCTCTACCTTGGACACCCCGAACAAAAGGGTGTCGTTTGCGTACTGCAGAATTGAGAGTGGTATTGCTATCCCTTTAACTTTGACCCCTTAATAATACCCCTTTCTAGTCCTCTTTTGTTCATCTCCGTCATCGTCGGCTACGATCGAAAAAATAAGAGGCGACAATGGATCTCCCTGTCTGAGGTTGCATCTAATTTTCGAACCACTCTGTCCGTTAACTTGGATAAACGATTTTTCGTTGCTCACGCACATCTTCATCCATCTCTTCCATTTATCTCCAAACCCTTTAAGGTGGAAAGCCTCGTCCACACAGTCCCAGTCCACTGTATCGTAAGCCTTTTCGAAGTCTAGTTTAAGTAGGAAACCATCTATTTTATCTTTTTTGCCTCTGCATGCCAATTCATGAGCTGACGCGTTGCTATCCAATATGTCCCCCCCCCCCTTAATGAAGCCGCTTTGCGACACATCTATGATGTCCGCCAGGTGTGGAGACAGTCTATTGGCCAATACTTTGGAGATGATTTTGAACGAGCCATTAAGAAGACTAATCGGTCGCAGATCTGAGACCCTAAGAACCTCCGTCTTTTTCGGAATAAGCACAACATTTGCGTAGTTTAACCGCTCAATCTTCGTCTCATGGTCGTGTACCTCTTGGAAGATCTGTAGGAAGTCATTCCTGATGATCGACCAATAACATTTGTAGAAGAAAATGGAAAATCCATCCGGCCCCGGGGCCTTGTCCTGACCCAGGCTCTTGATTACCGTCAGAATTTCTTCTTCGCTGAAGGCACCCTCCAAACTCTCGCACCCATCAATTCTAGACTCGCTCCACATTTTGCGGTCTAGATTGCACTTAATCCTTCTTTTCCTTCCCAGTAAATCTTTGTAGGAGGCATCTATATGACTTCTTATAACTGCACTGTCTTCCGTCCAAACATCCCCTACCATTAGACCTCCTATATGGTTCTAAAGCCTTCTCCCGTTAGCCACATTGTGAAAGAATGTCGTGTTCGCGTCCCCCTCCCTAAGCCACTGAATCCTAGATCTCTGTTTCCAGTAGCATTCCTCCCTTTCTCCAATGAGATGTAGTTCCGCTCTCCAAGAAGTAAGTTCTCGGAATTCCCCTTGCTGCAAGACTCTATCTTCCTCAATGGTTTCCAACTCTTGTGCCCTTCTGACCAACCACTCTTTTCTTTTCCTGTTCTCCTCATTTTCTTTCCTTGCCCAAATTCGAAGGCGTTTACGAAGCCTTCTGAGTTTGAGAATCCAGATCGATATCGCATCTCCTGCCGCGATTGGTTCTTCCCAAGACGTCTGTATCAGCTTCCTGAGATCCGCGTTGAAGGACCACGCTTTCTCAAACCTAAAATTTCGTGTTTGTCCACTTGCCTCTCTTTCCCCTTCCAAGTTGAGAGGGATATGGTCTGATGTGGCCCTAGGAACATATCTTACTGACGCCAATGGGTAGAGGTCCTCCCAGTCCGTTGATTTTACACTTTTAGGCTATCAAATGTATGTTTAACAAATGAACGGTTTAGATTTTTAATGGGAGGTTTGTATCGGTGGGGTCACATATGAGGCCTTAAAATAAGAGATGAGGTAGGGCATTAGGAGGCCATCCCTCTATATATATTTACGATGTGTTAACTACTACTCTTTCCATCTACATAGACTCAAGTATAAATTTTGCCATGAGCCCTAACAATCATCATTAAGTTTTACAAGCATATCAAGCACAATTATTTCTATTATCCTCACAAATCAAACAGATAGTTGATTTATTTGTAGGATATTTAAATTTTGGATATTCGAAGTACTGGTATATTCGAAGTAGCCAGAGTGAAGGAAGTTAGTAGGGTCAAATTAGCGCGCAACCACACATTTAAATGTGTAGGGTCTTTGCTTGTTTGATTTCTTCTGAGAGCATAACAAGGACCTGCATCTGTGTTCGTGAAATAAAAATTGTTTAATTTGAACTTATAAGTGGGTGAATGTAGGCCAGATGCAATGTCGGCCGTTGAAGTGGAAAAGAGGGGGCGCCCCACAATCATACAATGATGTATGAAGATAAGAATCTTCATCTCATCCATCGGTTTGGATTTTGAGGGCCGAGATTCACTTCTAATCGAAGAATATCCCGTATAATTCTTGATATTTCTTGAGAATGTGACTAAGGTCCAAGAATATCCCCATCTTCCTCATTAATTCTCGCATTGTTTCTATTCTCGTGTACATGTCTATGAAGATGGAGAATGCTAATTATATTTTAAAATGTTATACTTCTTAATTTTACATTACAAACATTTCTCATAAAAAGAAAGAAAGGAAAATGCAGGTACTAGCCTGTTTCATATGGGGATACTTCAGTATTTTGAGTCATGCTTGGATATATTTACTTCTCCACCAAACACACCAAAAAAAAAAAAAACAAAAAAAAAAAAAAATCAACGGGGATATTGCAACTTTTATAGTAATTATATCATACATTATGATAATAGGAGAGAGAATGTACCACACTCTCCTTTCTCCATTTTGAAATAGAGAAAGGAGAGAAAAAGTACGAATATCTTAACACGTGCACACACCCAGCCATCCGATCGTCCAGATGCGCGATGAAATTCGTAATCGAGGCTCCCGATCGTGCCACCTCGCCACCCAATCACGCATGTCCAATTTACTAAGCGGGCGAGTATAGGCTCGATGGACAATCTAGATCGCTCAAAAAATCGTACCAGCTCGATAAATAAATAAAAAATTCCAGAAAATAATTTAAATTGGGAAATTAAATAAAATCCCAATATTTATTATTAAATATGAAAATTTAATTAGGAATTCTATAAAATAATTAAAATTTTGAATCTATACAATATATTATGCTAAACCACTTTTGTCATGGATTTTTTTCATTTTTTCTTTCTATAATAAAAAAAAGAGGGCAAATGTAAGAGATAACGCTCCACTCTTACTTCATCCAAATTGTAATTGGATTCTTCATTATTATATAGATGTTATTAGGTGAATTTTTCAAAAAAAAAAATTATTATTTAAAAAAAAATTATGTGCAGTATTGTGCGGATGATACTACATATTATATTATATTATATTATACAAGTTTGTACAATATTGCACAAGGGTACACTAGTATTGCTATTAAGCATGTAGTATTACTTAATCTTGATACACCAAAAATTTCAAAATGATATGGATGTACTTAATCGATGCAATAGGAAGCAAAAAGATACAATTTGTTGTGTATTTAGTAAACAATTAAAACTACACAATCTAGACATGTTGTTAAGTGCCTCAATCTCAACTATAATCTTCCTTTTTTTAGCTTTAAATTAATGTCAAACCCCCCTCTCAGAGCAATCAAGCTAAGAATCAATTAAAACACCCCATATTCGAAAGATACTTTACAACTTGATTGTACATGAGAGAACATAGTTAGACCACTGATTATTAGTTGCCACTCACCTCCTTGAGCTTTCGACGGTTAGCCTTGATACCAATTCAACAAGATGATAATATTAAAATTAGCAGAAAAGGTGAGTGTAATGGAAAAGGTTAGGAACCAAATGCTGCTTTCCAATCATATCTTCTCATTCTCAAATAAATATTTGGGAAATGGAAAGATATTACAGTGAAAATATTCATTTGAATCAGGTTCTCATATCTAAAAGTCTTGAAGGATCTGCTGATCATCTATTGAAATTGAAGGGCAATTTGACTTTGACGCAAACAATGTCCTTGTCAGACTGAGCATACGATCAACTTAGTTATGTTGTTCAAGTCATAGAATAAAATTGTCGAATATTGATGTATATTTTCATCAATTTGTAGGTAAGGTGCACCTCAAATTAAAAGGGTGTAAGAAGAGTAGTTTATGAAAGAATACATCATCTCAAGTCACCTTCCTGCGATTCAACCCAAGAAAGGTTTGTCATGATATGTAGCACAACGATATATTTTGCAGCTCTCTCGGTTAACCAAGAATTGGTTTCTGCTTAAAACAGGTAGTCTACCATATATTGGCTACAACCAAATGTCAAACGTCAACTGAGATTTTAATGGCAAACAACGTATAACTAGTGATGAGTTGGACAGATTATGGGACAATATGTAGGATTTTGACTTAAAGTTAGGCACATTCTTTTCCACTTCAAAATGGAGTAATATGATTTGCTTAGCAACTAAAAAAATGTTGTGTATAAACATAGGATTCGAACTCTGTTATATATCAGAAGATCCTTTGATTTCAGACAGAATTTGATTGAAGTATCTCTCTTCTAAATTAGTAAGAGTCCACACATGACACGGACTTGACTCAGATCAGGTGAGCCAATTCAGTGGAAGGCTGTCAAAAATGATTCCTTGCAGGACCAGCAACTTAAGCCGGTGTGTCGTCTTCTGGTTTTCTCAGGGCCCGCTGTAGATCATATTTGCGACATATTAAATTATCAGTGTCTTTTTTATCTTTTTGCTTTATGATTCTTTTTTGTTGCGTTTCCTTAGTTCTCATGTATTTGTTATCCTTCACTTCTCAGCTCTCAAATTATATGATTAGTTACTTCTAATAATTTCTTATAGTTTTGACTGAAAAAAAAAAAAAAAAAAAAAAAAAAAAACCTTAGTTAAGATAATTGGAGAACCCTATACATTTACGGTTTGATGACTTTACGAGAAAACATATTTTACTTGTTATACTCTTAATTGTCTATGATTTTTTGTGTTTCCGTTGACTGGTCACTCTCTATTCTTCTCAAACTTTTTCCCTTCATTATGAATACATTTTTTTTTCTTGTTTTAAATGTTTCGATTTTTTTCCTTTCTTTTTTTTTCATATATATTCTTATGTGAAGACAATCTCATATAATTTCCTGACCAATGCCATTCTGTATCCTTCAAAACTATGAATTTTTTCCAAAATGACCCTTTTTTTGAAAGTTTTTCCCGAACTGCCCTTTTTTTTTGTTCCCTAAACGACCCGCTCGCTTTTCGAAAAAGCGAGTTTGGTTAAAAATAACTCGCTTTTTCAGAAAGCGAGTGTAAAACTTTTGATTTTCGAAAGGTTAGACTCGCTTTTTGAAAAAACGAGTTATTTTTAACCAAACTCGCTTTTTTACTTGGTTATTTTGATAAATACTTTCGAAAGTGGGTTAGCTTGGTCTATACTTTTAGAAAGTGGGTTATTTTGGTATATAATTTCTGAAAGTGGGTCATTTTGGTAACAGGTTCTTTCTACATCTCATTATCACTTCATCTTCTTTAGACTACTATATATGAAATCGTTTGTCAGGACTTTCTATATCACATTGTCACTTCATCTTCTTTGGTCATGATTTTATAAAGTTAGCAACTGTTTAGCAGTAGTCGAGGATATACATAACTTGACATTATTTCAGTATACATATAATTGGTTTGTTTTAAGTTATCGAGAATGAGCCCATACATACTCCCAATCAATCTTAGCTTTTGGCCTATCAATCATATGCGCTGGGTTCTTGCGCCAAAAATTCTTCTATTAAAAGGGTGGTTGTAACTTCGTCCATGGCTGCTGTTATATATAATGGTAGACCACAAAAGCCTGACGTGATAATTGATGTGACATGGTTCTCTAGTTCTGAATATTGTCAGCAGACTAAGATTTGCTCATAATATATTGTTTTGTATTTCTTGCACTTGTTTTGAAAGCCCGAGTTTATTTTTTTACAACAAAGAAGAAATTTTCTCTCTTGACGACCTGGCCTATCCGGGTCTGGATCCGGGTCTCGGTCCTAAATTGGGACCCGTTGTACTTTCAGGTCTGGGTCCGGGTCCGCTCAAAAGAGACCCGACCCGAACCCGAACCCGGACCCGTTAAAAAAAACCCAAAAAATCAACATAAAAATAAATATTCTATTACCACATCGAGAGAGAAAATTTCTTCTTTGTTGGCGCAAGATCTTCTGTCTCTCGGTGGATTTAATACTTTAAATATAAATAATATATATTAAATATGTAAAGTTTATAAATAAAAAAAAACTATGAAAGTGAGAGACAGATGAACTTCATCCGTCCCTTACTACCGCATGACCCTTTTACCCCTAAGGTGATAATCTGGTTATATGAAAGAAGGGGTAACTTGGTCATTTTTGCCAATTATGAAATACAAAAAAAAAATATTATGGACCCTTTTAACCACCCTCGCTTTTTCAGAAAGCGAGTGTGAGACTTTTGGCGCAAGAACTCAGCGCATATGATTGATAGGTTAAAAACTAATTATGTGTATACCGGGAATTGGGAGTATCTATGGGCTCATTCTCGACAACTTAAAACACATCAATTATGTGTATACTGAAATAATGTCAAGTTATGTATATCCTCGACTACTGCTAAACAGTTGTTAACTTTATAAAATTATGACCAAAGAAAATGAGGTGACAATGTGATATAGAATGTCCTGATAAACGATTTCATATATAGTAGTCTAAAGAAGATGAAGTGACAATGAGATATAGAAAGAACTTGTTATCCAAATAATCAACTTTCTGAAATTATTTACCAAAATAAGCCACTTTCTAAAAGTATTACCAAGCTGACCCACTTTTGAAAGTATTTATCAAAATAACTAAGTGCGCTTTTTGAAAAAGCAAGGTCAAAAATAACTCAAAAATAACTCGTTTTTTCAAAAAACGAGTCTAACATTTCGAAAATTAAAAGTTTCACGCTCACTTTTTGAAAAAGCGAATTATTTTTAACCAAACTCGCTTTTTCAAAAACGAGTGAGTCGTTTAGGGAAAAAAAAATGGGCAGTTCGGAAAAAACTTTCAAAAAGAGGGTCATTTTGGTGAAAAATTCCAAAACTATCTGATAAAAGAAATGGGCCGTACAAATATGTTGTTTGGATCTTGTATCTTGTATCTTGGGGCCGTTACTTATATAGTTTTGAATGTTTCTAAGGCCCTTCTATTTGTTATTCTTTTTCTTAGTTTTATTAGGGCCTTGTAGATTCTTTTATGGGCCCAAGTTACATGGGCTTGTAGCATTGCTTCAATAGCTTTTTATAAATAAATAAAAAGGAAATGATAATCCTCAAGACAAGTGCTTGTTCAACAAAACAAACAAACAAACAAACAAACAAACAAATCGTGGGGTCAGTTTTCAATCTGCAGAGCTTGGGCCCATAAATGGGATCCCCCAGCGAGGTGAAGGCAGGAATCGGCAGGTGATAAAATTCTGCCAGACTTGTCTCGGGTGGATGTGCATGTGCTGCGGAGACACTGTACAAAGCTAAACTGACGTACTTACAATTTTGCTAGACCGAGCTTGTTTGTCGGCCCACCCTCCAGAGTTGTTAGAGGGATTTGTTGTTTGTACGCGTCATGTTACTTCATGTATGTTTTATTTTTTGTCTGTAGTTTGTACTTGGGCTCAGTACTCTGGGTTTGTTTCATTAAACTCTTATTAATGAAACAGGGTGGCTAGATTTCACCTTTTCCCTCAAAAATAATAACAAACAAACAAACAAGTTTCTTATCAAAGAAAAGAAAGAACATTCAAAATTGTTGACCCAAAAACAAAAAACAAAAAATCAAAATAGATTAGCAAAAGAAAAGGATCCAACGTCTAAAATTGAACAAGCATTAAATAAAAGATCCCCAATTCCTTATTTATATATAAGTAGTTAAATTAAAGGAAATATAATGTATTTTTTTTTTTGATCAAAAAATATAATGTATTAGTGAAGAAGTAAATGACTTGAAATTATAAAATATTTCCAGGGAAAAAAGGAACAGAAACATTTAGAAAATAATAACAAAAAAAAAAAATTTAGAGTGTTCTGTACCCTGTCACATGTCTGGTACTGTACTCATATCGATGCTTAATAGGTCCCTCCAGATCCGATCGACTCTCTCAATTTCTCCTCCACCCCCCTTCTTTAATCTTGTTCCCCTCCTCTTATTCTCCAAACCCTTTTCTTTGAGAGCCCTCTTTCGTAGTTTCTCGTTTTTCCCCTTCTGATCCTTCCCGTCCCCGGTGCGCTCCCCTCCAGGTGGTAGCTTCGTCGGTTGGAGGCCCTTCCCGAGCCGTTGTCTGTCTGGTCTATCTCAGCGCGGTGAAGTCTCCAGCTTGGTTCTCCTTCGCAGCCGGCGTCTGGCGTTCTTTGCCCCGTTGGTTCCTGGTAGGTCTGATCCTCCGGTCTCCTCAAGCGTCGCCGCGGGTAAGTCTCGTCCAGAGCTAATCGCTGTAAGTATCGTTCTCTTGCGTTTGGTTTATTTTTGGTGGGTGCTGTTGGTTGTGGCGCTAGGCTTCGCTTGCCTTTAACCTGTGCGGTAGGTTGAAGAGCGGTTGTCTTTTCTCTCAGTCTCCCTTCGAAACTCTCGTGGTTATCAC
This sequence comes from Hemerocallis citrina, assembly GCA_017893485.1. Lineage (NCBI taxonomy): Eukaryota > Viridiplantae > Streptophyta > Magnoliopsida > Asparagales > Asphodelaceae > Hemerocallis > Hemerocallis citrina. Next base: position 343,867,938 of record CM030359.1, read on the forward strand.
TTTTTGAGTTTCGTTTGATCTTTTTCTGTCGTTCGTTTGTGACTCTGCCTGCCGTGGCTGGGTTTGCTATTATCCCTAGGTGTTCTGACTATACTATCGTTCTTCTCCCTCCTCTCTCTCTCATTCTCTATCTGTGATTGGTTGCATTTGCCCGTTAGGGGCTTCTCTGCGCGTTGCTTCTGCCTCAGGTGGTGGGTTGCTGTAGTGGCTCGTTAGCACCGCCATTGTTGTCCGGCTTAGTTGTTATTGGGCCTGTTTCTTTTTGGTGGTTGGCCCATGGATCTATCATGGGTGCAAGTAGTCAAAAAAAATTCAAAAAAAAGAATTATTGACCAGAAACTCTCTTTTAGTGGGTTTAGCCCACCTGACTTTCTTCGGCCTGGTTACACGAAGCTTCCTAGTAATTTCCCTTCCCCTTCTTCCCGCCAATCCCCTTCTAGGTTCTCTTCATCTTCTCTCTTCTCTAATTCTCATTCCCTTCGTTCTCCGTTGGTTTGCTTTCACTGCTTGCAACCAGGCCACATTAAAAGATTCTGTGTTGCAGCAATGAGGTGTCTCTTTTGCCTGAAAGATGGCCATTCTCGCCCTAAGTGCTTCACCCTTCAAAGGATGTTGGGCCTATCGATCAGTGTTCCCATTTCGGATCAAGTTCTAGCCGCGATTGATTTCCCAGCTTTACAACGAAAGCTCTCTGCGGATTCCTCTCTCATCCCCAAAATCAAAAAAAATACTTCCATGTCTCCTCTTCTCCCTACGCCCCCTATGATCAATCGTATTGAAGAGCCTGTTAGTCGTCCGGCTATTGCCAAGTTGTCCCCCTCTGTAAGCTCCGTCTCACCAAACGTCTTACAAGTTTTCCTCCCCTCCGTCGACCTCTCTGATCGATTGAAATCGTTCGACTCCTACGGGGCGATATCTTTTAATGGAGGTTCGATTCCTACTTTTACTCTTAACTCTCTTCTCAGCAACTCGTGTAATGTGAAAAATTGGGACTGGTTCCTTTGTTCGTGCTGGAACGGCGACGTAGTTATTCGATGCCCTTCACCCAAGTTGCTCCAGGATTTTATAGAAAACGCTTCTTTATCGGTGGGATCGATCTCTCTTTCTATTCGTAAATGGAATCAAGTTAATCCTCCTAAAACCGATCCCAAATCCAGTCCTACGGTTGTTACTTTACTGGGGCTCCCCCCATTCTTTGACTCGGTGCATCGTATGGGGAATTTGGCATGTTGTGTGGGCAAATTAACTAGTATCTCAGCAGCATCTAAACTAGCTTCAGGATGTATGCAAGTAGAAGCTATCTTTGACATTCCTGAAAGTCAAGATCGTAATGAGGCATTTGTGCTTAAGGATGGGATAGTCTCTTTCCCTGTTTCGGTTCAATACCACAATCCCTCATCCTCAGAGGGAACTGGTCTACTTAAGTCTGCTAGTCCAGCGATCTCTTACCCCTTAGCCTCTTCCGCTCGATCTTCGTTCCATCCAGGATCGGGGTCCTCTTCTAAACCCCAATGGAGGAGCCCACTGAAAGCTTCTGTTAAGAAAAAATTCCAACCCCCTAACAAATCTTTTGTTCCCTCCGGTAAGTCGAAGATTTCGCCGGCCAAGCCTCCGAACCTAGTTTGGATCAATCCGGATCTCAATTCTCAAATCTCTTCGAAGAATGTTTCCAAAGTTTCGGAACGTATGAATGTCACTCCTTTGGCTATCGCCTCTTTATCTGAGACTCAGGAGGTCAAGCTTTCTTTTTCTTCTCCTCTTGCTGCTGCTGAGGAAGCTCCCTCTAACTCCGAGCTTTCAAACCCTGTCTCCCACTGGCCTAAGTGGGAAGTTAACCCGCATTTTGAATCCGATTGGCAGAGGTTTCAAAAGCAAGCTCATTTCCCATCTATCACGGCTGCTGATCCCGCTCTTCCTCCCATCAAGGTCAAATCCGATAAAGCTCCCCAAGTTCCCGGTTGGACTGATGCTGACAACCTGTTGGAGGAAGAGGAAGAAGACCGTAAGAGGGATCTAACCAACAGCAAGGTTAGTGTTATTGTTTATTTGAGGTTTTTATCCTTTTTTGATGCTGTTCTTTTGCATTATCGATTTGTGAGATTTATTTTCTATTTTCCCCTCCATTACCGTGTATCTCGACTTCTGAGTTCCCCCTATCCTTTCGTTCTGTTATCGGAAGCACGCTGTTCCTTTTCTTCTCATATTAAATTAGCGATGCACGCCTCATTAAGTGCTTTCCTACCACGGTTCGGCGCCGTATTCTATTTAGGGTTATTTCCTCATGTTCATCTTGGGGCGGGGTCTGGAGCAGATATTACCCCATCTTCATTTTCGCTCGATTTACGCCTCCCTCAGTTGGTCGACACTGATATCCCTCTTCGGCCTGTCGGAGTTGTGAACAATGCATTACCTAATTCTCAATTGTCGGCAGTTTCCATATCTTCCCCCCGCTTGATTAGATCTAGTGCTCGATTACGAGCTAGATGTCGTGCTTCGGCCTCAAATGCCAATATTGGTGAGGTTTCGGCTTCGCATCATCCTTCGTTGTCTTGTCCTCCTGACCCTGCCATCGTTTCTGTGAATTCTCCTCTAGGATCTATTTATCAGCTTCAATTTGATCATTGTTCTGATAAAGATCTTATATCCATTTCGTCGAAATTAGGTTTTTTAACTTTAACGTCCCCCTCTTCGGTGGCTTTAGCCATCAGGAATAAAGAACGATCTAGAGTCAAAGAGTTCGAAGGTATTTAATGATTACTGTTTCATAGAATATCAGGGGACTGAATTGTCCCGACAAGCAAAGATCTATATATCAATTGATTTCTTCTTCTCACTGCGACCTCATTTCGATTCAAGAAACTAAGCTCGAGGTTCCCTCTCCCTCGATTCTTAGAACGATCGGAGGTTCCCTCATTTCGAACTGGATTTCCCTAGATGCGATTGGATCTAGGGGAGGTATCCTGTTCGGGTTTAAAGAGGCGATGTTCTCTATCATATCGATTCATCGCCTCAACTTCTTCCTCATTGTTAAACTTCATTGGTTGCCTCTTAACACTTACCTCACGGTTATCTCAGTTTATGGTCCATCTTCGTCTGTTGGTCGGCCGTTGTTTTGGACCGAATTCCTCTCCCTATTGCCCTATTCTAACGAGCTGTGCATCTTCTGTGGAGACTTTAACGTCACGCGATTCGCCAACGAAAGATCTAATAGTTCGTCGACGGGCAATCACCGCTTCAACGATTGCATCCAAACTATGCTTCTGACCGATATTCCATTATCAGGCAGATCCTTTACGTGGTCGAACCTCCGCCATCGTCCAGCGATGGCGAAGCTCGATCGGTTTTTGGTGTCCAATGTTTGGATTAACCGTTTTCATAACTCTTTCGCTCTCGCCTTACCCAACCCCTCCTCAGATCACGTTCCCATCGCGCTTCATTCTGATTTCCAATTCCCTCGCCACCATCAATTCAGATTCGAAAAATTTTGGTTGCAAGACCAAGTCTTCGTTAACCTCGTGTCGGACTGCCTTTCAGTCATTTCTGGTTCTTCTGGATTAGGGTCTATCCTTCTTAAACTTCACGCGATTAAATTCGGTTGTAAAATCTGGCGGAATGAAAGACAATTTAACACCAATTTCCTAAAACAATTTTACCTCTCCTCCATTGAATCGATAGATCAAATGGAGGAGCAAGGGCCGATCTCGATTGAATTATTCAATGAGCGGCATTCTTGCAAAAAAGAATTTTCGGATATTCTCCACCAAGAACACGTGAAATGGGCTCAGAGAGCGAAATTTCGATGGCTCAAAGAGGGCGATTGCAATACTGCTTTTTTTCATAATTTTGCCTCCCATAGGCAGAGATGTAATCACATATCTTCTATCATTCACGAGGGGGTTGAACTTTCTTCTAATGAAGACATTCACCTATCTTTCCTCCGGATCTACAAAAATCTCATTGGTTCATCCAAACCTAGGTCCTTGAGCCTGGATTGGACTCAACTATACGGCGATGATCCTAGTGATCTCTCTTCTCTTGATTCGCCATTTTCGATGGAAGAAATCAAACAGGCGGTATTCACTTTAAAAAGCGATGCGGCGCCGGGCCCTGACGGCTTCCCCGCGTTCTTCTTTCAAAAATTCTGGCATTATTTGAAAGATGACCTTTACCGTATGTTCGCCGAGCTTCATCAAGGCTCTTTTTCTTTTGATCGCATCAACTACGCTCACATTGTTCTTATTCCTAAACTAATCGGTGCGAATACCGTGGCTAATTTTAGGCCGATTAGTCTGATCAATACCACGTTCAAAATTATCATGAAAGTTCTGTCGGCTAGACTAGGAGAGGTGATTCCTTCCCTTCTTGATCCGGCTCAATCGGGTTTTATTAAAGACCGTTTCATTCTTGATAGCGTCGCTTCGGCACAGGAAATTATTTCCTATTGTCACAATTCCAAATCAGAAGGGATTCTCCTCAAACTTGAATTCCAAAAAGCTTATGATAACGTTTCTTGGGAATTCCTTTTCGATATCTTAGCAATAGGGGTTTTGGTCCCAAATGGATTGCTTGGATCAAGTCTAGCCTGTTTGCGGGTACATCTTCCATCCTCATTAATGGATAAGAAGGTCATAAATTTAAAATCAAATGCGGGCTCAGGCAAGGTGACCCGCTTTCTTCCCTTTTATTCTCTCTTGTAGCAGACGTATTCAGTAAACTTCTTCGCAATGCTTGGGACGCCCAAGTCATCGAAGGACTGGGTGAATCTCGTTCCTTCAATGGCGTACTGAACCTTCAGTACGCCGACGACACCATTATTCTGGCCAAACCTAATCAACATACTCTCAGAAACCTGAAACTACTCTATTGCTTCGAACTAGCATCTGGTCTTTCTATCAATTTTCAAAAATCGTCAGTCATTTGGTTGGGAGGTACTCCCAATAGACAAGATGAAACATCCGCGTTCTTTAACTGCCCGGTCGCATCTTTTCCTATTACGTACCTAGGGATCCCACTGAGGTGGGGCAAACTTCATAGATCGGATTGGTCTCCGATGATTGACAATGTCGAATCCAGACTGTCGGTGTGGTCTGGGAGACAATTGTCTAGAGGCGGTAGACTAATCCTACTCAACTCAGTTCTTTCCTCTATTCCCCTGTACATGATGTCATTCTATTTCATTCCGTCGTGGGTCATCAAAAGAATTGATCGTATTAGAAGTAATTTCCTCTGGTCGGGTTCTTCTAGTTACAATCCCGGTTCACATCTTTGTAATTGGAAACTCGTCTATTCTTCTAAATTGGCTGGTGGATTAGGTGTTGTAGACATTAGGCACCAAAACCTAGCCTTGCTAGGCAAATGGATCTGGAGTCTCCTTAAAAAGGAGGACCTCCCCTGGATTAGATGCATCAAAGCTAATTACTTTGTAGCCAATCCATGGTGGAGTTTTCCGTTGCGTCCTCACAGGAAATCATCCCCATTTTGGAAAGGCATTTGGAAAGCGGCAGCGGCGTTCCGGTGTGGTTTATACCACGTTTGTAAGGATGGTTCCATGACCAGATTCTGGTCAGATATCTGGATCGGTTGCTCCTCTTTAGCTACCGCTTTCCCCGCGATTTTTTCGGATGGCCGCCAACCCCCTGGCTTTAGTAGCTGATTCCTATAGCTTCATCGACGGCCATAGGGTTTGGACGATTCCCCTTTTATCTAATCTTTTGCCCCATTTAGCTCCCGAGTTTGATAAATTAATCGAGATCATTAACAATGTGGAATGACATGATAAAGAGGATTTCCTCTGGCGATGGAACTCGTCTAAAAACTTCTCAGTCCGTTTCTTCTATCTTTTCCTCAATTTTCGAGGGATCAGGTCGCCTTTCTACGACTTGGTTTGGAAATCTTGTGCTCCGTTGAAAGTTAAGATTCTAGTGTGGTTAGCGCTCAACAATAAACTCCTTACCGTGGAACTTCTCAACAAAAGAAATATTGCAGTGGGACAATTGTGTCCTCTTTGCGAGTCGTTTTCCGAGGATGCGAATCACTTGTTTGTTGGCTGCGACTACACTCTTTCTCTTTGGAAAATTACCGTTCTGGCATGGGAAGTGTCTGACACTCCGATCAGTCTAATCGATTGCTGGTCTAAGCGCCCCCTAACCGTAATTTCCACAACTCTTGGATCCTCTCTTTCCAGATTATTCTATGGATTATCTGGAAAGAAAGAAATCACAGAATTTTCCGGCATATTCTCACTCCTTCGCGTTCATTAGCTAAAGAGTTTATCCTGTTATTCAATTTTTGGTCTTCTTCATTAAAATCGGAAGTTAGAGATAATATGAAAGGAGAAAGGTTGGAGAATGCTTACAATTGTCTTATTAATCTCAATGCTATTTAACGTTCTAATTCTCTAGCATCTTTTGCGTGATTGTTATCACCTCATTAGCTTATTGGTTGCTCATTGTAGTTAGCTGTTTTTATCCCAGATTATCTCGTTGCTGTCTCTCTTCTGGCTCTTTTGCAGTTTGGCTCGCTGTAATACCGGTGAGATCTTATATTTATCCTTTGATTATGTTCTTTTGCAGGATTGATGGGTAGTGTTGTCTATCCTATTTTGTTCTGGGCTAGCTTTTTGGCTCCTGTTACCGCTGATTTCGGTGTGGGGGTAAACAGATGAGATTTGTGAGTTCGAGAAAACCTGAACAGCAGATCAAAGCCTTCTGATTCCTGCCGCAACCTGCAAGGAAGTGCGAAACACCGTGGTTGATCCCGGCGACGCACCCTCCGACGCTCTTGTCAGTAACCAGTGATGATTAAAAAAGAGCTTTAGTTGGGAAAAGAGTGATTAACCTATAACAGTGGTAGGTGGGGGGTATTTATAGTCGCCGTTGGGATCAGATTAGGAATGTGATTCCTGTGATCTGATAAGGCATAAAATGCTCGTAATCAGATTAGGAATGTAATCCCTTAATTTCCGGTGAGAGGATAACTGCAAATCAGGCCCGTTGATTTAGTCAAATCAGTGACCCTGATCTCCTCTTGTTGGTCTGGGTTTGTATCGGGTCGGGACCCATACCCAGTTGAGATGGATCCATTCACGGATTGTTGGATCTGTGAGGAGGAGACCCAGTACCCGCTTCGGACCCGTTAGTAGGTGAAATTACCGTTTTACCCCTGAGCTTTAAGATTCGTCTCCGATGTGAACGGTCCCGATTTAATCCTATTTTTAGCCATATCACGAGCCCCCCACTCCTAGAGACTGGGTTTTTCAGTCTTTGAGGAGTAGTTTTACTGTTCTAATGGCGTACGGGATTTTATCGGCGTTCTTAAGGGAGTTTTGGATCTAGCTTGGAGTGTAACGGTGTTATTCTGGGCTTGTAAAATGCCCAAAAATATTCTCAGAATTTTCTGGATTTTTTGTGATTTTTCCAGATTTTTCTGAATTTTTTCTAATTTATTTTGAATTTTTTATTCATTTTCCGAATTAAATAATTAATTATCGAAAATATTAATTAATTATTATAATTTAATAATTATTTTTCCAGAATTTTAAAATATTTTTTCTGAATTAATAATTATTTTTTAGAATTTTTAATTAATTTTTTTGATTTTTAAAATATTTTTTGGATTTTTTTAAATAAAAAAACAAATAAATAAATTAATTAATTAATTAAATTAAATAATACCTGACACGTGGCGCATTCTGCGCCGTCGGATCCTGGCACGAATCTCGAGGGGGGCACGTTTTTCGAAAAATCGTTATTTGTCGTTTTGTACAGACGTGGCGCGATCTGAGCCGTTCATCAATTTTTGCGCGATTTTCGCAAAGATCCAACGGTTGGAGTTGCTCGGTGGCTTTTTTCTTCGTTTGCAGGATCGGAAAGGGGCTTGTTCGGCTGCCGGCCGAGAGGTGACTTCGTCCTCAGGAGTGAGGCCACATCGAGCTGCCACGTGGCACTTTTTTTTTTTCGCCAGCTTCGTTCTTCTTCTTCTTTTCTTCTTGAGCTCTGTTCTTTTCTTCTTCGTTCTCTTCATCTCTCTTCTTCGTCCACGACTCCTACCCCGCCTCCGCCTCCTATCATGCCTCCGACTCCGACTCCGTCCCGTCTTCGTCTCCGAGGGCGTTAATGGAGCTCGGTGGAAAGAACCTCGACGATGGGGAAGTTCGGCCATGGTGGAGCTTCGTGACGCGGCTCGGAGTGAGGGTGAGAGAGCTCGGCAACGGCGAGGGTACCGTGGAGTTCGTCTCGTGGAGAGCTCGGCACTTGTAGTTGGAGCGGAGCTTGACGGAGGAGAGGAGTTTGGTGGAGGAGAGGAGCTCGTTCGCCGTGGAGGAGCTCGCCGCTGGAGCTTAGCAGTGGAGGCGTGGTGAGGCGTGCTCGACGGGAGGTGGAGCTCGTCGGCAGAGGAGCTCGGAGAGGCCGCGGTGGAGCTTGGAGGAGTGGAGCTCGTGGTTAACGAAGAGGTTGCTTGGCAAGGAATGGAGGTCGGGAGGTCGGAGCTCGAAGCAGTGGAGAGCTCGGCATCGCGAGGGGTCTGCGGAGCTCGAGCTCAGTAATGGGTTCGTAGCTCAGCGCCGGAGCTGGGAGGCCGGCGAAGATGTGTTTGAAGCTTTTGAGCTCGGCATTGCGGCGCGGCTTGGTCGCGAGCGCGAGCGCTGAGCTCATTAGTGGCAACGATGGGCTAGTCGAAGGAGCAGCTCGGAGCTCGCGCCGTGGAGGAGCTCGCCGCAGGAGCTCAGTCGTGGAGAGTTCGGCATGGGAGTTTGTGACGAAGCGGAGTTCGAAGCTTCGGAGGTTGATGGGTTGGCGAGCTTGGCGATGGGTGCTCGATGCCGTCGGAGGAGCTCGACGCCGTAGCGCTCGTCGGAGCTCAACGTGAGCTCGGTGGAGGACGAGGTCGGCGAGGGAGCTCGGCACTGTGGAGCTTTGGGTTTCTACATCGCTGTTTTGGCACCAGGAGTATTGGAGAAGGAGATGGGAAGGGGTTCGGGTTGGATCCCCTTAACGGGTCCGAACCCGGCCCCTTGTGCCTCCTTTTTTTTTTTGTTCGGCGAATCCGGGCGCGAATTTTGAGGCAATTTTTTGGTCATTTTGCAGCTCGGTAGGGCAGTAGCTCGGATGGTAGATCCGAGCTATGTGGCTCGATCTGGGCCGTTGGATGGTGGCACGAATCTCGAGACGGGCTCAATTCCCAAGAAAACGCTATCTTGTCGTGTAGTGGTGCTGGCATGATCTGAGCCGTCTGATTGAGATCTTACAAGAATGTTAAGGAGAAAGTGAGTTTTCTCCATTTGCAGGATCAGAAAGGCACTTGCTCGGCAGCCTACCGGGCTCTTTGATGTTGGGGCTCGGATGGGAAGAGCTCGGATTCTTGCTCGGGTTCGGCTCGGATTTCTCCCTCGCGCGAGTGGCTCGGCTCGGATTCCCGAGCTATTCGGTGCAGCTGCATTGAGATCCACTTTTCCGGTGCTACGGAGGTCCGAACGGGGCGTGCGACCCCTCGTTTCGAAGCTAGTTCGAAGATCTACAACTTCTCTGTAGGAGTGGGATGAAGATTCACCCTCCTTCATGGTCAAAATAGCCCCGCAAGATGCATGTCTTCATGAAGTTGATAAGTACTTTGGTCTTGGGGATTTTGGAAGAGGAGCTCTACTCCTAGGGGCGGAGAAGATGTGCTAGGAAGGCCCTTGTGCTTGGAAGACCCTTGGGCTAGGAAGACCCTTGTAAGGTGTGCTAGGAAGGCCCTTGTGCTTGGAAGGCCCTTGGGCTAGGAAGACCCTTGGGGCGAAGAAGAGGCGCGAGTGGGCCGGATCGCTAGTCGCTCGGCTAGGAATACTGAGCGACGTGGAGCGATCTGAGCCGCTGGATCTCAGCGCGGATCTCGAGGTGGGCACAGTTTCCAAGAAAACACTATCTTATCGTTTAGCGACGATGGCAAGATCTGGGCCGTTGGATGATGGCACGAATCTCGAGACGGCTCAGTTCCCAAGAAAATGCTATCTTGTCGTTTAGCGACGCTGGCAAGATCTGGGCTGTCTGATCGAGATCTTGCACGAATGTTGAGGAGAAAGTGAGTTTTCTCTGTTTGCAGGATCAGAAAGGCACTTGCTCGGTAGCCGACCGGGCTCTTTGATGTTGGGGTCGGATCGCTACTTGCTCGGCATTCGAGCGGATGGAAGAGCTTGGCTCTGGAAGAGAGCCATTTGGGAGACGAGTTTGAGGAGCAACTCTAGGAGAGAGTTGTGAGCTCCGAACTCGTTGAGAGGAGGTCCGAGCGGAGCGAAGAGCTCGGCTCTGGAAGAGAGCCATTTGTGAGATGAGTTTGAGGAGCAACTCTTGGAGAGAGTTTTGAGCTCTGAACTCATTGAGAAGAGGTCCGCTTCGGGGATGAGCAGAGCGAAGAGCTCAGCTCTGGAAGAGAGCTATTTGTGAGACGAGTGTGAGGAGGGACTCTATGAGAGAGTTGTGCTCCAAACTCGTCGAGGAGGGGTCCGCTTCGGCGGCGAGCGGAGGGAAGAGCTCGGCTCTGGAAGAGAGCCATTTGTGAGATGAGTTTGAGGAGCAACTCTTGGAGAGAGTTTTGAGCTTCGAACTCGTTGAGAAGAGGTCCGCTTCGGCGGCGAGCGGAGGGAAGAGCTCGGCTCTGGAAGAGAGCCATTTATGAGATGAGTTTGAGGAGCAATTCTTGGAGAGAGTTTTGAGCTCCGAACTCGTTGAGAAGAGGTCCGCTTCGGAGATGAGCGGAGCGAAGAGCTCAACTCTGGAAGAGAGCTATTTGTGAGACGAGTGTGAGGAGGGACTCTATGAGAGAGTTGTGCTCCAAACTCGTTGAGAAGAGGTCCGCTTCGGGGATGAGCAGAGCGAAGAGCTCAGCTCTGGAAGAGAGCTATTTGTGAGACGAGTGTGAGGAGGGACTCTATGAGAGAGTTGTGCTCCAAACTCGTCGAGGAGAGGTCCGCTTCGGCGGCGAGCGGAGGGAAGAGCTCGGCTCTGGAAGAGAGCCATTTGTGAGATGAGTTTGAGGAGCAACTCTTGGAGAGAGTTTTGAGCTCCGAACTCGTTGAGAAGAGGTCCGCTTCGGCGGCGAGCGGAGGGAAGAGCTCGGCTCTGGAAGAGAGCCATTTGTGAGAAGAGTTTGAGGAGCAACTCTTGGAGAGAGTTTTGAGCTCCGAACTCGTTGAGAAGAGGTCCGCTTTGGGGATGAGCGGAGCGAAGAGCTCAGCTCTGGAAGAGAGCTATTTGTGAGACGAGTGTGAGGAGGGATTCTATGGGAGAGTTATGCTCCCAACTCGTGGAGAAGAGGTCCGCTTCGGAGGCAAGCGGATGGAAGAGCTCGACTCTGGAAGAGAGCTATTTGTGAGACGAGTGTGAGGAGGGACTCTATGAGAGAGTTGTGCTCCAAACTCGTCAAGAAGAGGTCCGCTTCGGCGGAGAGCGGAGGGAAGAGCTCGGCTCTGGAAGAGAGCCATTTGTGAGATGAGTTTGAGGAGCAACTCTTGGAGAGAGTTTTGAGCTCCGAACTCGTCGAGAAGAGGTCCGCTTTGGCGGCGAGCGGAGGGAAGAGCTCGGCTCCGGAAGAAAGCCATTTGTGAGGCAAGTGTGAGGAGCAACTCTAGGGGAGAGCTGTAGCTCCAAACTCGCTGCTTATGTGAGAGAGTCAACGGTTGTGGGAGCAATTCCGAATGGCGAACCACTTCTAACCTGCTGAAGAGTAGGTTATTTGAAGAGGAATCGAGCCAAGTGTTGGACTCCGAACCATCGGTAGAGGTAGTCAACGGTTGTGGGAGCAATCCCGAATGGCGACCCACTTCTAACCTGCTGAAGAGCAGGTTATTTGAAGAGGAATCGAGCCAAGTGTTGGACTCCAAACCATCGGTAGAGGTAGTCAACGGTTGTGGGAGCAATTCCGAATGGCGAACCACTTCTAACCTGCTGAAGAGCAAGTTATCTGAAGCAGAATCGAGCCAAGTGTTGGACTCCGAACTCGTTGGGAAGAGCTTAGTAAGTTGCAGGAGCAGCCATGTAGAAGAGGCTGGACTCCGAACTCACCCTTCAGCGAGTCACGACTCGGAGAGGTAGAGATGAAGCAAGAGCAACAATTTCCAATGAAAAAACGTAAAGTTTTAGTGAAATAAACTAAGTGGCTGCTTCAATATGGCGAGCCCTTATTACATGCTATTGGCCGAATTATAAGCATCGGCCTTATTAAAAATCAAGATCCTGCTTCTATGATAAGGTGAAGACCTCTTGGGAAGAGTCAGGAGGTTCTGAGTCTTAAAAGCTCGGTGGGCCCTTCGGTTCGTTTGTTGGCTCCTCAGGGGGGAAGCTCGGCCCCCTCTTTCTGGACGAACCTGGTCAGGTGCCCCCGCTGTATGAGTTCTTCGATCTCTTCCTTCAGAGCCCGACAATCATCCGTGTCGTGGCCGTGGTCCCTGTGAAAGCGGCACCACTTATCCTTGTTCCTCTTCTTTCCAGGTGTATTCATTCTAGGGGGAGCACGGAGTAGCCTTTCCTTGTCCACTTCCATAAGAACTTCTGATATATTGGCAACGAGGGGGGTGAACTTCTCAAACCGAGGAGTCGGGCAGCACTGGCCATTACCGTCCTTCTGAAGCTTCTCTTCTTCTTCGGTCAGCTTTCGTTTCGTCCCTGAGGTAGACCCTCCGAAGCTTGGAAGGTAGGCGGCCTCTTCGGCACGAAAGTACTTGTCACACCTGAGAAGGAGGTCAGCAAAGTTTTGTGGAGGCTTCTTAGCAAGAGAGGAGCGGAGGCTGGAATTGAAGACGTTGGATTGGAAGGCGGCTGTTGCGATGGATTGGTCGAGGGAGGCTATGGACCTGACCTCCGTAGTGAACCTCTTCACATAGTCTCTCAACTTCTCTCCCTTCTCCTGGCGGAGCTGGAGTAACGAGAGGCTGGTCTTCTCCGTGCGTCTACTACTCATGAAGTGGGTGATGAAGAGGGTCTCGAATTGCTCGAAGGAGAAGATGGAAGAGGGAGCAAGGCGGGAGTACCATTCCCTAGCCGACCCCTTCAGGGTGGCGGGGAAGGTCTTGCAAAGTAAGGCGTCCGAAGCCTGGTGGATGAGCATGAGGGTCTTGAAGCTTTCGATGTGGTCCACGGGGTCCGACTCCCCCGAGTAAGTTTCGAACTTCGGGGGTTCGAACCCCCTCGGGATGGGAGCCTCCATGATGGTTCGGGAGAAAGGGGGTCTGCTCGGACGGATGGTTCTGCTGCTCGACCCCTCCCCCTCATCCATCCGACCGATTCGCCTCTCCACCTCATGGAGACGGCGGTATAGGGCATCGTCCCTCCTGCGGTAGTCGAACAAGCCTCTGGACTCGTCTTCGTAGGAGGGAGAGCCGGGGCTACGACGATGGTCGTCCCGAGAGCGGCGAGGGCTAAGATCATGCTGCCGGTGGTTAGGAGCCGGCGGAGGAGAGGCGGACCTACGGCGAGGACTGGGAACCTGTTGGGGCGAAGGAACCTTTTGGGCCTCATTGTTGTTGGGTCGGAGGTTAAGAGCCTGCAACACCGTTGCTTGAAACTGCAGGAACTCGGTGCGAGTGATGGGCGCCTCATTGTTCCTCGGCTGGTGCCGACCAGTAGGAGAGTGGCGCCTCCTCCTGTAATGCCCGGGTGACTCTCTCCGCCCTCTCCTGGTAGGAGACCTTCTACGCTCGCAGTGGTGAGGATTCCGCTCATCTGGACGTTGTAGGCGGGAGGCTCCCTCTCGGGACCGCTTTTTGTCCAGACGGTGGCGGAGATCCTCATCCCTCTGCCGGTTGAGGATAGTATTTCGAAGGTCAGGGGCCTGAGGACTATAGGAGGCGTAAGAGTCTGTAGAGGCGTTGTGTACCGATATGTGGTCTCGATGGAGAGGTTGTTTTTGCTTCCGTGGATCGGGACCGTTTGGGGGTTGCTGGTTCGGAAGAGGAGGTGGGTCCTGCTGGACACGGTCCTCGGCTGGAGGAGGAAGTTGTCCTTGCTGCGGAGCGGGATGGACGGGGACTTCTTGCTGGTCCGCGGGGTTGGGTGCACGATTGGACCCCCTGGATCTTACTTTTCTGGGAGGCATGGCTGGAGAAGAGCTAGTCGACGAGGAAGAGGCGGAGGCTATTCGTATGGTTTCCCACAGACGGCGCCAATCTGTTACCGCTGATTTCGGTGTGGGGGTAAACAGATGAGATTTATGAGTTCGAGAAAACCTGAACAGCAGATCCAAGCCTTCTGATTCCTGCCGCAACCTGCAAGGAAGTGCGAAACACCGGGGTTGATCCCGGCGACGCACCCTCCGACGCTCTTGTCAGTAACCAGTGATGATTAAAAAAGAGCTTTAGTTGGGAAAAGAGTGATTAACCTGTAACAGTGGTAGGTGGTGGGTATTTATAGTCGTCGTTGGGATCCGATTAGGAATGTGATTCCTGTGATCTGATAAGGCATAAAATCCTCGTAATCAGATTAGGAATGTAATCCCTTAATTCCCGGTGAGAGGATAACTGCAAATCAGGCCCGTTGATTTAGTCAAATCAGTGACCCTGATCTCCTCTTGCTGGTCTGGGTTTGTATCGGGTCGGGACCCGTACCCAGTTGAGATGGATCCGTTCGCGGGTTGTTGGATCTGTGAGGAGGAGACCCAGTACCCGCTTCGGACCCGTTAGTAGGTGAAATTACCGTTTTATCCCTGAGCTTTAAGATTCGTCTTCGATGTGAACGGTCCCGATTTAATCCTATTTTTAGCTATATCAGCTCCCGTAGTGGGGCTTCCCTGGCTGGGATTGGTTGCCCAGGTCTTCTGTTGTGGGTATGCTACTGCTCTCTTCGGTTTTTTTTGAGTTAGGGATGGCGATGATGTTCATGTGCTTCACTAATGGCTAGAATGTTTCGTTCTGTTTTTATTCCCTCTTTCTGAGCTCATATGTTTAGAGCTTTTTGTTGGTTTCATTACTATGCTGTTCCTTCTCATTGGATGTATCCGGTTCTAGCTGTGGATGTTTGGCTGTATGGATTGGTATCAGTCTTTTAATGTTCTATCTTATAATTAAGTTAGTGCTGTGTTCCATGGGTTATCTGTGTATTGCTGTTATTTGATTTCAGCTGTTTGGTGGGACTCGTTGTTATTAGCATTGAGATCTTTGTTCTGGTGGATTATTTTCTAACTGTTTTATTCAGTTGTTGTGGAGACCTGCTATTTGGGTGGAGTATTCTCCTGCTACTGTTTGTTTGCCGTATAGGTGGTCTTCTTCCTTTGGCCGCTTGTTTCTTCGCGACAGGATAGGAGATCATCTCATTCACGGTACTCAGTTTTGTGAGTTGTTGGTCTTTCGGCTGTCGGTCTTTCGCAGGGACGAGAGCTTTCAGGCGAGATGGCGACCTTAGTCTCCGCACTTCATTTCCTTCACATCTGCAGCTGTAGCTTCTCCATTGTCCTAGAGTGGTTCTGAATTCTCGTTCAGCTTGCATCTAGGAGGGGTGTGGTGTGCTGTTCTCAGCTCAGTGGCTGCTCATCAGTGGATTTTAGTCTTGTAGGTTCTGTATTGTAGTATATAGTTTTGGTTCTATCTGTTTTACGCCTTGTAAGACCCTGCTACTAGTTATTTTTATGATATATTATGGCTGGAGTCTTTGGACTCTATCCGTTTCATCAAAAACATTTAGAAAATAATAGTATAGTATATACCATGAGATTATTGCCTGTCACTCACATGAGTGTTTTGGTAAATAGGTAAGCAGAAAGAAATTAATAGATGTACAGTTTGCGTTAAGCTACATCATATTCTCTAAAGAGAGAAAGAAAGGGGAAAAATGGGATCATCAATCATCGAGTTTGTTTATCCTTTGTTCTTGCAGATATAATAGTAAAATTAATTTCTTTATTTCACATGCTCTTGAGTTAATTCGCAGGTTGTTTTGAACAAAGAAACTGAGCTCTGAAAATGTTCTTACCATTCTAGATGTTGCCACTGGCAAGATACAGTGAATTTCACACTTCAACTCTAGGAAGAAGTCGTCGTTTTGCGCTTTACAAGAAACTAGAATTATTAATCCTACAGGTAGAGACTTTGAGGATCTTAGATCTTTAGGATCGTTCGAGTGGCGGTTTCTTCTGCCATTGGTATGTCGGGAGGAATTGCATTAGGGTTCGATTAAAACTTTTTCGAATGTATAGACGAATTCATTGGTGCATTCTCGGTCACTATTAGGGTTAAATGAAAAAGGGATGGGTGGCAACACATGATTTCCACACTTTACGGGCCGTACTGCCATAATCTTAGGAATCAGTTTTGGAGAGAATTGATTGCGATCCGCAGGAGATGGAGGGGCCCTTGGGTAGTTGGGGGGGGGGAGGGATTTTAACATCACTAGATTTCTTCACGAACATCAAGGTAGAGGCACCAGCGAGAGAGATAGGAGGAATTTCAATGAGATTATTAATGATCTTGAGGTTGTGGATATGGTGGCTTCTGATAGAAGATTTACGAGGTCAAATATACAAGCCAATCCTACTTTAGCCAAGTTGGATTGGATATTAGTCTCTGGTGATTGGTTGGATGAGTTTCCATTAGCGACGTCGAAGTCTATTCCGAGATACACATCGGACCACACACCGTTGGTTCTAGAGTGCGGGGATAACAGTAGGGTAGATTCACAACCATTTAGATTTGAAAAGGTTTGGATTAAGAGCGAGAATATCACAAAGATTATTCAGGAGTCGTGGGCAAAACCCACCTCCACGAACAACGGGGTATCCAGGTGGATTGTCAAGCTGAGGTGATTGCAGAAAGATCTCAAAGCATGGGCTTTTCCGAAATTTGGAGATCTTAGAGGGGAGAAAGAAAGGATAGGGGATAGAATACAAGAATTGGAAAAGTGTCGAGAACTCAGAAACCTGGAAACTCACGAATTGGATGAACTCACGTCCGGAAGAGCTGAGCTTCATAGACTGGGTGAAATGGAAGAAATCAACTAGAGACATAGAGCTAGAATTCAGTGGCTGAAAGAAGGGGACTCGAACACTACCTTTTTTCATAAGGTCGCTTCTGGAAGAAGAAGACACAACCACGTAACAGGATTGTTTGTTGGAGATGACTAGACAGAAGACGAGAGTCTAATTAAACAACACATAGGCACCTCATTTAGGGAAATCTTGGGTATGAAGAGACGGGTACAATGTAGCCTTCACAATGATATGTTGGCGGAGTCAAGGATGGATGGTTGTGAGGGGATAGAGGGAGAGTTTTCGGAGGAAGAGGTCGTTAAAGCTATCAAATCTCTGGGCCAAGATAAGGCGCCTGGCCCTGACGGGTTCCCGATCTTCTTCTATAAAATTTTCTAGAATATCATCAGGAAGGACTTTCTAGATATCTTTGTGGAACTGCATCAGGGTGAGGCCCAAATTGAAAGATTAAATTATGCAAACGTAGTTCTCATTCCAAAGAAGGCAGAGGTGCTTAGAGTATCAGACCTAAGACCGATTAGTCTGCTGAATGGATCGTTCAAAATTATTACAAAGGTATTGACCATGAGATTAGCACCACATCTTTGTGATATTATTGATGAAAACCAAAGCAGATTTATCAAAGGAATGGACATTTTGGATAGTATAGCGTCAGCCCAAGAAATGGTTTATAGAGGAAACAAGGATAGGTTGAATGGTTTCCTTCTGAAACTAGATTTCCAAAAAGCTTATGACAAGGTAGAGTGGGATTGCGTGGACGACTCTCATGTGAGAGGATTTGGCGCAAAATGGAGATTATGGATGAGGAAATGCATTAGGGAGGGAAAATCTTTCATTCAATTGAATGGGAAATACGGTAGGGAAATCAGGGGGGAAAGAGGTCTTAGACAGGGCGATCCACTTTTCCCTCTCATTTTCACGCTTATAGCAGACGGACTGGCAGAAATGTGTAGAAGAGGTAGAGACTCTCAAATTATCAAGGGTGTTGTTGTTAAAGGTGTGTCGGAGCCTATGTCGATTCTTCAGTACGCAGACGATACACTCATTTTTGGAGAGTGAAACATTGAAGAAATAATTGCACTCAGAGTTTTGTTAAGGTGCTTTGAAGTCTGGTCAGGACTAGCGGTTAACCTACACAAGAGATGTGTGATACCGCTTAGCAAAGACAGAGGTATCCAGGGTCATGACACATGTGTTGGACTGTGTTGTAGGGGAAAACCCGATTAAATACTTGGGTACACCGTTCAGACCAGGAAGAATGCGTAAAGAGGATTGGATTCCATTGGTGGAGAAAGTAAAGAAGAAATTGGTTGGTTGGAAAGTAAACTACTTATCTATAGGAGGAAGAATCACTCTGATTAACGCAGTCCTTAGCAATATCCCGACATTCATTATGGCTATCTATGAGCTACCAAAAATGGGTGATCGACAGAATTGATAGATGTAGGCACCGATTCCTTTGGAAAGGAAAAAATGAGAACAATAGTGGTTATCACTTGGTTAGATGGGAGAGGGCATGTAAGAAGAAAAAATTTGGAGGTCTGGGAATTGTTAATCTGAAAGACATGAAATGAGCAATACTTAGCAAATGGTGGTGGAAGATGTACAAGCATCGGAATGCGTGGTGGAATAAATCATTCCATGTATATAGGAGAAGGAAGATGGTCCGATTCGGAGGGAGGACCAAACACGGGAAGACTTCTTTCTTGTGGAAAGGAATTGCAAAGGTGGGGGAGAGCTTTCACTTTAACACCACAACCAGAATCAGGAATGGAAAAGATACAAGATTTTGGAAAGATAAATGGTGTAGGGACAACACGCTGGAGTCGGTGTTCCCGCAATTAGCACTACAAACAACCAACGTTAATCTACTGGTGTCAGATGTGTGGAAAAACGACAGAATACAGATTAAGTTTAGGGATAACCCATCATCAGAGGCTATGTATGAGTTACAAAGACTCCAAGATTGGCTAGAAGTGAGAGGGCAATTCTCAAACGAGGGTATTGACATCAGGGTTTGGATTCTAGAACCTAGTAGGAATTTTTCAGTGGTGTACATATATCGATTCCTGAACGACAGGGGAATAAGATCTCAACAAGCTAATATTATCTGGAAGACGGAGGCGCCATCCAAGGTGCAAGCTTTCTTACGGCTTGTTATAAACAACGCTATTCTGTCAAAAGTTAATCTCAAGAAATGTAACGTCCCAAGTGACGATAGGTGCCCTAGATATAATCTAGAGGGGAGGACGTCAAACATATTTTTATAGGTTTCCCTAAGGCTAAACTGACGTGAGAAATTTCGGAACTTAGCTTTGGCACGTTAGAGTTGCCAAATCAAGTTAATGACATTTGGGGATATTGGAGATCGGCACACATTATGGTGGAAAACAGGAGGGTTTGGGATATATCTGTAGCTGCTAGTCTTTGGATCCTATGGCTAAACAGAATTGATTCTTGTTTCTGCTCTATTAACTGTAATTTTAACTTGTTGTTCTACAAAATTTTAAGTCATTTTCCGCTCGTGGTCAAGTAAAGCAGGGGTCAATAAGAGATTGCGTACGGAGCTAGGGGAGTAGGTGGAACGTCCATACCAGTGTAGGCTTCAGGGTCTCTTTCCAGCATGGATGTAGTTTCGGTGGTATCGGGACTGCATGTATCTCGTTAGGTTTTGGTATCACCTACAATGGCTCATTTAAATTGTTCCACTGAGGTGATTTGTAATATTATGAATGTTTTTGTTTATTTAATCCTTCATTAATAAAACAGGTGACCTTTGGGCCACTTTCAATTTCAAAAAAAATAGTACACATTTTCATAAAATAAAATTCCCTTGAAAAAAGATGGTGAGGCTGATATCAAAAAGTGAGAAAAATGCAAGAAAAATAAGAAGTTTACTTCTCTTAACCCAATCTCCCTTGCATACTTTATATCTGTCATCCAAAGTTTACTGTTGCTGCTAATTTTGGTATGAGAGCAAACAGATAGAATTTGTGAGTTCGTAGGAAATCGATTGAGTCAAACCTGAATACCTTCACCGGCATTTGATTGGTTTCCCACCGCTGCCGTGACCTGCAAAAAGTGCAAGATACCGGGTGATGCGGTTTATTTCTGGGAGACGTGTGGATGCACCAGGTGTGAGTTCGGACTCAATTTGTATTGAAGGAGATTGCTGCTCGTCTGCCGACCTTCAGTTGACCTTCTGGGACCTACGGTGAGCTCGGAAAGATATTGAAGGCTGGGCTCGGATCGGAAGGGTCGGATCCGAGGTCTTGTGTACCTGCAGACGGTCCTGAAACACCGGGGTTTGTTCCGGTGGCGGACCCTCCGACGCTCTAGTCAGTCTCTGTGAGAGAGTAGCAATAACTAGGTATATTTAAGTGGCAAAAGATTGATTACCTCAAAAGGTGGGTGTGGGTCTAGTATTTATAGAGAATCCCAACCGGGTTTGGTTCCACTTGGGGGCCGGGTCTGGATCCGAAAGCCCATGGGCCTGACGTGGCAGAAAGCCCAGGGGGTTTAGGGCGGACGTGGCGATACCAGGAGCGGTATAGGGCTGACGTGGCGAAACCCTTGGCGGTATTTGGAGCTGACGTGGCCCATCGTGAGCCTCCTGTGCCTCTGGGGGGAATCGGAGGGCCTAGGCTGCGCCAGGTCATCTTTCTGCCCCGCCAGAGAGGGGGGACGGCCTGTGGGACTGCCCCAGATCGGACTCCGAGGGCTACTGAGGCTCGTCGGTACGAGGAGGCCAGTATCGTGAGGGCAAACACGAGGTTCGGCGCCGACCCTGAAGTGGTCCGGAGCCGAACCAGGTTGTTATCTTTACCTTTCTGAGTGGGAATTGTATTGGGCCCTGGTTGGGCCTCAGGCCATTTTTACACTGTCACACAAGCCCCCCACTCCTGCAGGGGGTGCGGGAGCTAGCCGTGGAGGAGTGCTTATGGCTGTAGAAATGGGATGGTGAGTCACCGGGTCTTCGTGAGAGGGTTACCCTGAGGGTTAGAGCGAGGGCGAGCCAAGGAGCCTTCCTGAGAGGACTACTCTGGTGCTAGACCTGACCTCGAGCTTGGTGAGGAATTTACTGGAAGGCGAGGGCGATTGGCGAGTCGTGAGGCCTTCCTGAGAAGACTACCCTGGTGCTAGACCTGACCTCGAGCAGGTCGAGGGATTACGGGCCAACAAGGGGGGTGGCGAGCCGTTGGCCTTCCTGAGAAGACCACCCTGGTGCCAGACCTGACCTCGAGCTTGGCGAGGGATTACTGGAAGGCAAGGGCGATGGCGAGCCGTGAAGCCTTCCTGAGAAGACTCCCCTGGTGCCAGACCCGACCTCGAGCCGGTAGAGGGATTATGGGCCAACAAGGGGGTGGCGAGCCGTTGGCCTTCCTGAGAAGACCACCCTGGTGCCAGACCTGACCTCGAGCTTGGCGAGGGATTACGGGAAGGCAAGGGCGATGGCGAGCCGTGAAGCCTTCCTGAGAAGACTCCCCTGGTGCCGGACCCGGCCTCGAGCTGGTCGAGGGATTATGGGCCAACAAGGGGGGTGACGAGCCGTTGGCCTTCCTGAGAAGACCACCCTGGTGCCAGACCTGACCTCGAGCTTGGCGAGGGATTACTGGAAGGCAAGGGCGATGGCGAGCCGTGAAGCCTTCCTGAGAAGACTACCCTGGTGCTAGACCTCACCTCGAGCTGGTCGAGGGATTACGGGCCAACAAGGGGGGTGGCGAGCCGTTGGCCTTCCTGAGAAGACCACCCTGGTGCCAGACCTGACCTCGAGCTTGGCGAGGGATTACTGGAAGGCAAGGGCGATGGCGAGCCGTGAAGCCTTCCTGAGAAGACTACCCTGGTGCTAGACCTGACCTCGAGCTGGTCGAGGGATTTCGGGCTAACAAGGGGGATGGCGATCGGTTGGCACCCTAGAGTGATTGAGCGGGGATATCCCACCATTCCTGTGGAGCATTGAAGGCTCTCCGAGAATGGTGTGATGGTCCAATTTCCTAGGGGCATTTAATGGCGCCGCCTAATAAATGTAGATGGTGCATGGTTTTCTGTTGATTGACCTTCCCCGCGCCCCAACGGTTAGTCCCTGGGGGAGGTTATAAATACCTCTCCCCTCCATTGTAGGTATGATCAAAACAGGGGTGGCCCATTGGCCCTCAGAGGTGTTTGCTTCGGCGGACGCCTGTCTTTTGCTAATATTTTCGACCCTAGCAGCGGCGGAGAGGTGGTCACTCTGCCGCCCGGATCTTCTCTTGGATCTGATGGACCTTGATACGGCAGCCAGATCTATAGGAGATCAGGGCGAGAGGGGTAACGGCCGAGATCCGTGCTGTTGGAAGAGGAGCTTCGGATTGGTGGTGGTTTTGCCGTCTGGATCCTTTTTCGGGTCAGACTACCCTGTCATGGATGTTTGGCCCGGGAGAGATCCAGACGAAAAGATGCACCAACCGTATTCCGGTCTTAAGGCTGAAGGGCCTCGGATGGGGGGACCACCTCCCATCGGGGGTCGGTCAGTCCGTCTTGATAGGGCTGCAGGCGATGGCGGTTTCTGTCCCACCCTCGAACTGTTCGGGGTTTCGGCTGCTGAAGCTGTAAGTCCCGGGCTGCTCGAGGGTGAGAGGGGAACTGGTCGAGCGCTGGAGCCCGGGGCGTCTGTCATATGACGGCGCCTTAAACCTTAAGTAAAAATGTTTTCTCTGTCGCGTATTCCACCCGAACCGACCCCATAGTTAGGCTGTCAGTCTGGCGTCTGATGACGTCCTCCGCACAGGTTTCGAGGACGCGGCGCGATTTTCCAGGCGACAGTTGTGCGTCAATCAGTGAACAGTAATCGCGGAAGTCGAGGAGCCGTTCTTCCCTTATATAAGTATTCCCCCCTTTTTCCCTTTCGCCCACTTCAATCTTGCTGCTTTCTTCTTCAAAAAATCTCCCAACCCTTCAGCGATTGTTCTTGCAGTTTGCCGTACTCGGCTCGCCCTCCCGAAGCAGTCCCAGGTTAGTTTGGTAAGTTTGTTTTATCTTTAGGCATAGATGGATAGGGCTCAGTCCGGTTCGTCGGCGTCGTCGTCCAGGGGGGAAGTAAAGCCTGACTCTCCGTCGACGTTGTGGGAAGAGCCCGTGTTCGAGGAGGGGTCGGTGCCCGTTGTGGGCCCTACTGGCTCGATTTCTTTGGAGGACTCAGTAGGTGAGGGGGAAGCGGTGCACAAGACGAGGCCATCGCGTTCCCGACGTCCCTTTGTGGTGGAGAGTAGCGGGTCGGAGGGAGCCGGCGAGGGTTCGGTCGGCATTCGCGTGCTGGAGTTGTCTTCCGATGAGGAGAGAGGCGAGGGTGATATAGCGAGGAGATCCACCGTTCGGGGTCGAGGACCGTCGGAGCGAGTCAAGAAGGAGAAGAGGGCCCCAGGAAAACCGGGGTCGAGGACCGGCGGTTCGAGCAAGGCGCCTGTTTTCCGTAATCTGATGACGGGTTCGCCCGTTCAGCCGAAGCATTTCCGTCAGTACCCCGACGACCTTTCTGACCAGGAGCTCTTCGGAGTGCAACCCTCCTCGCCGAGCCGGAGGAGGGTGATGATGGACGCGATCTCGACCGTTTTGGAGGACGGGGATTTGGAGGTTCTGCAGCTGGCGTATCATATAGGGCCTGGTTACGAACTGCTGATGCCGAGCTCTACTCTGCGCCCTACCGATCCCTTATCAGCTTGGTACTGTGTCTTCCCAGTGGACGCTTTCATCTCTGGCCTGAGGTTGCCAATCCACCCGTTCGTTAGGGACGTGTTGAACTGGGCCTCCTTGGCGCCCATGCAGTACGGGCCGAACTCTTGGAAGCAGATTATCTGCTTTGTGCTGATGTGCGAGGAACAGCAAGTACCCCTGCGGCTGAATGTGTTCCGCGCGATGTTGATGGTCAACCCGTCGGCCGAGGGTTTATACTA
This sequence comes from Hemerocallis citrina, assembly GCA_017893485.1. NCBI lineage: Eukaryota > Viridiplantae > Streptophyta > Magnoliopsida > Asparagales > Asphodelaceae > Hemerocallis > Hemerocallis citrina. The sequence goes on from CM030359.1 coordinate 343,891,814, forward strand.
TATCTCTCCCCGGAGTGGGGGGAAGGTCGTTCGCCACCACCCGGATTCCATTAAGGGATGGAAGGAGAAATATTTGGTGATCCGGAGTGAAGAGCCATGGGACATTCCCACTCGATGGAACCACTCCAAGCCGAACCACCAACCGCCGAGGCAGGGGGATCTGTCGGCCGATGAATGGGGGTTTGTCGAGCGCCTCCGCCAGTCACCTAGCATTGATTGGACGGAGGTGATGGAGACCCATTTGGCGAGCGCTGGACTGAGCCCAGCTGTTATGTGTATGTAGTTGTTTCTTTTCTCTTGGTCCTTTCTTGCTTTCTTGCTCATTGCTCTTAATGGTTTTTCCCGCAGGTATGGACGAGGCATCGATCAAGGCAAAGAGGCTCGCCATGAGGAAGGAGAAGGCTGAGAAGGAGGCGGCGAAGAGGCCGAGGGGGTCGTCCCTAATCATCTCGGAGGTCCAACTTGAGCCGAGGACCAAGAGGGGCCGCTCGGAGACGAGCAAGGGTGTGGCTGCTTCGAAGGGTCAGGGCCTAGCGGGGGCCCCTGTTCTCGACAAGGGGAAAGGTCCCTGGGTCGAGGCCGAAGAAGAGGATCCGGTGGTGGAGTTGTTGCGGCAGCGGTGGGCTCCGGACTGGTCGGTTCTGATGGGGGACCGCCTGACAGAGGAGGCCCAAGCCGTTGAAGTGGTGGAAAAGCTGGCGACCCCTCGCGATCGCAAGGCAATGGAGGGTGAGCCCGTGGAGGTGGCGTTCGCACGCCTGGCGCAGGCCACTGTGCAGGTAAGTCTGTCGACCCTGTCCCTCCTTGTTGATTTTCGTGCGGAGGCCTGATCTTTGTCTGCCGTTGGCTGTAGGCTTGCATACAGGGGGCCAACATAAAGAACCTGTACGAGGCGTCCCTGGCCCAAGAGCGAGCTCGAGCGGAAAAGAGCGAGCTGGAGATGAAGGAGATGCGGATCGAACTCGAGGGTTCGCATAAGAGGGAGCAGCAGCTGGAGCTCCAGCTCAAGGCCAAGGATGTGGAGTGGGAGAAGAAGATGGCCTCCCTGAAGACGAAGTTCATCAAGGAGGCGAAGGAGGTGCTGACTACGGGCCAGCTGATGGTGATCGCGGCCCAGGACAAAAGCTATGCGAAGGCCCTCAGCCACGTGAGGCACTTCTTCCCGGCCCTCGATTTGTCCAAGTTTGAGTATGATATGGAGATCGAGGGGACGTCGAAGACTCCTGGCAAAGAAGGGCCTGCCGTCGACTCGTCGGCTGACGCACCCGTGGATCCGTCCGTCGACGCGGAGGTGGGTCAATGAGTTGTGTAATTTTTGTCTCTCTTTTTCTCTTCCTCGATTGTGTTTGCCTCCCGCGGACTGGCCACCGCATTTTTTGTAAGAAGCACCTGGATTTAGAGTGGCAAGAAAAGTTTTTGACTGGCCGGTTGTTTTGACCTCGGACATTTCTGAATCTTCTTGAGAATGTGTGTTGAGTTGGTTGGTTATCTTGTAGGTCGCGGCTCTCCTTCCTGAGGGGGACTCCCGTAGTTTCTATGTGGCGCGGCTCCGGAGTAAGGTTAAGGTCCTGGAGGCCGCGCTGGCTCGTCATCGAAGGGGGGCTCGGACATCGATACGGCTTGTAACTTTTATCGGAATAAGTCCGCAGTCTTAAGTGCGGAGGCGCGCCGGTTGAGAAGGGCGATGTGGGATCGGGAGCTCGGCGGTGCGGACCTTAGACAGGCCGGGCTTAGTACCTTGGTGCCGAGGCCCTCTCCTGGGGGGTTACCTCGCGACGTCTTTGTGGAGAAGGAGATGGAGATGCCTCGTTACAAGGCGATGTTGGGTGCCTCGTTCTCTTCTTCCGCGGGTCGACAGGCGGAGGGGGTTCCCTCTGCGCTGCTGCTGTTGCAGTGGGCGCGACCGGATGACGCCCAGAGTTCTGTGGCTGGAGTGTCGATTGTGGCTGAGGCTAAGGAATACCACAACGAGGAGAGGGGCCCCTAGTTGCTTGGTCGGAGTACTCTTCGTCCCTCGTTGGGCCCGAGGGGCCCTGATCTTCCTGATTTGAGATGAGTGGAGCGGTCTTGTAACGGTCTTTGTTTTTCTTTCGTTTTATTTTTTCTCTTTGGAACGAAAATAAAGGGGTATGAACGAAGAATCCTTTTCTTTCCTCGCTTCGGTCAGTAGTGTAGTACGCAATGTCGGAGGCAAGGTCTGGCTCCACCGTTCCGCGAGGGATCGAAGTGGGGCCTTAGGAAGGACCCTCGGTCCGGACTCGTTTTGAGATTATCGAGACATTTGGGTTCGGACAAAAAGGGATATTTTTAGTATAAGGTAGGGAGGGTCGCTAAGGCAGCCCTTTACAAACGAGGGTTTACACAAAAACAGATTTACATTTAGCCGGGCCATAATCTATGCTCGTTCGGCGTCGAGGGGGAACACACCTCCCCCGACGGTGGTCATGTAGCATGATCGCGCTGCTTCTTGGCTGCCTCGGACGATGCCGACTCCTTGAGGGGTGGGGAACTTGAGCTTCAGATGGTAAGCCGAAGGCACTGCTTGTAGGGAGCATAGTCCAGGCCGGCCAAGTATGGCGTTGTAAGCCGCCTTGACGTTGACCACCATGAAGTCCATGGATTCGGTCCTCTTGACAGGAGTCGACCCGGCGGTAACGTCGAGGGTAACAATCCCTTCTATTACGACAGGGACGCCTGAGAACCCGTGCAAGGTGTACCCGGCTGGCTTGAGTTTGCCTCGGGGTAACCTGAGATTTTCGAAGGCTTCGAGGAAAAGAATATTCACCGAGCTACCGTTGTCGACGAGGATCCTGCGGACTTCACAATTAGCCATGTGGAGGTTAATGACGAGGGCATCGCAGTGGGGCAAGCGAACACCTTCAAGGTCTTCCCCTGAGAAGGAGACCGGCCTTGATTGCAGTTTGGGCGAGGGGTTGTCTCTGACGGCGTTCACCTCTCGGATGAAGGCTTTTCTGGAAGTGTTTTATTCACCTCCCATCGGCCCTCCGTGGACACAGTGCAAGATGAAAGGGATATCTGCGGCTCCCTCGGAATCGGGGTCCCGACCCTGGGTCTGGTTTGGAGGAGGGTTCGGAGGCGATTGCCTCCGGTTCCTAGCGTCTCGCCGATCCCGTGGGCCTTCTCGGGTAAACTCTCGGAGGTACCCTCTGGAAATGAGTTCTTCAATTTCGTCTTTCAGGGCTCGGCATTGGTCGGTTTCGTACCCGTGATCTCTGTGGAAGCGGCAGTAAAAGCGCTGGTCTCGATTCTTGTTGTTATTAGATCGGGGGGGTAGTCGGACAATGCCCTTGTCTTCGATTTCCAAGAGGATGGCGGATATGTTATGCGTCAGGGGAGTGTACCTCTCGAAGCGGGGGACTGGCGGGACCTTCTTCATGGCTCCCGGGTGCCTTGGGGCTTTCTTTGGTGGTTCGACTTCCTCGGTCTTCCGCTTTCCTTTCCCGGTGGCATCCCTGGCATCTTCGGGATTAAGGGCCTCTTCTGCCCTAATGTATTTCTCGACCCTATTAAGGAGGTCGGGAAAGTCGACGGGGGGTCTCTTGGCCAGAGAAGCCTTCAGCTGTCCGGGGCGGACGTTGTGTCGGAATGCCGCTGAAGCGATGTCTGGGTCGAGGGAGGAGACCGACCTTGCCTCAGCGGTAAATCTCCGGACGAACACTCTGAGTGATTCCCCCTCTATCTGCTTGAGCCCAAGTAATGAGGCGCTGGTCCTTTCGGCCTTCCGGCTAGTGACAAAATGGGCAAGAAAATTGCCCTCGAGTTGGTCGAAGGAGTAAATGGAGCCGGGGGCGAGTTTCGAGAACCACTCGCGAGCTGGACCCCGAAGGGTGGCAGGGAAGGCTCGGCAGAGCAGGGGATCCGAGGTGCTGTGAATCATCATGAGGGTTTTGAAACCCTCCATGTGATCAGCAGGATCCCCCTCGCCATCGTAGGTCTCGAATTGAGGGGGTCGGAAATTCCGGGGTATTTCCGCTTGGAGGATGGGGGCGGAGAAGGGAGGACGGACAGGTCTGTACCCCTGAGGCACTCTTTGGCCGCCGTCCCCTATGTGATCGAGGCGGTCCTCCATTTCTTGTAGGCGTCTTAGGAGTACGTCATCGTCTTCCGGCTGGATCGTTGAAGGGCGGGACGCGCTGGCTTCGGCGTCCGACCCTGTTTGGGAATGGGGGGTTTCTTCCCTGGGGGTCCGTCGGAGGGCTCCCAGAATTTCTTTTCGGAAGTCTTGGAACTCCTTGTGGGTGACGGGGGCTCCTTCGACCCGGCTTGGCCGGTCCGAGGGTTGTCTTCCGACTCGACTGAGCGCGGGTCTTCGTACCTCGGGCGGCGGCCTCGGATGGTTCGGGACCGGGTTGGAAGCGGCCCTTCCCCTGCTGCGGATAATCTTGCGGTTGAGGATTATTCCCCGGAGGTCGGGCTGGGCTGGCCGGCCGACGCTCCTTTGGGACTCCCGAGGGAGAGCCTTGTGTTTCGACGTGCGTGGCCTGGCTTTATCAGTGGGTGGGGGCGAGTCCCGTTGATTGACGGAGGAAGCAGCCCCCTTGCCTTTGGAGGCCATGAGGGTTCGGCTGTTGATGGCCTTTGAGGGTCTGGATCGGATCGGCTTCTGGAGCAGCGGTTCCCACAGACGGCGCCAAGAAAAAAAAAAGAAAAAAAAAAGAAAAAAAAAGAAAAAAAAAGGAAAAGTGAAAAAGAAAAAAAAAAGAAAAAAAAAGAAAAAAAAAAAAAAGGAAAAAAAGAAAAGAAAACGCCAACCTGATGCGGTTTATTTCTGGGAGACGTGTGGATGCACCAGGTGTGAGTTCGGACTCAATTTGTATTGAAGGAGATTGCCGCTCGTCTGCCGACCTTCAGTTGACCTTCTGGGACCTACGGTGAGCTCGGAAAGATATTGAAGGCTGGGCTCGGATCGGAAGGGTCGGATCCGAGGTCTTGTGTACCTGCAGACGGTCCTGAAACACCGGGGTTTGTCCCGGTGGCGGACCCTCCGACGCTCTAGTCAGTCTCTGTGAGAGAGTAGCAATAACTAGGTATATTTAAGTGGCAAAAGATTGATTACCTCAAAAGGTGGGTGTGGGTCTAGTATTTATAGAGAATCCCAACCGGGTTTGGTTCCACTTGGGGGCCGGGTCTGGATCCGAAAGCCCATGGGCCTGACGTGGCAGAAGGCCCAGGGGGTTTAGGGCGGACGTGGCGATACCAGGAGCGGTATAGGGCTGACGTGGCGAAACCCTTGGCGGTATTTGGAGCTGACGTGGCCCATCGTGAGCCTCCTGTGCCTCTGGGGGGAATCGGAGGGCCTAGGCTGCGCCAGGTCATCTTTCTGCCCCGCCAGAGAGGGGGGACGGCCTGTGGGACTGCCCCGGATCGGACTCCGAGGGCTACTGAGGCTCGTCGGTACGAGGAGGCCAGTATCGTGAGGGCAAACACGAGGTTCGGCGCCGACCCTGAAGTGGTCCGGAGCCGAACCAGGTTGTTATCTTTACCTTTCTGAGTGGGAATTGTATTGGGCCCTGGTTGGGCCTCAGGCCATTTTTACACTGTCACACCGGGGTTGATTCTGGCGATGCACCCTCCGACGCTCTTGTCAGTAATCTGAATGATTATGAAAGAGCTTTTGGTATAGAAAGATTGATTACCTTGCAACGGTGGGAGGAGAGGGTTTATATGGTCGCCTTAAGAACCAGTTTCGAGATGAGGATGAATCTCTACTTTCCGGTGATAGGATAGAGTCGGTTATGCCATCCATGTAAAGGGATCTAGACTGGACCCTTCTCTTGATAGAGAGATAGAGTTTTCAGATCCTCCCTTGTGTATGGATGGATAGAATCAGTTACCCCCTAGAATATAGGGGTTTCAACTGGGTTCGACGAATCTGGACTCCTTTGTGGTAGGGCTGTTGTAACAGTCCCTATTGCAGGCTGGATCAGTTTGCCAGGCTTAAGAACGGCGGAGCTTATCTTATCGAGCCTGTGTCTGCTGAAATTACCGTTTTACCCCTGGAAGCTTTAAGATCCGTGTCCGATTTGAATGGTCCCGATTTAGCTCTATTTTACCCATATCACGAGCCCCTCACTCTTGAAGACTGAGTTTTACAACCTTTGAGGAGTAGTTCACCTGTTTTCAATGGTTTATAGAGTTTATCGGAGTTCTCGGGAGAGTTTGGATCTTGCTCGGGGTGTAACGATGTTATTCTGAGTTTGAAAAATGCCCAAAATTATTTTTAGAATTTTCTGAATTTTTTAATGATTTTTCCAGATTTTTCTGAATTTTTGGAAGTTTTAAAATAATTTTTCTAAAGTAATAATTATTTTCCAGAATTTAAAAATAATATTCTGAATTTTTAATTATTTTTCTCAGAATAAAAAAATATTTTCCAGATTTTTAAATTAATTAATCAGAATTTAAAATTATTTTCTGAAATTTTAAAATAATTTTTCTAAAATAATAATTGTCTTTCAGAATTTAAAAATAGTATTCTGAATTTTTAATTATTTTTCAGAATTTTTAAATAATTTTTCGTGATTTAATATTATTTTTCAGATTTTTTTAATTTATTTTTTTGAAATTTATTAATATGAAAATAAATTTTAAATAACATATAATACCTGAATTAATCTGGATCGTAGATTGGGCGAAGCACGCTTTTTGGAGAGATCAATGAGTCACAAATAGCTAAAGCAATCACTATACCCGGTTCGGAACCGGGTAGCCCACTTTTTCTTCTTTTGATCTGGACTATCCATCTTGATTGGCACGAATTTTGGAGCAATCGGACGGTCGAAAAGATCCCAAAGCTGTCGCTCTCCCCAGTTCACACGCTACCCGGTTCGCAGGAGGTAGGTGGAGCGTGGGACCCACTGCCATGTGGCTGTAGCGTCAGGGTCACAGGCGTCAGACTGGGGTCCACCATCACGTGGGCGTGCAGGCGTGAGGCACGTTCTGTGCAGGTGGGGTCCACTGCCACGCGGCATCGCTCAGCAGTGGAAGTGGGGCCCTCCGCATGTGGGCGAGCAGTGACCGGGTGCTGTGGGCGTAGGACCCTCCCCCTTTTCTCTCTGGCATTGTGGGCATGGGTGCGTCGCCACGTCAGTGTTGACTGGTCAACGCAATGACGTGGGTTGACCGGTCAACTTTTTTTTTCTTTTCTGCTTCATTCCGCTCTGTTCTCTCCCGCCTTCTTCGTCTCTTCCTTCGACTTCTTCTCCTTCGCATTTCTCCTTCCTTCGGCGCCACCACAACTAAGAGAGAAGCTCGACGTCGGTATTGGAGAGGAGCTCAGCGGAGAGGTGTGGAGATTGACGAGAGCTCTGTGGAGCTAGTGGAGGCTCGGCGAATCTGAGCTCGACAGTGGAGCTTGGCGATGAGGAGTTTGGTCGAAGAGCTCGGAGGCGAGGAGGTCGACAGAGGAGCTCGACTGTGGGAGATGACGAAGGTGGAGTAGTCTGGAGCTCAGAGATGGAGGAGCTCGAGAGATGGGTTCGAAGCTCAGTCAAGGAGCTCGGTGATGGCGAGGCTGTGGCTCATCGAGGAGCTCGGCAGCGGAGTTCGACGAAGTGGTGGGAGTGGAGCTCTGTGGTGGAGCTCGGCATAGGTCCGACGAGGCATTGGGTTCGGCGTCGACTGAGCTCGGCGAGGGCAGAGTTCTGTGAGGAGTGGTGATCGGATGTGGAAGTCAGGATCTTGACGAAGAGGGAGTGGAGCTCGAGGGGTTCATCGAGGGAGAGTGCTTGAGCTCGGCAATATGTTATCTCGGTTAGGATCTTCGGGCTCTTCGACGTCCTGGCGAGGGTGAAAGTTGACGAAGGGGGGTTCGGCCACTTGGAGCTTGGGGAGCGGTGGAGAGCTCGGCCCGGTTGGAGCTCAATTTGTGCATTGATCGGCATGGTTGGAGCCAGGAGTTCAGCATGGGTTTTTGTCTTTTCATTTTTGGCGGGAAATCTGAATGAAGAAGGAGGGTGAAGGTGCGGGTTTCGTTAGCGGCTTCGAAACCCGAACCCATACCCGATACGCCAACTAACCCCTCTTTTGGGTTTTTTTTGTTTCATAATGGGTCTGAGCCCGGTCCGTTAGCTCCCCCCTATTTTTTGAGAATTTGTTTGGCGAATCTGATCCGTTTCTGGAGGTAGGTGCGAGGAGCTACTCTAGGGGAGAGTTGGACGTCGAACTTGTCCTGTGAGTCCGACAGGTTTGTCGAAGCGACTCGAAGAGGGGGTTAGTGTCGGATTTGCTGTTTGAGCCCAGCAAGTAAGTAGAGGTGACTCGATGAGTGAGTTGGGTATCATATCAGATTCTTGAAGGCGAACTAGTTACGGGAGATCCTCTAGGACGAGCTGGGCTCCAACACCCTTACATGGAGTGAACGAGTTGCTGGTTTGGCTCGGGATAGGAACTGAGCACAGAGCTCATTGATGAGGATTGTCGAGCCACATGAGCAGCTACAAAGGTGAATCAGGCCTCAGCGATAGCCCTGGAAAAGAGCTAGTGTTCGAACTTTCTTGTTGGAATCAACCAGTTTCGGAAGTAGTTTGAATAGTCGTGTCGAGCCCCAAACCCACATACATGCAAATTGTGAGGGCGATATCGAACCATGATTGTGAACTCCGAACCAGTTGTTTAAGATTCATCAACGAGTTGTAGGAGCAATTCCGAATGGTGAGCTGCCCCGCACTGGCTTGTTTGCAAGCGGCTAAGGCAACAGCGAACTAAGTGCTGGACTCCGAACTTGTTGTTAAAAGAGTTGACGAGTTGTGGGAGCAATTTCGAATGGTGAGCTGCCCCGCACATGCTTGTTTACAAGCAGCTAAGGCAACGTCGAACCAAGTGTTGGACTCCGAACTCGTCTTTTGGACTTAACAAGTTGTGGGAGCAGCCCCGTAGGACAAGCTGGACTCCGAACTTACCATTTAGCGAGTCGTAGAAGTGACTTGAAGAAGTAGAAATGAAGCAAGTGCAATAATAGACAAAAGTTTATGTTTTATAGAAATAAACTAAATGGCCGTTTCGAGAGGGGCGAACCGTTATTACATGCTTTGGCCGTATCGCCATTGACAGCCTTGTTGAAAACCTGAAAAGCTTTTTCTATGATAGGGTGAAGGCCTCTTGGGAGGAGTTTGGTTCTCCCCCTATTGGACCTCCATGGATAAGGTGGAGGGCGGCCCCAGGCTCGGAGTCTTGGAACTCGGCGGGCCTATCTGTTCGTTTGTAGGCTCCTCAGGGTGGAAGTTTGGCTCCATCTTTTTGGACGAACTTTGTCAGGTGTCCTCGCTGTATGAGTTCTTCGATCTCCTCCTTGAGAGCCCGACAATCATCCGTGTCGTGGCCGTGGTCCCTGTGAAAGTGGCACCACTTATCCCTGTTTCTCTTCTTGCCAGGGGTATTCATTCTAGGGAGAGCGCGGAGTAGCTCTTCCTTATCTATCTCCATAAGAACTTTTGATATATTTGCAATGAGGGGGGGTGAACTTCTCAAAACGAAGAGCTGGGCGGCATTGGCCATTGCCGTCCCTCTGGGATTTTTGGGGCCCCTCTTCGCTCGTATTTTTTCGTTTGTTCCCGGAAGATGATTCCTCAAGAGTAGGGGGGTTGAGAGCCTCTTCCACTCGAATGTACTTTTCACTCTTAAGTAGGAGTTCTGAGAAGTTTCGAGGAGGCTTCTTGGGAAGGACGCCTTGAGGTCGGCATTAGTGATGTTGCGCTCGAATGCCACAGAGGCTACTGATTGGTTGAGGGAGGGAATGGACCGGGCTTCGGCGGTGAAGCGCCGAACGTAATCTCTTAGGCGTTCACCCTTTCTTTGGTTGAGGTCACCAGAGATACACTTGTTTTCTCGGCCCGGCGGCTACTCACGAAATGAGTAAGGAAGAACCCTTCAAACTGATCGAAGGAGAAGATGGAGGTCGGGGCAAGCTGTGAGTACCATTCCCTTGCAGGCCCCTTCAGCGTGGCTGGAAATGTCTTGCAAAGGAAGGCGTTTGAAGCATGGTGGGTCATCATGAGAGTTTTGTAACTCTCTATGTGATTCACGGGGTCCGACTCCCCGGTATACGACTCGAAGTGAGGCGGCTTGAAGTTTTCTGGGACAGGGGCCTCCATGATGGTGCGGGAGAATGGAGGCCTGCTCGGGTGGAGGTTTATCGCCCGTTGCTCTTCTTCCCTGTCAAGTCGGCTGAGGCGCCTCTCCATCTCGTGGAGATGGCGGTAGACCGAGTCTTCCCTTCGGTCATGTCTTGCTGAGCCCCGGGAATCGTCTTCGTGTGAGAGATAACTGGGGCTGCGGTGATGATAGCTTGGAGATGGCTGAGGACTAAGAGTGCGACGGCGATGGCTCGGGGCCGACTGGGGACTGGGAACCCGTTGCTCGTGGTTGGGAGCGGTGTTGAGGACCCGCAGAACGGCCTCTTGAAAATCTTGGAACTCCGCCATTGTGACTGGTGCCTCTCCAGCTTGGCGGTCCCTATGTGTGGCTTGGCTTACTGGAGAATGAGTTCTCTGCTGATGACGTTGAGGGGACTCTCTTGCCTCCTCGGGGGAGGGGATCTTCTGGTCCTTGGTCGGCAGGGAATCCGAACTCTTGAGATCCCTGGGTGCTCAGGTTAATGGACTCCCCCAAGGGCTCGCCATCCATTCAGGCGAGTTCGGAGGTTGACCCCCTTTTGGCGGTTGGCAATCACTTGACAGAGATCCCGCTCGGGAGGGCTTTGAGAAACCATAGAGTCAACTGGAGGATTGTGGACCACGACATGGTCCTAAGGAGGATGTTGCTTTGGAAGACTCCTACGAGAGCCCCCCCTGGGCAGCCTCCGAGACCCTGGAGGGGCCTATTGAGGAGGAGCACCTTGAGCTGGAGGAGGGGGAGGAGGAAGAGAAGTGGTTCTTCGGCTGGAGATCGCTGCCTTCCCCTTCTCCTTTGGATGCATGACTTGAAACTAATCTCGCTGATGAAGTTAGGATGGATTGCTTTTTCGGTACCCACAGACGGCGCCAATCTGTTGCTACTAATTTTGCTGTGGGAGCAAACAGATAGAATTTGTGAGTTTGAAGGAAATCGAATGAGTCAAACCTGAATACCTTCACATGTGTTTGACTGGTTTCCCGTTGCTGTCGTGACCTGCAAAAAGTGCGAGAAACCGGGGTTGATTCCGGCGACGCACCCTCCGACGCTCTTGTCAGTAATCTGGATGATTATGAAAGAGCTTTTGATATAGAAAGATTGATTACCTTGCAACGGTGGGAGGAGAGGGTTTATATGGTCGCCTTAGGAACCAGTTTCGAGATGAGGATGAATCTCTACCTTCCGGTGATAGGATAGAGTCGGTTATGCCATCCATGTAAAGGGATCTAGACAGGACTCTTCTCTTGATAGAGAGATAGATTTTTCAGATCCTCCCTTGTGTATGGATAGATAGAATCAGTTACCCCCTAGAATATAGGGGTTTCTACTGGGTTCGACGAATCTGGACTCCTTTGTGGTAGGACTGTTGTAACAGTCCCTATTGCAGGCTGCATCAGTTTGCCGGGCTTGAGAACGTCCCAGCTTATCTTGTCGGGCCTGTGTCTGCTGAAATTACTGTTTTATCCCTGGGAGCTTTAAGATCTGTGCCCGATTTGAACGGTCCCGATTTAGCTCTATTTTTACTGATATCATTTACTAATTTTATTCCAATTGCTTGTGACAAGGTAAGAAGCAAAATAGGACGACTTTCACTCAATCGATTTCATAAATCTGTTAGTTATGCCACTTTCACCTTGCCAAATATGCTCTGATCAATCAATCGATTTCATAAATTCTGTTAGTTATTAGGAATCAAAAGATTGCTGAACAAAAGAAAATTCATTGGAGGATATTATGAATGTTAAAAACCTGAAACTTTCTGTAGTCTCTCACCTTTCTTACCAGATCTAGAGTTTCTATATACTCGATCACTCATATTTACTTGTATTCGCCTCTTACTGGAAAGAGAAGAACCTCCTCCTTAAATGATAAATTTCGTGAGATCTCGCCAACTATATCAAAGATGAAATATACATGACAATGCAATCTTACATAGGCGTAAAGTAGCTGTAAATATTCACCCAGTCTTACTATTAGGAGGTTTCATTGACATATTCTCTAACCAGTGATCCTTCTCCTTAATTTCAAGCATCAAATGCCTCTTGTTAAAGAATGTTTCCTCATCGATTAGAATAGAAGGACATGTTCACAACAGCATGTCCAAATCCAAGAAACATATACATATTTGAGGGTTAGACGAGATGTATGTCTGCATAAACTATTAGCAAGAGCATCAAGATGATATAGCTTATACGAAACAAGATTTGTGGAACAATTATAATAAATCCTGATATATAGAATTTCCTGTAAGACCAAACCATAACCATTTCGCGCGTTCCCGGTGCTCCAACCCTGCTTTGTCATAGATCAAATGGGTCCCAAATCAAACAAAACAAAACATAGATCACAGAATCTTTGAAAGTGTATCGTAGAAAAGAACAAACACAATATGCATTGCAGTGAATCAATTTAAATTAGTGCCAACTAATCATGCAGAGTCACATGCAATCAAATAAGTTCACGAAGGAGCAACCTCTCTGAAGATCACTGCAGTTATAATTCTCGCAGTTTCCAACAAACTAAATATAGGAATTCTGTCAACAGTCCAACAAATGAACAAGTTTCTTACAATAGAGAAACAAAGGAAAGGAATTCCATGAATGCCACATAATAATAATAGTGATCTGATACATTATTGAAGGAATACAAGAGAAGTTTCAGAGAAATTTTCTTTTCCAATTAAGAAACCACACCTATCGATTGTGAAGACATGAGTTTGAGATTATCCACGGTGGTGTACTGTACAGACAACAGCCCGTCGTCATGGTTGGTAACAGACCATCCATCAACAGAACCAAAGCATCCTGTTATTTTTTATTATTTGGGAACTGCATCAACAGCCCGTCGTCATTTTCTTTTTTAAATTTGGGAACTGCATGCTGTTATTTCTCGCGCTGCCTCTCTATTCTAAAAAGGAGTGTGGAAAGTTGCAGATATTTTTAAATGCGGAGTGCGTAAAAGTTATGGTAATGGCTCTTCGGTTCAATTTTGGACTCATCTCTGGATTGGTAACATCAAAATTGTCTTTAATTATCCTCAAGTTATTTCTTCTCACCGCTAACCCACATTCGACATTTGGAGATTATTTTAGTCTCGTTGGCAACCTTCGTGAATAGCATATCTCCTTCAAGAGATCCCTCCCAATCTCTCTTTTCCCTCTTTCTCATAGGCTCCTCTTATTAGTGCGCTCCTATTGTTGGTCCCCTCTGAATGCCATTTCTTGGCGTTGGACTAATTCGGGTTCTTAACGGTGAAGCCTTGCTATAATTTCCTTAATTCAGGTGGTGCAATATCTCTTTTTTTCAAGGTTATTTGGACCTATGTTGCTCCCCTTAAAGTTAAGATTCTTTCGACTGGTTATTCACAACAAACTTTTGACGGTCGAGATTCTCAACAATAGGAACCTCGCTTTGGATAAAAAAATGCCCCTTTTGTCTTACTCATCCCGAAGATGGTATGCATTTATTGATTAATTGTTCGTTTATTATTCTGTTATGGGCAATTTGTAAAAAAGCCTGGAACGTTTTGGGTATGCCAAGTGACATACCCTCGTGGTGGAGTAGTTGGAGGTCCAATCATGTTAAGCGTTCTATTCGGGTCTCATGGAATTTATCCATGATAGACTTAATCTGGATTGTTTGGAAAGAATGCAATAGCAAAATTTTCTCCAAAATTTTGCACTCTATTAAGTCCTTAATTGACGACTTACTAGTTTTTACTAAATTCTGGGCTTCTACCCTCAAACATGCTAAAATTCTTAAACTGCATCTTCACTATCTTGATAGTGCTTCTAATTTCTTCTCTTATCATGGTTTTCCTCTATAGATTAATGGTATTGGATGTTAAGATTGAAAACACATATGTGCACGGAAGGAGACTAGGAACCCAAGAATTATGTGGTGGAACTTGAAGGGAGAGAAACTAGAAATTTTTAGAGATAAAGTCTTTAAAGGAGCATTATGAAATTGAGAAGGGGAGACAAATATGATGTGGACTAAAATGACTACGTATGTAAGAAAACATTTCAAAGGTGGTACTTGGAGAATCTAAGGGTAGAGGGATGCTAAATAAAAATTATATGGTGGTGGCAAGAAGAAATCCAAAATATTGTAAGAGAAAAAAGATCAACCTTCAAAATATGGCAAATGAGTTGAAATAAAAATGATTTGGAGAGATATAAGACCATTAGAAAAGAACATAAGAAAGCGGTAAGAGATGCAAAAGAAAAAACTTATGATGATTTATACACAAAATTAAGAACAAAAGAAGGAGAAAATAACATTTATAAGTTTGCTAAACAAAGGGATAGAAAAACAAAAGATCTGGATACAATTAGGTGTATTAAGAGCGATGCTTCAAGAGTCTTAGTAAAAGATGAGGAAATTAAGGAGATGGCGAAATTATTTTGAGAAGCTACTAAATGAAAAGGTTGTGGGCAACTTAAATATAGAAGACTCGAGGGAGAGTCGAGAGCATATGTTTTTCCATAGAACTAGGACCTCGGAGGTACGAAATGCACTAGGAAGGATGAAAATAGGAAAAACTGGATGATATACCCATTAAAGTTTGGATGTGTCTTGGGGATGTAGGAGTGTGTTGGCTAACAAAATTATTTAATATAATTTTAATGACTGTTACCGCTGATTTCGGTGTGGGGGTAAACAGATAGAATTTGTGAGTCCGAGAAAAACCTGAACAGTTGACTCAGCCTTCTTGCTCCTGGCGCAACCTGCAAGGAAGTGCGAAACACCGGGGTTGATTCCGGCGATGCACCCTCCGACGCTCTTGTCAGTAATCAGAAGAGATTAAGAAAGAGCTTAAGTGGTGAAAAAGTGATTAACCTGGTCATGGTGGTAGAGGGGTGGTATTTATAGTCGCCAGGGGAGCCGTTTAAGGGTCTGATTTCTTGTGTAACAGCCGGGAGCAAAATCCTCAGTCTGTTTAGGAAATCTTTCCTTGATTCCCGGTGGGAGCAAATCAGGGCCGTCGATTTGGCCAAATCAGGGATCCTGATTTGTCTCTCGTTGGTTTGGGTTCGCCTTGGGTCGGGACCCATACCCAATAGGTGTGGATCCGTTCGCAGGTTATTGGATCTGTGAGATGGAGATTCAGTACCCGCCTTGGATCCACTTGTATGTGAAATTACCATTTTACCCCCGAGCATCAAGATTCGTGCCCAATCTGGACGGTTCCGATTTAACCCCATTTTTAGCCATATCACGAGCCCCCCACTCCTAAAGACTGAGCGTGATCAGCCTTTGAGGAGTAGTTTGACTGTTTTGGTGGCTAGCGGAGTTGTATCGGAGTCCATATGGAGGACTTAGAATCTCGAAGAGGGTAGTGAGGTAACTTTTTGATGCCATGAGCTGTTTCCTAGCCATATCGTGTATTTGACGGCCTTTATTTATTTTTTTCGGATTATTTACTTAATTTTGCGATGTGTTTTCTAATCGTTCGGGGGCTTTAACAGTGCATTCTAGGCGATAATTGTCCGTTCAGGGGCTCAAAAATATACCTCCGAATTTTAATTATTTTCTAGAATTTTCAGTTAATTTTCCCGAATTTTTAGCAATTTTTTCGCAATTTTTAAATAAATAAAACGATTTAAATAAATAAAAAACGATTTTTAATACCGATTTATGACGTGGCTCGATCTGAGCCGTTGATCATGGTCGAGCTTGAATTTTTGAGAGATCCATTGGCTGTTACCGCTCGGAAGCTTTTTTCTCCGTTGACGAGCTCGGAAAGGCACTTGCTCGGCTGCCGACCGAAGACAGGGGGTCTCGGCAGGCCGAGCGACGTGGCGCAATCTGAGCCGCCGGATGATGGTGTGAATCCCAAGAAAATGCTATCTTGTCTTCTAGTGCACGCGGCACAGTCTGGACCGTTGATCATCAAGAGCACGAATTTCTGGGAGGTCCAACGGTCGTAGTGGCTCGATGTCTTTTTTCTTTGTTTGCGAGCTCGGAAAGGCACTTGCTCGGCTGCCGACCGAAGACAGGGGGTCTCGGTAGACCGAGCGACGTGGCGCCATCTGAGCCGTTGGATGACGACGCGCATCTCAAGACGGGCACATTTCTCAAGAAAACACTATCTTGTCTTCTAGTGCACGCGGCACAGTCTGGACCGTTCATCATCAAGAGCACGAATTTCTGGGAGGTCCAACGGTCGTAGTGGCTCGATGTCTTTTTTCTTTGTTTGCTAGCTCGGAAAGGCACTTGCTCGGCTGTCGACCGAAGACAGGGGGTCTCGGCAGCCCAAGCGACGTGGCGCAATCTGAGCTGTTGGATGACGACGCGCATCTCAAGACGTGCACATTTCTCAAGAAAACACTATCTTGTCGTTTAGTGTCCTCGGCGAGATCTGGGCCGTCTGATCGAGATCAGGCGCGATTTTTGAGGAGAAAGTGAGTTTTCTCCGTTTGCGAGCTCGGAAAGGCACTTGCTCGGACGCCGACCGAAGACAGGGGGTCTCGGCAGGTCGAGCGACGTGGCGCAATCTGAGCCGTCGGATGGCGACGCGCATCTCAATACGGGCACATTTCTCAAGAAAGTGCTATCTTGTCGCTTAGCGCAGGTGGCGAGATCTGAGCCGTTGATTGAGGGCACGAATCTCGAGGTGGCTCAGTTCCCAAAAAAATGCTATCTTGTCGTTTAGCGTCGGTGGCAAGATCTGAGCCGTCTGATCGAGATCGTGCACGAAAGTTGAGGAGAAAGTGAGTTTTCTTCGTTTGCGAGCTCGGGAAGGCACTTGCTCGGTCGCCGACCGGAGGCATGAAAGGGCGTCCCGAGATATAGCAAAGAATCGGACCTCCGTACGGCCCCATTTCCAAGGATATTAATGGCGTTCCCAGACTGATGTGGCGTTTTACTTTCCCAATGGTCATTAATGCTGATATCTTCAATTAATGTGCGGCGTTCCAACTTCCGAGGGTCATAATGGCTGGTTCTTGGAGGTTAGGCTATAAGTACTCCATTCCCCTTGTCATTTTCAGTCGCAGCAATGTTGAGTTTTAGACCTCGGTGGTATTTGCCTTGGGCAACTTCTCCTTCGGGGTTCGGAGGGGTGGTCGCTCCTTTGCCTTTTTCTTCTGTCGTTCCCGACGCCCCCGAAGTGGATGTCAGGAGCGGGGGAGAATAAGGCAAGAATGGTGACGACCATAGTCCGGACCCGAGGGATGAGTTACCGCGGAAGGACGGGTGGTCGTTCCTCCACCAAGATCTTCTGCCTACCCTGGCTGCTCCGCAGGGGGTGCCAGGGTTGGCGGAGACCTTGGTGGAAGAGGTGATAATCCATGTCCGAATCCGAGGGGTGAGTTTGTCGGAAGGACGAGCGGTCGTCCTTCCACCATGATCTTCTCCGGACTCTGACTGCCCCTTCGTGGGTACCAGCGTCGGGGGAGATCATGGCTCGGACTTCCGGAAGAAATGAAGGGCGTTCCGGGCAAGTTGTTTACAACTGTGAAGGTTCTGTTGCCAGACCAGGCCGAACCTTCGCAGTTACAATCAACTGGCTCGGAATGGTGCGCTTTTCCCGATCTCTGAGTGTTGATCTGCTTTCGACCGGGGCCCGTGGGTCGGCGGAATACCGACCGAGACCCGGGACCTGGGGGGTGCTCGCCGAGGGCGGTGCCTTAAAACTTTGAATCAAAATTTTTCCTGGTTCCTCTAGACCCTCTGAGGGTTCAATCGTTCGAGCGACGTGGTGCAACCCGAGCCGTTGGATGATGGCGCGCATCTCAAGACGGGCACATTTCTCCAGAAAACACTATCTTGTCGTCTAGTGTTCTCGGCGAGATCTGGGCCGTCTGATCGAGATTTTACACGAAAGTTGAGGAGAAAGTGAGTTTTCTCCGTTTGCAGGCTCGGGAAGGCACTTGCTCGGAAACCGACCGGACTCTGTTGCAGGCCGGTTCGGATCGCGTATGGTTCGGATTCAGATCCCCTGGCGCCGAGCTAGTTGACTTGGTGGAGAAGACAGTGGTGATGGGCCTTCGCGACGTTTCGAGAGCAGCCCAAAAGTTGCGAATTTTCGTTTGGAAGTCCAAGGGACGTTCCATTTTACTATAAATCTTCACCCCCCCCCCCCCCCTTAGACCAAGTCTCACTTTTTACTTTTACTCTCTCTCTTCAGTTCTCACTTTGCCTTCGAAGTTTTCAGCTCTCTGGTGGCGGTGCTAGCTGTCGCGGTAGCGCTCCTTGCTTCCGGTGAACTTTCCGACCGTACCTATCACTTCAAGGTCAGTCTCTTTCCCTTCTCTTTTAGAAAAAAATGGTTAAGATCACGGATGAGACCCCCGCCTCGGAGCAAGCCGTTGGCCGAGGGGATAAAGGGAAGGAGGTAGTGGAGCCGAGCGATCAGAATGTCGTTCGTCCGGACAGAGAGGGCGAAGTGGCCGAGCTGCCCAAAGAGGTTGCGGCGGTGTCCCAAGAAGGGAAGGCCGTGGTCACGATCATGGAAACGCCGAAGACGGCGGGAGCATTCGGTCGGCAGCCCATTTCTCTGTCGAGCGTGGGAGGCGTACGGGACTACGCCGAGGACACCTTGGAGAGAGTGACCCAAGGCACGGCTAAGCTGGTGGAAGAGAACGAGCTGAGGGAGCTGTCCGAGGTGGACCATACCATCTCGTCTCTCACCGAGGGCAACCTTCACCTGATCCGAGAGGGCTTCCGGATCCCTGCCGAGTATGGACTGCTCCTCCCCGGGCCGGGTTTCCGAGCTAACACAAAGTCCTCGTCGGACGTGTGCGTCTTTCCGGTCGACTCCCTTATTGCCGGACTCCGCTTTCCCCTCCACCCGTTCGTGGTTGAAGTCCTGACATGGTACGGTTTGAGCCCCGCCCAGCTGATGCCGAACACATGGAGGCACGTCATGGCGTTCATCCTCCGATGCCAAGAGGTCGGTGGTAAGCCGAGTATGTTCCTCTTTCAGAGTCTCTTCCGACCCTGTCAGCCAAGGCGAGACGAACAGAGGTTCTATCTTTCGCCTCGGACGGGCGTGAAGCTGAGCGAGAATCCAGACTCGATCAAACATTGGAAGGAGAAGTACTTCCTCATCCGGGCTCCGGTGCCGTGGGTGATACCGACGGTTTGGGCAAAGGAGGGTCTGCCCAAGCGGACCAAGAAGGAGGCGGTGCTGAGTGATGAGGAGGCGGAGGTCCAGAAGAAGCTCCTTGCCCTGCCAGCGCTAAGCTGGAAAGAAGTTACCGAGGGGGATCTGTTCCAAGGGGGTCTCAGTTCGATCGACCCTAGTATGCTTCTGGTATTTATACTCTTTGCTTAAAGTTCATGAAAATTTTTCTAAGTTTTTTCATTCGGCTTGCGCAGAGACGATGAAGCTGGATTACAAAGCTCTGGTGGCGAAGGGTCGGTCGGAGCAGGAGGCGAAGAAGAAGAGGCCTTCGGCAGGGCCTCAGAACAGCCGAGCCTCGAAGAAGCCTTCGGTCGAGAAGCCTGCCGACCAACCGAAGGTCGCGGTCCTCGAGCAGGGGGAGATCAGGGTCCTCGACTCTCCTGCCTCGGGTGCGCCGACACCGCCTTCGAAGGGGGATGCCCCCGGTTCGTCGAGCGGTACGTTCGGCGTGAAGGAGGTGTTGTCCCTCCAAGTTCCGCCCCTCACTGCCGATGCGGAGAAGATCCTGACCGAGCGTCACAAACAGATCTTCGTGCCCGACTGGCAGGTAATGAACGTCGACGGCTTCTTGGGCGACGGCAACATCTGCATGGAGGCGGTGAGGCACTTGCCGACCCTAAAGGACCGAGCGACCCTGAAGGCCGGGCTAGCAGGGGACGCCGTGATGCAGATCGCTCGAAATACTATGTCGGTAAGTAGGCCGAGCTCTCCCTCATCAAAATTTCTTTCTTAGAATTTTTTCCAAGTCTTTGGGCTCGAATTTTAATCCGCTGTTCTTTTTCAGACCCTCTGCCACTTCAACTTCCTGGTCGAGGAGTTTGCGAACAAGGAACAGGAGAATGAGCGGGAGAGGGCGGAGCGCGTCAAGGCCACGCAGCGGCTTGATGCCGAGCAGGTCCTCTCGACGAAGAGGGCTGCCGAAGTGGCGGGGTTGGAGAAGTAGCTGGCCGACGCCATTCAGCTGTCTAAGGACATGGCGGCCAAGCTTGAGGCGTCGGAGAAGGAGGCAGCCGAGCTGAAGGAGGAGCTGGCAAGCGCTCGGTCGGAAGCGGAGAAGGCTCGGAAGAGGGCTGAGAGGATCATGGCCAAGCACCAGAATAAGGTGAAGAAGGTGAGGAAGGCCGTGCAGGAGGAGGCCGCGCAGCACATGCTCCAGAACATGGAGGATGCCTACGGTCGAGCCCTGCTCCACGTAGCCGCCAAGAACCCGGGCTTCGACACGTCCTCCTACCATTTTTACGACCCCGTGGAAGGGGAGGAGGGGGTTACCGAGGGGTTGCTCGGCCCTGAGGGAGAGACGGAACCCGTCGAAGGCCCAGGGGAGACCGAAGCCGAGGGCGAGGAGGAGGACGACTCCAAGGAGGAGAGTTGGAGCGAAGGCGGAGGCGAGGACAAGACCGGGGGGTCGACGGACCCAAACGGCAAAAAGGTCGACCCCTGACTCGGTTGTCTTTTTTAGTCTTTTGTTGTTTTGTTTCTTTTTGTAAGCCTCATTGCGGACTGGCCACCGCTTTTGTAAAACTTTCTCCTCGGTTTTGAATGAAAACATTTTGTTTGGCCCAAATTTGTCCAAGTGTTGAGCCTCGGATTTGTGTGTGACTAGTTGTAGATGTTTGCGTGTATTGTCCCATCGGATTTATCTTCACTTTTCAGGTGAAGTTCGGTCCGATCACGGAGGTTGTATACCTTCGGAAGGAGCTGGCAAAAACGAAGGGCGAGCTCTTGCAGAGCCGACAGAATCGATTTCTCCTGCTCGGCAGGCTGGAGGAGACGAAGGCAGCTCTGCGGAGGTACTGTCGCGAGCTGTGGCAACTGCGGAAGTACCCCCAAGCTCCTTGTCCCGAAGGCGAAGTCGAGCGGCTCCGTAGAGAGCTCACTGCCGCCGAGCAGAAGAATGACGACCTTTTGGCCGAGGTCCAACACTTGGAATTAGCGGAGAAAGAACGCTCGGCGGAGGGAGAGAAGCTGACCTCCGAGCTGGAGAAGGCGTCGGCCGAGCGCAAGAGGTTATTGGCCGAAGTCGACAGGCTCAGAAGGATCACGATAGATAGGGGAATCGAGGTCACCCACTTCCGACGGCTCGCGGCCGATGGTGCCAACGCCTCTGGCTCGTCAAGGCCTTCTCGTTCGAAGAAGTCGGCGAAGGACGACGCTCTGAGAGACAGAATCATTGAACTGGAGGAAGAGATCGCGTCGCTCAAGCCTGTGCCGGAGAGGGCTAACGTTCGCAATACGTCATGCACTCGCGAAGAGAGCGAGAGGGAGATTACGTTTTACGAACTTGCGACATGCTCGCCTATGACCAGGCAGAGTCCAGCCGACGCTCAGAGCAGTGCGGCCGTCTCCTCGAGTGGGGCCTCGGCAGGCGCCGCAGTTAGAGCCAGCAGCGAAGGGGGGTCGCGCTTCGTTGGTTTAGGGTCGGGCTCGGAGGGCAGGCCTCGTCGTCCCCGCATTTCCCTAAACCGAAGCATTTCCCTTCCGAAGAGGCCCTGATCATGTCGTTTTTCATCCCCTTTAACTTGTTGTAAAACGTTGTAGTAGAGTCGGTCTTGATGTATGTGAAGCCACTATATATATATGAATGCAAATCTGAAAGTGTTGGACTTCAGCAGTGTATTGAAATTTTGCTGTTCGTTTTCCCTTCTTTTCAGCTCGAGACGGCCGACCCATATGTTGAATTGCACGGTTCGGATGATGACGCTGAATCCGAGGCCACCTCTGGGACGGTGGTTCTGAGTCCCAGGAGCGTCGAGCTGGAAATACACCGAGCTGAGAGTGAGCAGGCCCACCTTTCGTCCGTCCTTGACCTTCGGGAAGCGGAGATCCAACGCCTGGAGAATAGGATCGCCGAGTTGAGCCCCGCAGGAGGGGACGAAGATTCGCAAACCGCTTTCGGCAACGCTCTTCGGGTCAAGTGCATTCGGCACAACCAGTCGAAGATTATAGCCGAGCGGGATGATCTGCTCTCGGAGATTCGACACTTGCAGACTGTGGTAGCGAAGCTTCGGGAAGATGCCGGGGGGCCATCAGCCGAGGAGGACGAACAGTCGACCGAACAGTCTACTGAAGATATTTCCATATGAGGGCCAAGTATAGTGGGTCGGCGTCGTGTATTTTGTTTGCAAACACTTTGTAACCATGAAAAAGATGTGCTTTGTATTATGGCCTGGTGGTCTAATAAAATATCTTTCATTGCTCTGCATATTTGCCTTGCTTATAACTGTGTTGGTCGCGCCGAGGTCCTTGAACCGAGCACGTTAGTTCCGTCGGCGAGAGCGTTGAACCGAACGGGTTCTTATATGTACGGTATTTTGTCGTTTAGCGACTCTGACAGGGTACGGCGCGAGTTCCTAGGTGGCTCTGTCCCCGAGAAAGCACTATCTTGTCGTTTAGCGCAGGCGGCAAGATCTGAGCCGTTGATCGTAGGCACGAATCTTGAGGCGGCTCAGTTCCCAAGAAAATGTTATCTTGTCGTTTAGCGCAGGTGGCAAGATCTGAGCCGTCTGATCGAGATCATGCGCGAAAGTTGAGGAAAAAGTGACTTTTCTCCGTTTGCGAGCTCGGGAAGGCACTTGCTCGGTAGCCGACCGAAGGCGTAGGGCTTCGGGCTT
Organism: Hemerocallis citrina; assembly: GCA_017893485.1. NCBI lineage: Eukaryota > Viridiplantae > Streptophyta > Magnoliopsida > Asparagales > Asphodelaceae > Hemerocallis > Hemerocallis citrina. The sequence continues at coordinate 343,914,688 of CM030359.1, forward strand.
CGGCTATTAGGTAGGAGAGCTCGGATTATGTGACCGAACGTAGCTTCGGCATCCCTCCACTGACGGAGCAGAGGGGCGGACCATTCCCGGTTTGTCGCGAAGCAAGCTTGGGGGGACTGGGAGCTAAGTATTGGTCTCCGGGTCCGTCGTTGTAGTCCAAAGGTTGTGGGAGCAATTCCGAACGGCGATCTACCCCTGGCTCGCTCGGAGGCGAGCCGAGGAGGTAAAGTCGAGCCGAGTGTTGGACTCCGAACCATCGATTTAGTTCAACGGTTGTGGGAGCAATTCCGAACGGCGATCTACCCCCGGCTTGCTCGGAGGCGAGCCGAGGAGGTAAAGTCGAGCCGAGTGTTGGACTCCGAACCATCGGTTTAGTTCAACGGTTGTGGGAGCAATTCCGAACAGCGATCTACCCCTGGCTCGCTCGGAGGCGAGCCGAGGAGGTAAAGTCGAGCCGAGTGTTGGACTCCGAACCATCGGTTTAGTTCAACGGTTGTGGGAGCAATTCCGAACGGCGATCTACCCCTGGCTTGCTTGGAGGCGAGCCGGGGAGGTAAAGTCGAGCCGAGTGTTGGACTCCGAACCATCGGTTTAGTTCAACGGTTGTGGGAGCAGTTCCGAACGACGGTCTACTCCTGGTTCGTCCGGGGACAAGCCGAGGAGGTGAGGTCGAGCCGAACGTGGACTCCGAATCGTTGGTTGAAATCTCAGTTCAAACAAGCAGTTGATAAGAGGGGAGAGAAACATGCGAATTCACAAACACGAAAGAGCTTTCTTTATTGATAATCGACGGCGAACCGTTTTACATAGTACAATTTATGAAAATAGGTTACAAGTCGGAGGACTGGAATGGCTCGATACCCCATGATACTTAGAGCGGCGCCGGAGCGCTTTCTTGGTATTTTAGGAGGTGGTCGGCATTCCAGGTCCTCGGAAGCTCTCTGCCCTCTAGGTCTTCAAGGCGATATGTTCCAGGCCGAACTACCTTTGTAACCCTGTACGGTCCTTCCCAGTTCGGAGCCAGCTTGCTCTTCTGACTGGGGAAGGATATGGCTAGCTTTCTCAGGACCAAATCTCCTTGCTTAAGGTTGGCGGGTCGGACCTTTTTGTTGTACGCCAGTTCAACCCTCCTTCGGTAACTTTACTGCCGAATCGCCGCTCTTTCTCTCAGTTCATCTATCAGGTCTAAGTCTGCTCTGAGGTCTCTGGCATTCTGTGCTTCGTCATAGGCTGTGAGCCGAGGGGAAGTTATTCCAACCTCAAGAGGTATCACGGCCTCGGACCCATAGGTGAGGTTGAAAGGGGACTCGCCTGTGGGGGTCCGCTTGCTCGTGCGGTAGTTCCATAGGACGTTGGGGAGTAGGTCGACCCATAAGCCCTTGGAACTTTTGTCCAGCCTTTTCTTGATGCCTGCGAGGATCTGCCGATTAGCGTTTTCTGCCTGTCCGTTCGACTGAGGGTGGGAGACGGACGAGAAGCGCTGCTGGATGGCCAGGTCGTCGCATAGAGCTCGGAATGCTGCGCCAGTGAACTGAGTCCCGTTGTCCGTCATGAGGACGCGGGGGACGCCGAACCTGCATATGATGCTCTTCCAGAAGAACTGTACCACCTTGTTCTCGGTTATAGTGGCGAGGGGCTCGGCCTCGACCCACTTCGAGAAGTAGTCGATGGCCACGACCAAGAACTTGAACTGACCCGGAGCCGGAGGGAAGGGCCCTAGTAAATCCATCCCCCACATTGCAAAGGGGATGGGACTTGATAGGGAGGCGAGGTTGGCCTGAGGGAGGCATCGGATGCTGGAGTGTCTCTGACAAGAGCTGCATTGCCGAACGTGTCGCTCGGCGTCTTGAAGGAGGGTCGGCCAGAAGTACCCATAATTCAAAGCTTTCCGGGCCAAGGACCTAAATCCTGAGTGTGCCCCTCTGATGCCTTCGTGGAGCTCTTGTAGGGCATATTCGGCCTGATCCGGAGAGAGGCACCTTAGGTACGGTCGGCCATCTATTTGAGAGAAAGAGCGTTTGTATAGGATGCCCTCGATCAAGACATACCGCTCGGCCCGGGTTCTGACTCGACGAGCCTCTTTGGGGTCTTCGGGCAGGAGCCCGTCCCTTAGGAATTCCACTAAAGGCTTCATCCAATTATCTTGTAACATGACCGGTAACGATTCCGCCGAGCCAGGTGTCTCGTCTTCGATGCTCGGCTTAGAGAGGACTTCGATCAGTACGGTCTGCTCGAGACCTTGGAGTGAGGACGAGGCCAATTTGGAGAGGGCATCGGCCTGTGAGTTCTCTTCCCGAGGGACCCGCTGGATGAGCGCCTCCTCGAACCGGCCCATGAGGTCCCGAACCCTAGCAAGGTACTTCGCCATCCGCTCATCTCGAGCCTCGTACTCGCCCAAGACTTGGTTCACGACGAGCTGGGAATCGCTGTGGATTCGGAGGCACTGCGCCCCAGCACTTCGTGCAAGTCCGAGACCAGCGATGAGTGCTTCGTACTCCGCCTCGTTGTTCGAGGCCTTGAAGTTCATACGGATCGCGTACTGGAGGACGAAGTTGTCAGGGCCGTTCAGAATGATGCCAGCGCCGCTTCCTTCATTACAAGAGGATCCGTCCATGAAGACTGTCCAAATGGGGGGTCCATTCGGAATGTGTTCGACCTCAGGGATAGTGGACTCCACGATGAAGTCGGCGAGCGCCTGTGCCTTAATTGCTGTCTGAGACTGGTAAGTGATGTCATGCTGGCTCAGCTCTATGGACAACTTCATCAGCCGGCCCGAGGTCTCGGGCTTGTGGAGGATCTGCTTTAGGGGTTGGTCGGTGAGGACAACGACCGAGTGGGATTGAAAGTACGGCCGGAGCTTCCTCGCCACCATGACTAGGGCGTAGGCCATCTTCTCTATCCTCGGATAGCGGAGCTCGGCGTCCCGAAGCACCTTGCTCACGTAGTAGATGGGCCTTTGGGCCCGGTCCTCCTCCCTCACCAAGACAGCACTCAGGGTCTGCTCAGAAGCAGCCAAGTAGATGAAGAGAGTCTCGCCCGGGACCGGTTTGCTGAGCAGAGGGGGGTTTACCAAGTATGCCTTCAACTGGTCGAACGATTCCTGTTGTGGTTGGCCCCATTCAAAACCCTTAGCCCCCCTGAGTGCTTTGAAGAAGGGGAGGCACTTTTCCCCCGACTTGGAGAGGAACCGACCGATAGCGGCGAGCCGACCGGTGAGCTTCTGCACCTCCTTGATGTTCCGAGGCGGGGCCATGTCTAGTATGGCCTTAATCTTCTCGGGATTAGCCTCGATTCCTCGTTGGCTTACCATGAAGCCGAGGAACTTTCCCGAAGAGACCCCGAACGCGCACTTGTTCGGGTTCAGCCGCATGCTGTGCCTTCTCAACACGCCGAAGGCCTCCTGGAGGTCGGCTGCATGGTCTGTGCCCCGGATGCTCTTGACGAGCATGTCGTCAACGTACACCTCCATGTTTCGGCCGATCTGGCTCTGGAAGACCTTGTTGACGAGGCGCTGGTAGGTGGCGCCCGCGTTCTTCAAACCGAACGGCATGATCCGGTAGCAGTAGAGGCATTGGTCGGTGACGAAGGACGTCTTCGGAATGTCCGGAGGGAACATTCGGATTTGGTTATAGCCAGAGAAGGCGTCCATGAAGCTGAGGAGCTCATGGCCCGAGGTGGCGTCGATAAGGGTGTCGATGTTCGGGAGAGGAAATGGATCCTTCGGACACGCCTTGTTCAGGTCGGTGAAGTCAATGCATATCCTCCAAGAGCCATTGGACTTCTTGACCATTACAACATTCGACAGTCACTCGGGATAATTTACCTCCTGTATGAACTTGGCCTTCAGCAGTTTATCAACCTCCTCCTTGATGGCCTGCTGTCGCTCGGGAGCGAACTTTCGCCTCTTCTGCTGAACCGGTTTGCACCCCGGTTCGACACTTAGGCGATGGACGAGCAGCTCCTCGGAAATGCCGGGCATGTCCGCGGCCGACCAAGCGAACAAGTCACGGTTATCCCTGATGCATTGAATCAGGTCCGAGCACAGTGCGGTCAGCAAGGATTTGCTGATGAGGAACTTCCGGCTCGGATCCTCGTCCGAGAAAAGCACTTCTTCTAACTCGTCCGCCGGCTCGGACGTCGGCCGAGCTTTCGGCTCGGGGATTTCTAGTGTCTCGAGCGAGAGCACTGGTTCCCCGGTGGAAGTCATGTAGCACTTCCAGGCTGTTTCTTGGCTTCCCCTGACTTCCCCTACTCCCGACCGAGTGGGGAACTTCATTTTCAAATGGTACGCCGAGGGGACAGCTTCCAGGGCAGCTAGGCTGGGTCGGCCTAGGATGACATTATACGCCGCCGGGACGTCGACGACCATGAAGTCCATCGGCTCGGTCCGGGTAGTAGGGGTACTTCCCGTGGTAACGTCTAGGGTTATCACCCCCTCGACGGTTACCGGGACCCCCGTGAACCCGTGGAGTGTGTAACCGGCCGGCTTGAGACGGTCTCGGGAAAGCTGCAGGCCTCGGAAGGCCGAGAGGAAGAGGATATTCACCGAACTCCCATTGTCTACTAAAATCCTCTGCACCTTGAAGTTGGCCATGCGGAGGTCGATGACGAGGGCATCACAATGGGGGGTTCGAACCCCTTCGAGGTCGGTATCGGAGAAAGAGACAGGGACGCCGAGACCTTTGGGGGGAGGAGCACTGTGGACCGAGTTGACCTCTCGGAAGAAGGCCTTCCGGGAGGAATTAGAGGAGCCCCCCATGGGGCCTCCGTGGATCAGGTGTAGAATCCATTCCTCCTCGAACTCGGGTGTCTCTTCGCGTCGCTCGGAACGCTTGTTAGCCCCCCGAGGCGGAGGGGAATTGCGGTCCGGCCGATCGTTAGCCTTCACGAATTTGGCCAACTGCCCCCTCCGGATGAGGGCTTCGATCTCATCTCTCAAAGCCCGGCAGTCGTTCGTGTCGTGGCCATGATCCCGATGGTAACGACACCATTTATCTTTGTTCCTCCTCTTCGCCGGGGTCTGCATCCTCGGAGCTGGAGGGATGACTCCCTCCTTCTCCACTTCCATGAGGATGGTGGAGACGTTAGTGGTGAGGGGAGTGAACTTCTCGAACCTAGGGGAAGGGCAACGCTGACCGCCGTTGTCCTTCTGAGCTTTCTTGGACCCCTCTTCCCCCGTCGCCTTCCTCTTCGACCCTGAGGAGGGCCCCCCGAAGCTCGGAAGGGCTTCAGCCTCCTCTGCTCGGATGTACTTCTCGCACCTCAGGAGGAGGTCGGCGAAGTCATGCGGGGGCTTCTTGGCTAGGGACGATCAGAGGTTGGCGTTGAAAACGTTCGACTGGAACGCCACGGTCGCCACTGACTGGTCCAAGGAGGCGATGGACCTAACCTCCGCGGTGAATCTCTTCACATAGTCCCGCAGCTTCTCTTCCCTTTCCTACCGCAGGTTCAGTAGGGAGAGGCTTGTCTTCTCAGCTCGCCTGCTACTCACGAAGTGAGTTATGAACAGTGTTTCAAACTGCTCGAACGAGAAGATGGAGGAGGGGGCGAGTCTGGAATACCATTCCCGAGCCGACCCCCTGAGGGTGGCTGGGAAGGTCCTGCATAACACAGCGTCGGAAGCTTGATGGATCAGCATCAGGGTCGTGAATCTTTCGACGTGGTCAACTGGGTCGGATTCCCCTGAGTACATTTCAAACTGCGTAGGTTTGAAACCCCTCGGTATGTGGGCCTCCATAATCGACCGAGAGAAAGGGGGTCGGCTGGGACGGACGGTTCCTGCTCGGGACTCCTCCTCCCTGTCCATGCGGCCGATACGCCTTTCCACCTCATGGAGACGGCAGATGAGGGCGTCGTCCCTCCGCTGGTAATCGTATGACCCCCCGGACTCCTCTTCATAGGAAGGGGAGCGCGGACTACGGCGCCGGTAGTCCTGGGATTGGCGAGGACTGTATTGCTGCTGCTGGCGGCCGGGAGCTGGGGAAGGACTCCGGGTTCGGCAACGAGGACTGGGGTCCCTCGGGGGCGTTGGAGCCCTCTGGGCATTTTGGACGTTCTGCCGAAGGTTGAGAGCCTGCAGAACGGTGTCTTGGAATTGTAGGAACTCGACACGGGTGATGGGTGCGTCATTGTTCCTGCGATGACGCCGATTCGCGGGGGACTGTGGCTTCCTCCTTCGGCGCTCGGGAGAGGACGCTCGGCCTCTGCGGTCCGGAGACCTCCTACCGTCTCGGCGACGAGGGGACCGCTCACCCTGACGCTGGCGGGAGGCTCCCTCTCGGGCCCGCCTCTCGTCAAGGTGGGTGCGGAGGTCGTCATCCTTCTGGTGGTTCAGGAGCGTGTTGCGGAGATCGGGATGATGAGAAGCCATCGAATCCGAGGATCCGTTATGAACCGAGACATGGTCCTGATGGAGGGGCTGCTTCTGCTTTCGGCCGTTATGACCGGAAGGGCCATTGTTGGGTTGCTGCTTGGGATGAGGAGGTGGGACCTGCTGGGCCGGTGGAGGAATATCGGACTGTGGAATGGGATTGACCGGGGCTTCCTCTGTAGGGTCGGCGGGATTGGCCACACGGGTCGACCCCCTAGATCTGACCTTCTTCGGAGGCATGGCTGCAGAGGATGATGGAGAAGAAGCTGAGGCTGTTCGTGTGGTCTTTCCCACAGACGGCGCCAATCTGTTACCGCTGATTTCGGTGTGGGGGTAAACAGATAGAATTTGTGAGTCCGAGAAAAACCTGAACAGTTGACTCAGCCTTCTTGCTCCTGGCGCAACCTGCAAGGAAGTGCAAAACACCGGGGTTGATTCCGGCGATGCACCCTCCGACGCTCTTGTCAGTAATCAGAAGAGATTAAGAAAGAGCTTAAGTGGTGAAAAAGTGATTAACCTGGTCATGGTGGTAGAGGGGTGGTATTTATAGTCGCCAGGGGAGCCGTTTAAGGGTCTGATTTCTTGTGTAACAGCCGGGAGCAAAATCCTCAGTCTGTTTAGGAAATCTTTCCTTGATTCCCGGTGGGAGCAAATCAGGGCCGTCGATTTGGCCAAATCAGGGATCCTAATTTGTCTCTCGTTGGTTTGGGTTCGCCTTGGGTCGGGACCCGTACCCAATAGGTGTGGATCCGTTCGCGGGTTATTGGATCTGTGAGATGGAGATTCAGTACCCGCCTTGGATCCACTTGTATGTGAAATTACCATTTTACCCCCGAGCATCAAGATTCGTGCCCAATCTGGACGGTTCCGATTTAAACCCATTTTTAGCCATATCAATGACTAAGAAGATGCCCAATGAATGGAGAAAGAGTGTTTTAGTACCTATATATAAAAATAAAGGAGATATACAAAGTTGCTCCAACTACCGAGGGATTAAATTAATGAGTCATACGATGAAAATTTGGGAGAGAGTAATCGAACATAGACTGAGACTAGAAACTACAGTATCTGAGAATCAGTTTGGATTTATGCTTGGGAGATCAACAATGGAAGCAATTTATGTACTGAGGAGACTTATGAAAAAATATATGGAGAATAAGAAAGATCTACGTATGATTTTTATAGATCTAGAAAAAGCATATGATAAAGTCCCTAGAGACATAGTATGGTGGGTGTTAAATAATAAAAAAGTAACTATTCGGTATATTGAGGTAATTAAGGATATGTATGAAGGGGCAACGACCATAATTAGAACAACCACAGGAGAGACCAGTGATTTTTCTATTACAGTAGATTTACACCAAAGTTCGGCTTTAAGTCCCTACCTCTTTACTTTGGTTATGGATGAATTGACGCGAGGAATACAAGATGAGGTGTCTTGGTGTATGCTTTTGGCCGATGACGTTGTCATAGTGGACGAAACTAGAGAAGAAGTCAATGCTAAATTAGAATTGTGGACAGAAGCTTTGGAAGCTAGAGGTTTTAGGATAAGTAAAACTAAAACAGAGTATATGGAGTGTAATTTTAGTGATATTCAGAACGCAATTGAGAAAGTAATGAAGCTTGATGGTCAAGAGATACCTAAGAGAGACCGTTTCCGATATTTATGCTCAATTATACAAAGAGATGAGGCGATTTTTGAAGATGTTATACATCGGATCCAAGCAGGGTGGCTTAAGTGAAGAAGTATCAGTGGTGCTTTGTGTGAAAAACATATACCTTTGAAGTTGAAGGGAAATTTTTATAGGGTGATTGTTAGACTAGCAATGATGTATGGAGCAGAGTGTTGGGCAACAAAGAAACAACATGTTCAAAAAATGAGTGTAGCGGAGATGAGGATACTAAAATGGATGTGTGGTCAAACAAGGAAGGATAGAATTAGAAATGAGTATATGGTAGAGATGCTAAATGTAGCTCCAATCCAAGATAAGTTAAGAGAGAATCGCCTCAAGTGGTTTGGACATGTCACACGTAGAGCTAGTAGTGCCCCCATTAGAAATAGTGATTTGATAAGTATTGAGAGTAGAGTTAGGGGTAGAGGAAGACCTAAACTAACTTGGGTGGAAACAGTGAGATCATATATGATAGCTTGTGATCTTACAGAAGATGTTGCGCTAAACCGAGCAGAATGGAAAACTAGGATTTATGTAGCCGACCCCAACTAGTTGGGAAAATGGCTTTATTATTGTTTTTTTGTTGTTGTTGTTGTATCATGGTTTTCCTCCATTTCTACTGTAATTTTTTATTTACTCTATTCTAACGGATTTCCTACTTTCACTTCTTGCAGACCTGACTATAATCGGCACACGGGGTATTTCTCTAGCTTTCTTTTCTTCCTTTTGGCCTTTTGGTGTGCAGGTTATCCTCTGGTTCCACCCGTATGGATGTGTTTTTGCTTTTTGCTTTCAGGCTGCCTAATCTTCAACCGTAGCTTGTTGTTTCTTTTTTGTTTACCATATTTTATGCTAAGTCCCTCTCTATGTTCTATCTTTTGTATTTCACTGTCTTCTTGTTCTACTTGTGCTACTAGAGGTTTTTGAGCTTTCTGTGGGTAGTGGTCTGCTGTTCTTTTTGGGAGTTGATGAATATGTATCGCCCTTTGGTTGCTGTTCTTTTTTTTGGTTAGTTTTCATTTTCAGCTGTTGCTCTTTGCTCTGTCTTTCCTGTTAGTTTGCTACAGGTCTTTTCACTGCCTGGATTTTTCTCTTCTGGGTTCCATTTTGTTGTGTGTTTTGTCTACGGTTGCTGAAGCTACATCCTCATTAGCCTTCAGCTTGCTTTGTAATGAGTTTTTTTTTCTTTCATCTCAATATAGTACTTTTGTGGCTGGAGTCTTGTTATAACGCCCCGTCCCAATACTCAGACAATTTTTATTATTTTTATAAGAAAAATTATATACTATGTAGTACAACTGCCCACCACAGGCTGCCTCTCAAAAGGTGGTTAACCAATTATGTGACTCTTGATTATAGGCAATTTTATTTATACTCAATTAATTTTTGTGTACTCCCGATATGGGATTATTCTAATCAATTCCCCTTACTAATCCAATCCGTGCACACTAAGGAGAAGCCCAACGGGCCCCCACCTTAATGCCACGTCACCTTTTTTTAATCCAAGTTCTCTGATTTTCAATTTCGAATTCAATCCAGAGGCCCCACACAATGGTGACGTCATGTCACCTCTCAACCAAAGCCATTCTCTCTCCCCATATATTATGTATTTATATATATATTATTTTACTCTTTCGAAATTACGGGGTATTATATACACCCCACCTTTAGAAATCAGCATCCTCGCTGAGTACGGGGCACACGTCTAGTGTAGGATCCGCCTTTCTAGCCGATGTGGAGCAGAGTATCCTGCCAGCGTACTGCGATCCTCCTGCTAGCGTACTGACCTCAGCCAGGAGCGTACTGACCTCAGCCAGGCATACCTCTCCACACCCGGTGTCGAAAGTCGGCTCTGATACCATTTGTAACGCCCCGCCCTAATACTCAAACAATTTTTAATATTTTTAGAAGACAAATTAGATACTATGTAGTACAACTGCCCACCACAGGCTGCCTCTCAAAAGGTGGTTAACCAATTATGTGACTCTTGATCATAAGCAATTTTATTTATACTCAATTAATTTTTGTGTACTCCCGATATGGGATTATTCTAATCAATTCCCCTTACTAATCCAATCCGTGCACACTAAGGAGAAGCCCAACGGGCCCCCACCTTAATGCCACGTCACCTTTTTTTAATCCAAGTTCTCTGATTTTCAATTTCGAATTCAATCCAGAGGCCCCACACAATGGTGACGTCATGTCACCTCTCAACCAAAGCCATTCTCTCTCCCCATATATTATGTATTTATATATATATTATTTTACTCTTTCGAAATTACGAGGTATTATATACACCCCACCTTTAGAAATCAACATCCTCGCTGAGTACGGGGCACACGTCTAGTGTAGGATCTGCCTTTCTAGTCGATGTGGAGCAGAGTATCCTGCCAGCGTACTGCGATCCTCCTGCTAGCGTACTGACCTCAGCCAGGCATACCTCTCCACACCCGGTGTCGAAAGTCGACTCTGATACCATTTGTAACGCCCCACCCTAATACTCAAACAATTTTTAATATTTTTAGAAGACAAATTAGATACTATGTAGTACAACTGCCCACCACAGGCTGCCTCTCAAAAGGTGGTTAACCAATTATATGACTCTTGATCATAGGCAATTTTATTTTTACTCAATTAATTTTTGTGTACTCCCGATATGGGATTATTCTAATCAATTCCCCTTACTAATCCAATCCGTGCACACTAAGGAGAAGCCCAACGGGCCCCCACCTTAATGCCACGTCACCTTTTTTTAATCCAAGTTCTCTGATTTTCAATTTCGAATTCAATCCAGAGGCCCCACACAATGGTGACGTCATGTCACCTCTCAACCAAAGCACCAACTGTGCTTTCTTCACAAATCTCAAAACCCGTGGGCCCCCCTTTAGCACATTCTCTTTCCCCGTATATTATATATATATTTTTTTTGATGAAACGGATAGAGTCCAAAGACTCCAGCCATACGATATCAATATAATAAAATCAAGTAAGGTCTTACAAGGTGTAAAACAAAATGGCCTGAAAAAACAACATACAATAACGATACAATAAGCTATACAGACTCCGAGGAACAATAACAAACTCAGCAAAGAACAATACTCAAGGAAACAAAAGGAGACCGATCAATAATAAGCCATAGCCGATGCAGCGCCTGAATTCGGGAGATGAAGATAGATACAGGGACAGCCGCACTAATCGCTCGAAACAACAACGAGAAGGCATCACAACAGAGAGCGCCAGACAGCTGGGAGCCGAAGAAGCTGATAGCAATCGCCAACTAGATGACGCGCTCCCTCACCAGCAAACATCTCAATGCCGCGCATCCAGACCAAAAACACAGCACCACTGGATCCAGAATGACCAGTAAGGGCCATAGAAAATAGTGCTAAACAAAGGAGCTCAGCAAAGTAGGATACAGAACAAGCTGATCCCAAACCATAGAGCACAGTAATGACCTGGCTGGACATCATAGGTGCCAAAATAACATGCCACCTCAAAGAACAGAATCATAACCGAAAAATATCGATCAGAAAAGAAAAGCAGTGCACCATCGATAATCAGATGACAATCAAACCATATAAAAATAGCTAGAATATCGCAGAAATAAAACATAGAATCCAGCAAAACCACCTCAAAAACAAACATGAACATAGATAAGCAGGTGCTGGAATGAACAGCAACACAGTCACCAGATCAAAAACAGCCCATCGAAGAACAAACACACATAGTTATAAATAAAAGTAGGAAGCTCTAAACAATTAAGCTCAGCAAGGTCTGATACAGATCGAAACGATCCCACACTATGGGAAGGCAAGACCATTAGAACTAGATAAGAACATCAGGATGAAGAGAAGAGGGGAAACATCCCATAGCAAAACTAGCAACCCAAATAAACAGAACACCTTCTCAAGGCCATCGCTGTCCAAGAAAACAGAGACCAAAATAAAAACCTGCGTCATAACAAGGGTAGTCGACACTACCCTTCAGCCTGCAATCAAAAACAACCGAAGAGGAATTAAATTCCAATCCACCAAGCAGATAATAGATACCACCAATAAAACAGAACGTGAGATATCCAAACAATACAGTAAAAGGTAGAAATTGGTACAGAACTTTAAATAGCGATAAGATTAATAAGAACATGGTAGGCTCGCTCCAATCTATCAAACCTCATATTTTTCTAGCTTCCTCCTTCAAGGAAGAGGACCAAAAGTTGAATAAGAGAAGGAATTCATTAGATAAATCTCGAGATGACTTATAAACATGCCGGAATATTCTGTGATTTCTTTCTCTCCAAATGATCCATAGAATAATTTGGAAGGAAAGGATCCAGGATATGTGAAAGCAACGGTTCGGAGGACGCTTATACCAGCATTCGAAAAGACTGACCGGAATTTCGGACACTTCCCAAGCTAGAACGATAATTTTCCAAAGGGGCAAAGTGTAAACGCACTCTATAAACAAGTGGTTTGCATCCTCGAAGGATGAGGCACACAGAGGACACAATTGGCCCCAAGCGAGGTTCCGCTTGTTGAGTACTTCCACGGTAAGGAGTTTGTTGTTGAGAGCTAACCACACAAGGATCTTCACCTTCAGCGGAGCACAAGATTTCCAAACAAGGTCGACGAACGGGGATTTGATCCCTCTGAAATTGAGGAAAAGATAGAAAGAACGGACTGAGAAGGTCTTAGAAGAATTCCATCGCCAGAGGAAGTCCTCCTTATCATGCCAGTCCACGTTGTTAATAACTTCGAGAAAGTTATCAACAACTGGACCTAAATGGGAAGGTAAATCAGCTAAGATGGGAATCGTCCATTCTCTTTGCGCTACACCGTTGAAAAAGTATTCAGAAACAAGAGCCAGCGGATTGGCAGCGAGACGGAAGATAGCAGGAAAGGTGGTAGCTAAGGAAGACTCACCTATCCAAATATCGGACCAGAATCTGGTCCTGGATCCATCTGCACAAACATGGCTTAATCCACACCTGAAAGCCTCAGCAGCCTTCCAAATCCCTTTCCAGAAGGGTGAGGAATTCCTATGCGGACGATCCGGGAAACTCCACCAATCATTGGCCACAAAGTAATTGGCTTTGATGCATTTAATCCAAGGGAGATCCTCCCTTTTGAGGAATCTCCAAATCCACTTACCCAGCAAGGCCAGGTTTTTGTGTCTGAGGTCAAAAACCCCTAAACCTCCTACCATTTTAGAAGAGCAGATGAGTTTCCAATTACAAAGATGCGAGCCTGGATGGTGAACAGATGAACCTGACCAGAGGAAATTGCTTCTGGCTCGGTCTATTCTTTTGATAACCCAAGACGGGAGGAAGTAGAACGACATCATGTAAAGGGGGATAGAAGAAAGGACAGAGTTGAGCAAAATTAATCTGCCTCCACGAGACAACTGTTTCCCTGACCAAACCGAAAGTCTGGATTCGATCTTGTCTAACATCGGGGCCCAGTCCGATCTATGGAGCTTGCCCCACCTCAGAGGAATCCCCAAATAAGTAATAGGAAAATGAGCTACGGACAGTTAAAGAACGCGGATATCTCTTCCTGCCTGTTAGGAGACCCTCCCAACCAAACAACCGACGATTTCTGGAAATTAATAGTAAGACCAGACGCCAGTTCAAAACAAGTATTTTACTCTTTCGAAATTATGGGGTATTACACTTGTGACTCTATCATTTATATCAAAAGAAATCAACAGAACCAAAGCAATCACAATAGCGATCAAGAACCAGAAATATTTATCTAACCACCACCGCCGCCATCATCCGTTTCGTGGCAGCACATCTTTCCCATGGATGTGAATGATGGATGATGGATGAGAGTGAAAGAAAGAGAAGCACATCTTTCCCATGGATGTGAATGATAGATGAGAGTGAAAGAAAGGGAAACAGAGAGAAAGAGAAGAGGATTCTATAATTGTGTCAGGAATAATATGATTGATTTTGATTAAGGGTGGCAATTGGCCCAAACTCGATCCGGGCCCGCCTAGGTCCGACCTGATAATTAGTGGGCTTGGGATAATAATTATCATTTCGGCCTGGGCTCGGGCTCAATTTTTTAGGCTTAAGGAAAATTCGGGCCAGACTCGGGCCCAAGTGCTTAGGCCCGATGAGTTCGAATCAAATTTTTATGTATGCATGTGTATGCTTATGTATACATCATGTATATTTATGTATGAGTTTTTTTAAGAGAATATTCATCTCAGTAAGCTGAAATGAGTATTAAAGTTTATAGACAAAGAAATTGTGCATTGTCTATAAAATTAAATTAAAATAGACAAATTAGATGTGAATTACTCAAAAAGTTTGCAGTAATTCTAGTATTGTTATTTTTTTATCATATGTTATTCTTGATATAGTTTTATTTTATGGAAAAATTAAATATTAGCACATGCATAAGTAGTTCGGGCCTAGACCCATACATATTTTTAGGCCTAACTCGAGCCCTGGCTTGGGCCCTAATTTTTTAAGCCCGAAGAACATTCAAGTCGGGTTCGGACCTATGTTTTAAACTTCGGGCTCAGGCCCGGGCCTATATGGGTTCGGCCCAAACCCAACCCGGCCGTTGCCAGCCCTAATTTTGATATATATGGAAGTGTTTGCCATGGCTGTCCTCATAAAAAAATTGGTTTTTTGATATATCAGTCCTTACCATACCTCATTGTTGTATATCAGTCCCGCACAATACAATAATGATAAGCTGTGATTGATTAATATATAAATTTGAGTTCTAAATAAGGGATAGTGTGGCAACTTGGTGCTTCTGCTATACTAATTTGAAAGTGTATCTGGTATGAAGATTAGTTTCTTTAAGTCCTCTACTATATGGATTGGAGGAGATGAGCATAGACAAGCTGAAATTGTTGTCTTCTTTAATGGTCCAAAATGTGCTTTTCATATTTCCTACCTTGGAGTTTCCTTAAGACTTGGTAAGTTACATAAATTTGACTAGATTCCAGTTGTTGAAAAAAATTGAAAAAATACTTAATTACTTATCTAGGAGAACTTTATAAAGAGGAAGATTGATTTGAGTAAATTCAGTCCTATCTAGTGTTTCACTATATCTTCTTTTCTTCTTTTATATGCCTAGCTGGGTTATAAAAAAATTGTTCAAATCAGAAGAACTTTTTTTTTGGGGTTGGTTCTTCTTCTACCGCTGACCTTGGCAAATGCCTTATGAAATGGGATAGAGTTTGCAAAGATAAGAAAGAATGAGGTCTTGAAGTGATTTGAGAAATCATAATATGACTCTGTTGGGTAAATGGTTATGGAATTGTATTTCTTTTGATAATAAAGTGTGGACGAGGATTATTAAAAAGAAATACTTCAGAAGAAGACAATCATGGGATTTATGTAGCATCCCTCTTATTAGCTCTTCTTTCTGGAAAAGTATTTTGAAAGCTGTTGCTCCTTTCATGTGTGGACTTCAGAAAATTTGTGGGGATGGTAAAACAATTAGATTTTGGACAGACATTTGGATTGATGAGTGCCCTCTTTCTACTTCTTTCCCTGATCTAAATAGACTGGCAGTTAATCATAATGCTACAATTTTCTCTTTATACTCTAAAAATAATTTTGGTAAAGTATGAGATATTCCATTTAGAAGAAGTCTCTCCTTACAACAAACTCACGAATTTCGAGCTCTTCTGCACTTAGTAATTATGATTGGAAGCCTAGAAATAGTTGTAAATGGAGATGGAATTCTACAGGTACATTTACTGTTAAATCCTTTTATCAATTTCTTAATTTTGGTGGTGAGATATGTCCTTTTCATAAGCATATCTGGCAGAACATTGCTCCTCCTAAGGTGAAAAATCTTGTTCGGCTTACTATTTATAATAAATTGCTACTGCAGATTATCTAAACAAAATGAATTTGACAACTGGGCATAAATGTGTTTTATGTTCCTGTAACCCCTGTTTCTCCAAATACGTATTTTCTTTGTATTTTCTGTATTTAAAAATTTTGTAAATTAATATTCTGTTTTCAAATTCTTTTGTTAAAATGTATTATTGGATCACCTATTAAAATCAATCAATAATTTTATCTATTTTCGGTTATTATTAGTATTATTATTATTATGTTTATGTTTATGATTATTATTAGTATTATTGTTATTATTGTTATTATTTTTTCCCTTTTATTATCCTTTTTTTGTTAATTTAAAAATCCATTTTTATGTATTAATTATATTTGTACTTATTTCAAATAAATTCTATATTTTTAATGCAACTATATTTTGTTATCTTGTTCCCTATTGGATCTTTTTACCTCAACCCGAAACCCAAATACCCATTAAACACCCACACCTGTTTACCTATTTAAACCCATACTCAATAAAGTACCCTATAAACCCAGATACCCAAATATCCACAACTGTTTGCACCTGAAACCTGTTTAAACCCATTTAACTACCCAATTGCTTCAGCCGTCGCTACCATCTCATTCCAACCCTAAACTACCCATATAAATATTAACCTATGCACCCGCCCCTACCTCTTCACCTTCCTCCCGAAAACCCTAGCTATCAAGCTCTTTCCTTACCTCCTAGCCCCCCTCACCCCCCCCCCCCCCCCCGTTCTCCTCCACCCTGCCTTGTCTCTGCATCGCGACTCAGCCTACGACAGCCCCCAGTTACACCACGAATGCGGCAGCCCGGAGCTCTCCTCCTCCTGGTGCTCCTCCGCCTTCCTTCTTTCCCTCTCTCCGCATTCCCGATCTCTTCCTCGCAGCCCTGTGTCCCCCGTCGCGACCCCGACCCCCGTCTCCCCCCTTCCTCACCTCGGCACCCCCTCTCCCCTTCCCTCGTGGTCTCCAACATCGTGCCACCTCGGCAGCAACCTTCGCAGACCGCACAACAGGAGCAGCTTCCCCTGCAGTGCACCGTCGTCCACCGTCTGTTCTCTGTGCTATGTTGCCCCTCGTCATTCTCTTGCCTGGTCTCTCTCTCTCTCTCTAGGTGGGTATGTTGAGTTCATCGTGTGCGGGTGCTTTTAGTTGTGTTCGTTGTGTTCATTTGTTCGTGTGCTCGTGGGGTTTGTTCGTTCCTTCTTGGAGTGTATTGGTTCATGGTTGTGTTCGTTGGGTTTTCGTTGTTCTGTGTGTTCGTGTGGAGTTCGGTTCATGATTCGTTTGCTCGTGTTCGTGCCGAGATCCGTTCCCGTTATTCTTGTTTTTTTTGCCTCGTTCCCGTCGTCGTCTCTCAGGAAAGTAACTTGCATTCATTCTTTGTGTAATACAAGTACTAAATACCGCCTGTAGTGTAGTTGGGTTCTAGAGACAATTTGTGTGTGAAACCCCTTGATGATCTTATCTCTATTGTGTTGATTTGACCATAGTTGCCTCACGACATACATTACATGATATAACCTAGGATTGACCACATTTTGTTGCATATATGCGTGTTATTCATGTGTTATCTTGTGATCGTTCGTGTTATTCGTGATAGACTTATTGTAGACTTGTGAAATACCCTATATCATGTTGCTTGGATAACTAATATACAATATTTCGGGTTTGGTTGTGTTTTGGATGAGTTTTATGTGAACTAGATAATCTTGTGCTTGAATGATATTTTCAGTTTTGTCGGGTTTTCCGTTTGATCAGTATTTTAGACCCTATTAAGGTCAGTATTTGAAAAATATTTTGTGAACATTATTTGTAGAGAATTCTGTCTATTTTCCAACCCTTTTGACGGATCTCAGTTTCGATTTACGGTTTGTGAGTTATGTCAATTTTACTGCAGTGGTGTCGAAAGATTCCCAGATTTTATTTTCTATGAATTCTGTAGAGTAATCTATTTTTATTCTGGTGTTAAAATTATTATTTTGATCTGGAATTTTGCTCAGCACTTCTAGAATTTATTGGGGTTTACCCAGAATTTTGATGGATTCATTTGAGGATTTTTACAAACCTTTTCATGCTTGCAAATAAAGATTTTATATGCAGAATTTTACTACTGTTCAGTAAAGAACCTGATTTTCGGTCTATTTCTACTTACTATTTCTAAAATATTTGTGAATATAAAAGTTAGCTTACTGAGTCTACTTTATTACCCTTTTAGCGGATTTGTATTTCGATTTATGGTTTGTGAGATATTGCTGTTTTCGTACTGCAGTGTTTGAAATTTCAGATTTACAAAATTGTTGTGTCTTGTTGGTTTCTGATTTTACTTGACTACTCTATTTATATTGGAAAATTATGAAACTTGATTTTCTGTTACTATACATATAGGGGAATACCCCAGATTTTTCATGGATTTAATTAATGAGTTTTCATGCCATTTTTCTGACTTTGAATACAATTTTCTGATTTCTGGCTGAACACATTTTCTGGATTCAAATCAGTTTTGAGACTTGTTTTTGTGAAATACTATATGACTTATATATGTTTTCTGGATTCGGCCTGGAGTCTATTTTTCAGATTCTTTGACTGATTCAGATTTTCATATTTGTAGCAACAGGAATCCCTATTTTTGTGCAGTACTGTCTTACTGTCCTGAACTAGAATTTTCGTTGCCTTACCCTTTTATGAGTTCTTCACCTGTATATGTCTGTCTGTCAACCTGAACTTGTTACTTGATCATGACATGTTATTCTTGCCATGTTTTGTACACGTACATGCCTGTTTGATTAATAATAATAAATAACCAAGCTGGGGTTAAGGAAAAGATCTAGTAGTGGACAATATAGGAGCCTGTACTCGGAAGGAGACTTATGTTTCCTGTATAACATGGTACCGATCAAGTTTACCGATCAAGTTAATTTCTGTTACCGATCAAGTTTACCGATCAAGTTAATTTCTGTTACCGATCTAGTTACCGATCAAGTTAATTTCTGTTACCGATCAAGTTTACCGACCAAGTTACTAATCAAGTTACCGATCAAGTTAATTTATGTTACCGATCAAGTTTACCGATCAAGTTTACTGATCAAGTTACCAATCAAGTTAATTGCTGTTACCAATCAAGTTAATTGCTGTTACCAATCAAGTTTACCGACCAAGTTCTGTGATTCTATGATACCCGAGTACATGACCTATAGAATCTCCTATGAAATTTAAAACGAAATTGCGTTGACTGTAGCAACCATGTAGTAAAATTATGGATGCATGAAGTGCTTCCGAAATAGTAATAATACAAGACTTGACATAACCTGATACATGTTACATGATACTTATACTTTTACTTGACTACTTGACACTTGTTACTTGTTACTTGTTACTTGATTTCGTGATACTTGATTCTTGATACTTGTTACTTGATTACATGATACTTGTTTTATTTGACACTTGATACATGTTATTTACACTTGTTCATCTTGCCATGCTAGTATTCTATTTTGATTATCATGCATATTTCATGTTATTAGTTAGTTTTTTTCATGTACTTGTATCCTGCACTACAAGCGGCCCGTAATTTGTATTGACGGAAGTTTGTTTTCTTTTTTCTCTTTCTGCAATTTATTAAATTGCAGATTTTGGAGATCAGCTGCCAGATGGAATAGGCAAGTTGAGATACTAGATGCTGGAGTTTTGCTATCATGATTTTCTTGCTATTATTATTATTTCTTGTTTTGAACAATTGTATTTGATACTTGGATTTATTTATGTTTGGGCAATGTGACCCAGGATTATTTGACTTGTTCAGATCTGTTTTATTTGAGATTAATATATTTTGTTTCAAGTAATCCTGTTGGTATTTTGATTCATATATGCATGCTTGGTTGACTTTTCTTGCTTCCGATTCTGATTATTCTTGTGAAATGTTGTAAAGATTTCTGACAGCTTATGGATGATGAAAATCATTCACTGGGGTTAGTCATGTATCCGTATTCCGTATTCTCTTTTTGGGAAGCGGGGCGTGACAGTTCCACTGGTAATGAATCTGCTTTTCATATTTTTATCAAATATCCTTTTGTTAGACAAGTTTGGTTAATTCTTAAAAGGGCATGAAACTTTAGTGGTTATCCTCCTTTTATTAAATCCAGGTGGGGAATTTGGAGATTAAAGAGGATACATTCTAATAAGAGACTTCAGTGGAAAATGATCATGATGGACTTGATTTGGGTTATTTTGAAGGAAAGAAACCAATTTTTTCGTAAAAAGATATATGATATTGTTTATATTCTAGATTCTATCTGTTATTTTGATTCTTTTTTGACACATATTCTTCATCCATCAAAGAAGAAGAAGGTGTACTTCTCTGCTATATCCCAAGCTGCTAGAGAGCGTGTTTTTTTTTTGAAGAAAAAGGCAGAGTATGGCCACCCTGTTTCGTTAATAAGGAGTTAATAAAACAAACTCAGAGTACTGAGCCAAATACAAGGTCCTACAATACATAAAATAAACACATAAATCCTCCCCGCACATAGAGGAGTGGGGCAACAGAAAGAACAACACATACATGCATCCAACAAAAGTACAGCATAGCATTTAACTCCCCCAACAAACCCTGGGGTGGTGGGGATCGAACAACAATGAAACAACAGAAGATCAGGGCCTACTCGTCCCTCAGTCAAGCGTCGGCCTGATCTCGACTTCTTCGTCATCGTTCTCCTCCACCTGGAAAACACTGGCAATCCGCCCTCTAGGCCCTGTTGCCGCAGCTGTAGCCCAAAAGGAAATCAAATACATAATATGAGTTAAATTACCAGAAATACTATTACTAGTCCCACGAAAGTAACAGTTATTCCTATCTAGCGAAAGGACCCAGGTCGCAGCAGCAATAGCGATAAACCAGGCTTCTCTCATGGCCCGTCTCTTAGTAACGAACTTCGAGCCTATCCACAGATCCTCATACATACTAGGATACTCGTTTGTTCCTAGGGCTTTAAAGACCTCAGGGAGGACCGCTTTGCTCTTGGGACACTCCAGAAATAGATGGTCTCTGGTTTCAGAGACAGCATTGCAGAGCCCACAACTGGAATCAATATTCGATTGACATTTAGTCAGGTTCTCTCTCATTAGAATTGCATCGTTTAGAAACAGCCATAAGAAGGTTTTTATTTTCAGCAGTGTTTTCATCTTCCATATAACACCTAACCATTTCGGGCGACAACCCCTGAAATGAATACGGTTATAAATGGAGCGTACAGTGAAAGTGCCATTCTTTTCAATCCTCCAGGATTTCCTATCTGGTCCTTGTGAGCATCTTATTCCCGAGCTGGCTATATGGGCATGAAGTTCCATCAACCTGAGCTGAGACCCAGAGTCCAGTGCCTGTTTAAAGGCCGGTCTCCAGAACCATCTTCTCCAGGCTGTAGCTACCGTGTAATGCAGTTGTGCCGCACGGGCATACAATTCAAGGAACAGATCTCTAAGTGTGTGATCACCACACCATTTATCCCACCAAAATCTGGTAAGTCTGCCGTTTCCAATAAACGACGACACATAGCTATTGAAAGGCTCATAGGCTTTAGCAATTCCTTTCCAGAGCCAGGAGACACATGGGCCCACCCTGAATCCCAGATTCCTCGTCCCATTTCCATGCAGGTAAGCCTGAACAAAATCCTACCAACCCTCTCCATTTGGGTGAAAGATTTTCCACCACAACTTACCTAATAGCGCGATATTCATATCCCAAAGGTCAATAATACCCAGACCTCCATGCATCTTCTTCGTGCATATTTTTTTCCCATCTGATGAGGTGATAGCCGCCTCTATCAGGGTTTGCACCCTTCCATAAAAATCGCTTTCGAATGCAATCAATTCTCTGGATAACCCATCTTGGCATTTCGACGAAAGACATATAGTAGGTTGGTAGGTTAGAGAGGACTGCATTGATAAGAGTGACTCTCCCTCCCAAGAAAAATGCTTTACCTTTCCATCCTGCAAGACGGTTCTCCACCCGTTCAATAATGGATAACCAGTCAGCCTTCTTGAGCTTGCCTGGTCTCAGCGGAAGCCCTAGGTACTTATTGGGGAAATTCTCGATGGCACAGTTGAGAATCATGGCGTGTTCTAATGCCTCTTCTGGGGATAAGGCAATGGGGATAAAAGCACTTTTATGGAAGTTAATCTTGAGACCGGACCCCAAGCTTCAAAGCTATAATGAATTCCTTTGAAAGTGGTTGTTTCCCCGAGGTTGCCATTTCCAAACAGAAGAGTATCATCTGCATATTAAAGGATAGAAAAACCTTGGCAATTCACCCCGCTGGCCATCAGAGAGGTCCAATCAGCCCGTCTGTAGTTATCCATCATAGACCTCAACACGTCTGCCACAATAGTGAAGAGAAGGGGAGAGGGGGTCTCCTTGTCTTAGGCCACGTTTGCCTGAGAATAGATGCCCTGAACCACCATTGACCATGATGGCAGTCCTGCTGGTGGTGAGACAAGTGTGGATCCATCTGATCCACCTATCCCCGAACCCACATCCGGCCATCGCTTCCAAAAGATAATCCCATTCAACAGAGTCATAGGCCTTCTCAAAATTCGGCTTAAGGAGGTAGCTCTTAGCATTCGAAATGTGCCAATGATGGATAGTTTCTTCAGTCGTGGCAATATAATCTTGAATACACCGTCCTTTAATGAGCCGGTTTGCTCGCAACTAATGAGTCTATCCATCACCTTGCCCAGTCTGTTAGCAAGCGTCTTGGTGATAATCTTGACTGAACAGTTAAGGATAATAGGCCGGAAGTCTCCCACCCGCAGGGAGTCTTCTTTCTTAGGAACCAACACAACCTCAGCATAATTAAGTCTCCCTAATTTAAGCTTATGGTCAAAGAAATTGGCGAACAAGCTTACAAGATCGTCTTTGATTTTCTCCCAAAAGAGGTGGTAGAACAGGATTGGGAATCCATCCGGACCTGGGGCTTTCTCCTTCCCAAGGTGCTTCACTGCCTCCCAAATTTCCCCTTCTGAGAAGGGGGCTTCAAGTGATCGGAGATCAAGGCCCAAGTCTTCAACAGAAGCACGCCAGAAGTTAGGATGTAGAGGGACCCTCAACTCCGCCTTCCATCCAAACAGGTTCTTGAAGTGGGACTGGAATGCGGATCTGATATCATCGTCTCCTTGTAACATTCCAGAATCATAGTGGATCGACAGAATGAGGTTAGATCTACGTCGATCACTGGCGACACGATGGAAAAAGGCAGTGTTCTTGTCTCCCTCTTTGAGCCACAAAATTCTAGACCGTTGTTGCCATTTGAGTTCCTCTAGTCGATAAAGTTGAGCAATGTCCTCCCTGAGTTGAAGCAACTTATTCCGCTCCTTTTGCATTAGGTCTCTAGTTTCTTCAACCTTTTCAAGCTCTTCAATACCTTCCAAAAGGGAATCTTTTGCTCTCTAAATCAACGCAAATCTGGCCCGGTTCTATTTCCTGAGCTTGGACCGTAGTCTGCGTATTTTCTCACACCATATCATCGCTACTTCAGTTCCTCTAGTAGGGCGGGCCCAACATTCGTTAACCATATGATGGAAACCTTGGATTTCCAGCCACGCTTTCTCGAACCTAAACTTGGAAGTTCTCCTGGGTTGCACTTCTCCAGATGATAGGATAAAAGGAACATGATCTGATATGGGTTAGGGAGGGACTTAGCCCAGGATAGTGGAAACTTGGCCTCCCACTCAGACGAGACCAGGACCCTATCATGTTTATCCATAATAGGCATCACCTGCATGTTTGTCCAGGTGAATAGTCTATCAGTGATGGGAATGTCAACTAGTTCGAGGTCCACAATAACCACATTAAAATCTTCCCTGTCGGCATCACTAGAGCGTCTGCCTCTATGCTCTGAGGCGAACCTGGTAATGTTAAAATCTCCCCCCACAACCCAGGGGAGCAGCCAACGTGCGTGAATCGCTCTTAATTCAGTCCAAAAATTTGTCCTGGAGGAAGCGGTATTTGGGCCATACACCACCGTGATTGTATGGGTCCACAGATCGGCTCTACGTTGGAGCAGGACTGATAACGAGAATTGCCCATGGAACTCATCAAGGGCGTTAAAAATTTCCAAATTAAAACCTAAGGCAATACCCCCAGAGGCACCAACAGAAGGGCAAATTTTCCAATTAGAAATTCGATTCCCCCAGCTTACTAAGTCTAGAGATACGAGCCAGTTTGGTCTCCTGCAGACCCACGATGTTTACTTTAGACTTGTCAATGACATCCCTAACCATTTCCCGTTTGTCCCGCCTACCCAGGCCTTTAACGTTCCAGAAAAGCATGTCCATTAACTACAACCTAGCTCGGGTCCATTACTCGGTTTGGAAACCGAGTTGCAATAAGGTTAATCCTATCACTCTCCCATCCCCTAATATTATTTAAAAGAAAAGCATTTCTATCTGTATCGCCAATCGCTAGACCACAGGTTTTGGCTAGACTAAAAATCTCATAATCAGTCATGAAGTTAAAAATAGAGGCTAGGAAGGAACACGTACCTCCATCGCTAGTCTTAGCAGACTTAGCGGCTGCAACAATCTCAAGATAATCATCGAAGGACTCCTCAATAGCCCTCTTAGCAACTTTGTGTACTCTAAAACCTTTGTTGCCGTGAGAGGCGACAGGGGCAGGTGGTTGAGAGGGAGGGAAGGTGGAAGGGACATAATCTGGGGATATATCCAGGGAATCATCTGCAAACTCCTCTACATCCATAGACTCCTCTTCGGAGTAGACGTAGTCATCTTCAAGGTTTAATCTAGCTTCTCGATCGTCTTCATCCTACTCCAAACACATGTGACGCCCCACTTCAGAATTAGGCTCAGAGATGGATTTTGCAATAATAATTGAGAGACTGAGGCTAGGCCTACTCAACTCAAGCCCATCAAGTTTGGTGGGCTTCGCTGAGGAGCAGCCCAAGTTACTAGTCCCCCTTTTGGACCCATTCACCGTTTGGCACTCAAAAACCCCTGTCTCGCCAGCACCCGCGCATGTGAGAAGGGGAGGGGGGGCGTGTCGCTTCAAGAATGGTCGAGGTGAGTGGTGTAGTAATCGAAGGGCTAAGTACAGGGTTCGAGGCATTGCCTCTTTTGAACTCTGTTATCTTCCCCAAATCACCATCCCCCTTCTCGTGTTACTCTTCCAAAAAAGCTGTCTTTTTCTCCTTAGATCCAGCCTTGTTGCCTCGAGCGAGACCCCGCTCATCTTCTTCCTCAAAATGGTACCCCTTAGCTGTATCTCCGTCCTCAAAGCCTCCTTTTTTTTCGCATTTGGCAAATGCCTTTGACTGTTGGACATCTGAGAAAGCATACCAATTTGAGCATTGGTTCGTTCTGCCCCCTCCCTCTGCTCCACTCGCAGTGCCTCTACAAGATTTGCTAGGATTTGACTTCCTTTTTTAGCTTTCTTTTTGCCAAACTTTTCAAGGGGAAGTACTGGCTCTGCCGAATTTGCTATTTTAGGCTGTGGTTGCAGTTCCACTTTTGGCCCACCATCCTGGTCGTTGGTGGTTTTGATCAAGCTTCGATCTTGAACGTCAATGGTCGGTGTGGATTTTTGGGATTCAGAGCTCGCCGTCGTCTGGCCCCTGCGACTTCCCTCCCCCTTGCAACCCCGATGACTTCACGGTGCGCACGATCAATTTCATGTGCCCCATCTATAGTGAGATCCCACTCCGGTGAGACCACTTGCATGTAAGATCGACCGTCTTTGAGTGAGCGGGAAGGGGCTGAAACCTTCACGAGCTCCACCCCAGATTCCGCTTGCTTGTCAAGAACGAATCGAATGAGGTATGATTCCTCAAATGAGAAAACTTTTGCAAAGCGAGGCATTAGGGTGATGTCGGGGCTTCGGATCAAGATCCTAGCTGATACAATGTCAGACCAGTGAATCGTCTTGTCGTCGATATTTTCGATGGTTCCAAAATCAGAAACGATCTCTTGCAGTGCCTTTTTTTTTCCAGAAGTGCAAGGACACATTATGTATCCAAATCCAGAACTGCTCACCCTGAGGCAGCTCCGCTCCAAATCTAGGAGACCAAGGGAAGAATTCCACCTTAAAGTGCCTAAAATCCACTATACCCAAGTCGGAGACCTCGATCATCTTCTCCGGTGAGGCAACGGATACAAGGAATTGTAAGTGGCACATCTTCTTAGCTACCCAGTCCCTATGAGCCCTCATCGGCCATTTAGAGTTCAGAGCATGGAGAAGGTGGTTTTTCGATGGCCTCCCTGACCTGACTTTAGCAATGGCGCACCATCGGCAGAGCCATTTTTCTTCAAGTTTGATGATCTCAAGGCTATTTGCAAGCCGTATTGGTGTGGGGTTATCCGGTGACCTATCTCTTCTAACAGGGCGGTCATCATCATTGTTAGAGGTTATCACATTTGTGCAATCATACGACATATGCCCCCATTTCATACACTTAAGGCAGCGTACCTTTTTCGTACAGTCCTTCCGAAAGTGCCCCAGTTCGCCACAGTTGAAACAGGGGACTGGTTTGTGTTTCCTTTTTCGTTGCTTCTTTCTGTTTTCTAGCTGAGTTGGGGGGGGAAATACTGTGCCTCTTCTTTGTTTTCCTGGTGACTTCAACCCATTGATCAGTCTCATCCAAATCCTCATTCGATACCGGAGCAAACTCCACTGTAGCCTCATTTTGTGGACCCCTTCCCTAGGCCCGCTCGACAATGGACTTAAGTGGAGCTTTGGCATTGAAATGCGGTGGTGTAGGATGCTGGGGTAGGTTGTGTGTAGGTGGTTGGGAGTTGTGGTGGTGATTGGAGGTAGGGGGGTGGAATTGGGAGGGTGTTGATTAGCAAGAGGGGGTGAGTGGTTGGGTGCGGTGGAAGTTTGGTTGTGGGGATGCCTCAGAGGGTGTGGTTGACATTGGTGGTGGGTTAAACGAGGGTTTAGATGGCGAGCAGGCCTAAGGGGTTGGTGATGTTGGTTATGCATATGGTGGCCATGGTCCCTCAGGTCATACCTCTCTTCATGGAAGCGGCGATGGTCTTTGAGGTGGTCACTCTTACGCTCGAAAAAAGCCAGTAAGAGGACCCCCTCTATGGGCCCGTCCTCTGGGAAGATGCGATGTGGGGCATTGATGAGTGTCCTCTCTCCCTAACCGATGCTGATGCGCACTACAGTGTGTACGCTCGGGGGAATGAGCATGTCTGAGCCTCCTAATGTATTCATCCGGGGGGTTTGTCAGCTGATATGGGTGGGGAGGTAGCAGGGGGGATCTCAACTGGGTTGGGAAGTGGAGGAGGTGGTGGAGGAGGTGGTAGCAGGATTGCGAGAGGTTGCACCGAAAGAGTGGATGGACGAGGGGGCACATCTGTGACAGGCACTTGCTGGTGGTGGCGGACCCGCTTGTTGGGCCCGCAGCCGCTTATCTCCAGCTCTGATAGCCCTATTCGGTGACAAGAAACCTATGTTTGTAGAAGAGTTGGTCGATTTGGGGTTCACAGGGATAAGAATGGGGAGGTGGAAGAGCAGTTCAGGGAGAGGAGTGGTAGGCAGGTGTAGCTCTGGTGCCAGAGTTCAGGAGAGGGGAAGAGGTAGAGCGATTCATCCTTAGTTTACATTTTATTGAACAGATGGTACAACTTCTCATACCGGAGGGTTTTCTTCTACTAGTTTGGATGGAGGGGTTGCAGATTCTACTGATTTTGTGGTGCTTTCTTTGATGGAAAACTTTCTAGAGATGCAGTAGAACAGGAGTCATTCATCACACTGGAGTTCGAACCGTCATCCATCTTGAAGCTAGGGTGAATGTGGATATTCCTGCTGTGCCACCGTAGAATTCAAATAGCAACAATAATCCTACTGGAGGTGCACATGTTGACACAATCTCTGCTACTTTGGATTCTATTTCAAACATGACTCAATATCAGCATCACTGGGATTCTTTTGGTCTCCTCAAGGCAAGCTGCCTATGAAGCTCACGAAATTACGAGTGATGGTGAAGAAGTCATTGTAATAGATCCTTAGATGGATAGAAGAATGATTTGTTGGGTTTAATATTTTGCATACTTATTCGGTATGAAGAGAAAATGGTGATTGATAAATCCAAGAACCAGTTGACTGTACAACGAATTATTCCAAAAGCAACAATGGGTGAGGAAGTACCAAATCGAGTACCAATGCAAGACAAATTCACTCCGAAGAATATTGAGCAACCTTCTTGCATAGCTTATCAACCTAATGTCACAGGGAATATGCATCTTTCACCTCAATTACTTAGCATGGTTCCCCACTTCAGTGGCAAACTAGACGAGGATCCTCACCTCCACTTGCAAGATTTTTTTTTTCTTTGCAGAACACAAAGCGTCCAAGGGCTTACCCCTGAACAAATCAGGTTAATTTTGTTTCCATTCTCATTAAAACTTAATGCTAAATTGTGGTATAATTCTTTGGAACCAGGATCAATTCAATCATGGGAGCAATTGGCAACAAAGTTCTTGAAGGAATTCTTTCCAGCTCAGAAAACCAAACAACTAAAAAGGAAAATTCAACTCTTCCAACAAAAAGATGGAGATTTGTTTTTCGAGACATGGAAGGACTTTAAGAACAAGCTTCTCAAGTGTCCTACGCACAACATGCCCAAGGATGATCAGGTACAAGCATTTTATGAAGATTTAAATGACACTAACAAAGCAATTGTAGATTCAGCGTGCAATGGAATCTTGATGAGGAAGAGTGGTGAGGAGGCCATCGAGCTATTCGAAGAATTCAGCGAGAACTCACAACAATTCTCAACAAAGGGAAGGGACTTTTCGAAAAAACAGGGAGTTTACGAAATTTCTAGTAGTAATAACATGCAATTAGAAATGGTAAACATGAACAAAAAAATTGATATGCTTGTTAATGCAATTTTGACTTTGAGTGGCGTAAAAAACCAAACAAAAGAAATTTGTGTAATTTGTTCTCATTCTGATCATACTACTAATACATGTCCCATGTCTTCTTTCACAGATCAGGAGCACGCAAACTACGTAGGATAGGGAATGTACCCGCCCAAGAACAACCCGTTTTCAAACATGTACAACCCAGGGTGGCGAAACCATCCAAATTTCTCATGGAGAAATAATCAAAACCATCAAGGCACTCAATTCGCACAAGGGCATGCGCAGCAATTCCAGATTGAGAATGGGTTTGATCAGCCAATACAACAACAGAAGAAGTTGGATTTCGAATCCACCGTTCTTCAATTGCTCCAACAGCAACAGCAAATAAGCAACCAACAAGGGCAGGCCATTCAAAAATTGGAGACTCAAATTGGTCAAATTGCTAAGGAGTTAAGTGAAAGAAAGGCAGGAGAACTTCCATCACAAACCATACCAAACCCTAGAGGATAAGAACAGCTCAAATCGGTGACAACCCTGAGAAGTGGTAAGATAATCGACAACAGAGTTGGAACAAATGCAGACGAATCAAACACACAACCATCAAAATTTTTGGGTTCCAGCACGGTAAGTGACAAAGAAAGGGTAGTATTGCCACCATTCCCTCAAAGGTTAGTCAAGCAAAAGAAAGAACAACATTTATTTAATATCTTTGAAACTCTCAGGAAGGTAGAAATCAATATTTCCCTACTTGATGCTATTAAACAAATTCCTTCTTATGCCAAATTTTTGAAAGAATGTTGTACTCATAAGAAAACGTTTCAGGTTTAGGAGGATGTGGCTCTAACAGAAGAAGTGAGTGCGGTATTGTTAAGAAAACTACCTCCTAAATTGAAGGATCCAGGTAGTTTTACCATTCCTTGCAGGGTTGGTGAACATTTCTTTAAAAAGTCACTGTTAGATTTGGGGGCAAGCATCAATCTTCTTCCATACTCTGTTTACGAAGAACTAGGATTGGGGGAACTCAAACCGACATCAATCACGTTGCAATTGGCTGATCGTAGCATCAAAAGACCTAGAGATATTTTAGAAGATGTCTTGGTTCAGGTAAATGATTTCATTTTGCCTACAGATTTTATTATTTTGGATATGGAAGACTCTTCAAGGCTATCTTTTTTACCTATCATCTTAGGTAGACCCTTTATGAGTACTGCTGATACGAAAATTTGTGTTAAAAAGGGCACTATAAGTATGAAAATAAATGGTGAAAAGATTGAGTTTAAAATGTTTGATGCACCAAAATTACCACACGATGATCATGAATGTTATAAAATTGATGTGGTTTAGGAGATTGTCGACCAAACATTTCAGGTACATAGCGTCGATCCACTACAAGCCACAATTACACACTCTCTAACACTATCTCAAGTTAAACAGGAATATGATGATTGGGGGATTGCAGAAACAGTACATTACTTTGAAAATCCAAAATCATATTCACGTAAGTTTGCACCTGTGTTTGAAAATCTTGTGTCTAATAACACTTCTGTTTCTTCTGTTACCAGGACACCAGTGGAAATAAAGCCGCTATAGGAACACTTGAAGTATGCATATTTGGGTGAAAATTAGACGTTGCCTGTGATAATTACTGCAAACTTGAGTAGACAGGAAGAAGAGAAGTTGTTGAGAGTATTGCGAGAGCACAAGGGTGCATTAAGGTGGACCATTGCAGATAGGCTTATGTCAAGATGGTACGGTCCGTACGTTGTTACAAAGGTTTTCCCATATGGAGCGTTGGAGGTTCATAGCAAAGAGAAAAATCAAACTTTCAAGGTGAATGGGCATAGGGGGAAACCTTATATTGAGATGAGTTTTGAGCCGAGAGAGGAAGATATGACTCTTCAATACATTGCCTAAACTCGTCCAGTCTAGCTGAAGACAAGAAACGCAGCGCTTATTAGGAGGCAACCCAATTGACAGGGGAGTCCTTACACTTTTCTCTTTATTCATTTTTCTTTATTCATTTCTTTACCTCTTTAGTCATTTTCTTTCCTTCAAACTGGATGGTGACACATGCCTATTTTAAGTTTTTGTGCAAACATTGAGGACAATATTCCATCTAAGTTTGGGGGTATTTATTCACATTTGGAGTCTTTTGATTTTGACCAGTCCAACATTTAATGATTTGAGCTCAGTTACTATAGGTAGAGAGTGGAGAACAAGTATTAATTGCGGTCTTTATCTTTAAAAATGTTGATAACTTATCATATGGATCATACTTGAAACTATTATTCATGAGGTCATGTCAATTCGACGAATTTTGAAAGAGAATAGCAAGTTCGACTGTGAGTAAACTTAAATACACAAATTGTGAGTTTTGAGCCTTATTTATTTTTTTGAGAGAGTCATACACTTGAAGACCTCAGTTGACTGCATTCTTGAGGTGAACTAGAACTTGTTTTTGCTACTTTTCGAAACTTGTTTTGATTTTTGCATGAGAACTTGAAAATGATTAAGGTACCTAAGAATCTTTCACCAAAGACAAATAGCCTACCCAACATTAATTATTCACTAGTTGTCCCTTTGAAGCCTATAAAATCTTTCTTTTTGTAAGACACATCATCCTTAACCATGCCTAGATGAATAGGGTACCTTACCTATATCTATTGAGTTAGTAGAGCAAGAATTGTAAAAGAGATGTGGTCTGTTAAGTTGAAGGGGTTGAAATATAAAGAAAAGTTGGAGAATTTGTCATAAGAAAAAAAAAAGTGCTCATCAAATAAAAATTGCTATGAGTCATGGGTGGTTGAAAGGTGTTGGTAGAAATAAAGTATGGCCTCGTACTAGTATGCAAAAAAAAATAAAAAAAATATAAAAAATAAAAAAATCTCTTAGAACAATGCAAGTTGCTCTACTAATTCTTTAGAAACTTTGTATTCCTTTTCCCTTCATTGTTTAAACCCTCACCCATGGCCCCATTACAACCTATATAAGACCTTTTGATCCAAGTAGTGTGCAAATCAATGGTGTGAAGATGTAGTAGCAAGATCAAGCATATGGTTTCATCCAAGTAATGAATAATTGTCACGAGATCTAAGACGTGTCCCTGCTGAATAGTCCTCCCAGAACTGGCAGATGAGAAAGAATACTCAAAGGAAGGAGTTAGCTGATCCAGTTGTTTGAAATTCCCATGTTAATGAGAGCTATATTTTTTTTGGGAGTGTATGCCATGGTGAGATTTTGGAGTTGAAATATAGTTGAGCTTGCTAACCTTAATCATGATTATGTTGCAGAGGCATTGGCCACCCCACTTATTGAGATTCAAGTTGAGTATTCTTGTGAATAAGTGATTAACATTTGAATTAAAACTTTTTAGACCTATCTTAATGCTTGTTCTAAACTTGACACTAAAGTAGCAAGTTCTCTGAGGTAAATGTTGGGAGGGTCAAGTTGTTCAAGCAATGCTTGCAATTTAATTTTGCTTGAGGACAAGCAAAAGCTAAGTTTGGGGGCATTTGATAAATCCAATAATATCCACATTTTGGAGCAATAATCTGAATGCAATTAGACAGTTAAATTCTCTATATGTGGTAATTTACTCTTCTTTTCTCTTTTCCATAGGAAATAGCCTAAAAGCAACTAAACGAAGCAGATTCAAGATTTACTCCAGACTGTGAGGATGATACACAGGAAGCTGCAGAACACAAGTCGACTGGTCCTTCAACAACAATCGACTGAACAGAGAAGGTTGAGATTCCGAAGCTGCGCAATATAGTCGACTTACTCCAAAAGACAGTCGACTTGACTGACTGGATTTGAATCTCCAGAAGTCACGATACGGTCGACTGATTCTAAAACCAATCGACTGGAATTCAGCGGGAGTTAAAAGATAAGAATAGTTGAAGATTCATCCTCATCCAAATCCGAATCAAAGTGAGCTGCCAAAATCCAGGAAACAGATATGGGATAACTGCAAATAACAACTTCCCAACAAATCAACTTAGAAAACTGGGTTTGGCAAGTAGGAAGATCAACTCAATCCATATCCGATGCGTGAAGAGATAGGAATGTTGAAACTTGAGATCTGTAGATGGGAGCAAAAGAAACTATAAAAAGGCTGGAATACGCTGTTTAGAAGACATCTCTTGATATCTGGAATCGAGAATCAGATCGAAAGAAGAGAAGGAATCAACGAAAGAATATCAAGTACAATCAAACAAAGAAGGAGATCGAGTGCCACTGAAGAACGAGATCAAGTCGACTTAGAAGCAGTTCAAGTCGACTTCAAGGGTGAACATCATAAAAAGCAGTGTTACTTCTTCTCTTTCTAGTTTTTGTTCTTATTGTTAGAGTCATGAATTCTGAATTGTTAATCAATAAAAGTTGTATTATGTGCAACTAATTTCATTGTTGGGCAGATTGAAACCGTAGTCTTGTAATGCTTATAAATCTTCTAAATACTATTTCTATCACTTATTGATTAAACCTGGTTGTCTTGATCAAAATTATAATATGAATCAACATTTGTTAGAAAGTTCATCAAATCAGTCGACTGGGAGCTAGCAACAGTCGACTGATCTGAAGAACCTAATATTATCAAGTTAGCTTATTATAAAATTGACTCTGTTATATGAGTATAGAGATGATCCATATCTTTTGCTCATGCTTGTAACACAGGAACCTTTTAGGTTCTTGGTTTAATCAACTTGAAGGATCTAGATTTGATACCAACTTCTAGAACTTTGAGTATTTGTTATTTCCATCGTTCCTATGCTTTCTTCAAGTGCAACTTAGTAGATACCATGCTAAATACTTAAGGAAAGAAACGAATTAGAGTAGATACCATGCCTAATTCTTGGCCTAGGGAAATCTTAACTTTAAGGAGTAGATACCATGCCCTTAAATGAACAAACATGAGTGATCAGAATAGTGTAGAAGTTAATTTAGCATTCGTGACTATAGGTGGAAATCAAGCCCAACTACTTTAATAGATATTTTGTGACTCAATTTTTGATTCTACTTGATCTAGATTTAAATCTCTTTTTCTTTCAAATATACTTTTAGAACAAAATTTTATGAATTGCATTTTTTGTTTTATTGATTAGTGAGTTAAGTAATACAATCTCTGTGGGATCGACCCTTGCTTTTCACTACGCTTCTATAAACGATTCGTACACTTGCGAGGTTTTAATTTGTGTCTAGTTTATCTATTTATTTAGATAGCTGAGACCTACAATAGTGATACGAGGTGAGGGTTCGAAGTGAGGGTTCGAAGTGAAAGATCGAAGAAGAAGAAAAACAGTTAGCAGCAGCTACAGGAACAGAGAAGGGGACAGTCGACTATCACCTCCTCGGGTGCATTTTTGTTGAACTGCGGTCGACCGTTTCGCGCAGCTGATGGTTTTTTCGACCGAGTTTGGCTGATTCGTTTGAATCCCACTTCGTCTTCTGGTTAGATCATAAGGATCTAATAGTATGTTTATCTCTTCAGTATACATCGGATGACTATTGTATCAAGGTATCTAAACTTGGGTTTCTCTAAATCTATATATATTCATTGTAACGGCTCCAAGATACATATGATTCTATTGAGTGCCGAATAGGAGAAGAGAATACTTCATCTGAGAGGTGAGAGATTTTTCCATTGTAAACAGCAAACAACTTTCAGTTAGGCTTGAGAGAGGGTCATTGTGAGAATTATAATATTCTTGTATCTTCTATAGTTGAAATAACATATGAGTTCTTCCTCCCCCAGATTAAGGTGAAGGCCCTGACCGGAATAATTCTTGTATACTTTGTGTGATTTGTGTGATCTAGTATTTGCTTGGTGATTTGTGTTGATTGGATCGAAGACTCACTAAAGTCCTCTAGAAGGAAGAATTCCCTAACATGATTTGCCTCTTTTGATGAACTACTTTCCTTTTTGTTATATATTATGGTCCGTATCGAATTATGTATTAGTTTAGTATTTGGTTCCCTCCTATATATATAGGAGATATTGTATTTAGTTATAATCAATCCAATAATATTTTTCAATCTCTCTGTTAACCTTAACATGGTATCAGAGCAGTAATCCCTAATCCTAATTACTCTATCACAAATCCAACTGAGCTGTCTTCTTCATCGTCGGTAAGATCAACCCCGACCACCAACTCAGCAGCAACATCAATAGCATCTCCGACAACAACAACATCTCAATCGCCAATGATATGGCTAAAATAGAGTTAAATCGGAACCGTCCAAATTGGGCACGAATCTTAAAGCTCGGGGGTAAAATTGTAATTTTACCTACAAACGGGTCTGAAAAGGGTACTGAGTCTTTTTTTCCAAAGGCCCAATAACCCACGAACGGACCCATCTCAACTGGGTGCGGGTTCCAACCCGCATGAAACCCGGTCCAGCTGGATAGAATTAGGGTTTATGATTATACTTAATTAACGGCCCTGATTCCTTATATCCATCCACGGGGAAGTAGGGATTTATCCTAAAACTGGTCCCTAAGGCGCCTATAAATACCCCCCATCCCCAACTGTTAGCAAGTAATCAATCTTTTGCCAATCAAAGGTCATTCATAATCTTTCTGATTATTGACTTGAGCGTCGAAGGGTGCGTCGTCGGATCAACCCCGGTGTTTCGCATTTTTTGCAAGTCCACGGCAGGAGATCACGGTCAAACTCCGGTGGAAAGGCTTCAGGTTTGACTATTCAACATCCTAAGAATCCACAAATCTATCTGTTTGCCCCCACACCGATTTCAGCGGCAACAGATTGACGCCGTCTGTGGAAAAGACAAATAGCAATCCATCCTCTTCCATAGGTTAAGATCGCCTCCATCCATGCCTCCAAGGAAACTGAGATCCAAAGGGTCCAACCGTGGACCCACTCCTCCTCAACCCCAACAGGAGGCTCCCCTGCAAACCGTCCAGCAGCAAGGACAACTCCCTCCTCAGCCTGATCAGCCCCTGCAGCAGGAACAGCCTCCTCTTCAGAATCTCCAGCACCAGTGGGCTCCAGCCGGGCCCCAGAACAACGGTATTGGGACCTCTCGTCCTCCTCCTCAGAAGCAACCCCTTCACCGTGACCACGTCTCCATACATAACCCTTCAACCGACTCAATGGCATCTCACAACCCTCGGCCCTCCGAAGACCTCCGCAACATCTTCATCAACCGGTAGAAAGAAGATGACCTTCGCCACCGTTTGGATGAAAGGCGAGCCCGCGAGGGAGCCACACTCTTAGAACGTCCAAATGAGCTATCTCCTCGCCACCGAGATCACAAGAGGTCTCCCCTTCATAGGAGGCGGAGGGAGTCCCCTGAGTACCATCGAAGAAGACATCGTTCTCCCGCTGGTCGGCAGCCCCAGAAGGACGAGAACAGACCTATAACCCGAGCCGAATTCCAAGAGTTCTAGGCTACAATTCTGCAGGCCCTCAATCTCCGACCGAACAACAACAATGCTCAGAGGGTCCCTACTCCTCCACCGGTCCAAAGTCCTCGCCATCGGTTCCTAACTCCTCCTCAAGCTTCGAGCCACTGCTATCACATCCCTAGTCATCACCATTCTCCTAGCTACCACCGCCAAACTCCACGATCCCCTTCGTACGAAGATGAGTCCAGAGGCTTACCGGGGTACCGTCGAAGGGAGGATGTGGTCTATTGCCGTCTCCACGAGATGGAGAGGCGCCTTGGCCAACTGGATAAGGAAGAAGAACTGAGAGGAAGGACCCTCCGTCCGAGCAGACCCCTGTTTTCTCGAACCATCATGGAGGCACCCGTTCTAGCAAACATCAAGCCCCCACGGTTCGAGACATATACGGGGGAGTCAGACCTCGTAGATCACATCGAGAGTTTCAAAACTCTCATGTTAATCCACCAAGCTTCCGATGCTCTACTGTTCAAGACCTTCCCAGCTACTCTCAAGGGTCCGGCTCGGAAATAGTACTCCTGCCTAGCCCCATCCTCCATATTTTCCTTTGAACAATTTGAGACCCTCTTCGTCACCCACTTCGTAAGCAGCCGCCGCACCGAGAAGACTAGTATTTCACTATTCTTCCTCAATCAGAAGAAGGGTGAGAAACTAAGAGATTATGTCAAGCGGTTCACCGCGGAAGCCCGGTCCATTGCCTCCCTCGACCAATCGGTCACTGCAGCTGCCTTCCAGTCCAATGTCCTCAACTCCAACCTCCGGTCCTCCCTAGCCAAAAAGCCCCCACGGGACTTCTCCGACCTTCTTTTCAGAAGCGGAAGTATATCCGGGCAGAGAAAGCTGAACATCGCCCCATATTCGAGGGGTCTTCCTCCGGAACCAAGAGAAAGGCAACCGAAGATGAAGGAGCTAAGAAGCTCCAAAAGGACAATGGGGGTCAGCACTGCCCGCCTCCCAGATTTGAGAAGTTTACCCCTCTCAACACCAACGTTTCAACTATCCTCATGGAAGTCGAGAAAGAAGGAGTTATGCCTCCTGCCCCGAAGATGAATACCCCCGGGAAGAAGAAAGACAAGGAGAAGTGGTGCCGATATCATTGAGATCACGGCCACGACACCAATGACTGTCAGGCCCTGAAGAATGAAATCGAAGCCCTCATTCAGAGAGGGCAGCTGTCCAAGTTTGTAAAGGACCGAATTGATCTTCCTCCTCCCCCCAGGGGGGCTAACAAGCATCCTGAGAGGCGGGACGAGACTCCAGAGTTTGAAGAAGAACGCATCTTGCACCTAATCCATGGAGGTCCAATGGGAGGAACCTCCAACTCTTCTCGAAAGGCCTTCGTCCGGGAGGTCAATTCAGTGCACAACATACCCCCTCCCAAAGGCCTCGAAGTCCCGGTTACTTTCTCGGATGAAGATCTAGAGGGTGTCCGAACACCCCACTGTGATGCCTTGGTAATTAACCTCCACATAGCTAATTTCAAAGTGGAGAGGATTCTGGTGGACAATGGTAGTTCTGTCAATATCCTCTTCCTAGCTGCCTTCCGAGGACTCAAGTTATCGCAGGACAGGCTCAATCCCGCAGGCTTTACGCTCCATGGGTTCACGGGAGTGCCAGTGACTATCGAAGGGGTGGTCACCTTGGACGTAACCGCTGGAAAAACTCCTACTACCCAGACGGAGCCAATGGATTTCATGGTCGTCGGCATTCCAGCTGCTTACAATGTGACTCTAGGCCGACCTGGCCTTGCTGCTTTAGAGGCCATCCCCTCGGCTTATCATCTCAAAATGAAGTTCCCCACCAAGGCAGGAGTGGGGGAAGTAAGGGGTAGTCAGGAGATGGCCCACAAGTGTTACATGACCTCCACCGGGGGACCTGTCCTTTCCCTCGAGACTCTCAAGATTCCCCATGGGAACACCCAGCCTATGTCCGAACCAGTAGATGAGCTGGAGGAAGTGCTCTTTTCAGAGCAAGATCCGAACCGCAAGTTCTTCATCAGTAAGACCCTCCCCTCTGCCCTCTGTTCCGACATAGTCCAATGCATCAGGAAGAACCATGACCTCTTTGCCTGGTCGGCTGCCGACATGCCAGGAATTTTTGAAGACCTCCTCGTCCACCACCTAAGTGTTGCTCCGGGGTCCAAACCGGTCCAACAGAAGAAGCACAAATTCGCCCCTGAGCGCCAACAGGCCATCAAGGAAGAAGTGGACAAGCTCCTCAAAGCCCGGTTTTTACAAGAAGTCAACTATCCCGAGTGGCTCTCTAATATTGTAATGGTCAAGAAGGTTAACGGGAGTTGGAGGATTTGCATTGACTTCAAGGATTTGAACAAGGCATGCCCTAAGGATCCTTTCCCTCTCCCCAGTATAGATATCTTAATCGACGCTCCTTCGGGTCATGAGCTTCTAAGCTTCATGGATGCCTTCTTCGGATACAACCAGATCAGAATGTTCTCCCCGGACATCCCGAAAACCTCCTTCGTCACTGATCAGGGTCTCTATTGCTACCAGTGATGCCCTTCGGGCTCAAAAATGCCGGTGCCACCTACCAACACCTCGTCAACAAGGTCTTCCAGAATCAGATTGGCCGAAACATGGAAGTGTACGTCGATGATATGCTAGTGAAAAGTATTTACGGGTTCGACCATGTCGCTGACCTACAAGAAGCCTTCAACGTGTTGAGGAAGCATGATATGAGACTGGACCCGAACAAGTGTGCGTTCGGGGTCTCGTCTGGTAAGTTCCTAGGCTTCATGGTCAGTCAAAGAGGGATCGAAGCCAACCCCAAGAAAATCAAAGCCATACTGGATATGGCTCCTCCTACAAGTGTGAAAGAGGTCCAAAATCTTACAGGACACCTCGCGGCCATAGGGCGCTTCCTATCTAAGTTAGAAGAGAAGTGTCTTCCTTTCTTTAAAGCCCTCAGGGGGGCTAAGGGCTTCGAGTGGGGCCAACAGCAGCAAGAGTTGTTTGACCAAATGAAAGCCTATCTGGTCAACCCCCCTACTACTTAGCAAGCCTATCCCCGGGAAAAAACTCTACCTCTACCTCGCTACCTCCGAACAAACCCTCAGTACTGTCCTAGTGAGGGAAGAAGACAAGGCTCAGAAGCCTATCTATCATGTAAGCAAGGTTCTCAGAGACGCCGAGCTTCGCTGTCCAAGATTGGAGAAGATAGCATTCGCCTTGGTTATGGCAGCCAAGAAGCTCCGTCCCTATTTTCAATCCCACTCAGTGGTTGTTCTTACCGACCAACCGCTTAAACAAGTCCTGCACAAGCCCGAGACCTCCGGGAGTCTAATGAAGTGGTCGATCGAGCTGAGTCAGCATGACATATCTTATCAGCCTCGGACTGCTATCAAAGCTCAAGCTCTGGCTGAGTTTATCGTAGAAAGCACCATCCCGGAAGTGAGTCAAGCTGCAAATAGGCCAACCATCTTGATAGTATATGTAGACAGGTCTTCTTGCACCGAAGGGAGCGGAGTCAGAGTCATTCTGGCAGGCCCATATGACTTTGTTCTCCAATACTCCCTCTGCATCAACTTTAATGCCTCCAACAACGAAGCTGAGTATGAGGCCCTGATAGCAGGCCTGGGTATGGCTCGCAAGACAGGGGCACAACATATTCGAATATTCAGTGACTCGCAGTTGATCGTGAATCAGGTCTTAGGAGAGTACGAGGCACGAGACGACCAAATGGCTAAGTACCTAGCCAAGGTCTGAAGTCTCATGGAGTCATTTGAAGATGCACAAATCCAGCGGATCCCTCGAGAAGAAAACTCCCAAGCAGATGCCCTCTCCAAATTGGCCTCCTCCTCACTCCAAGGTCTCAAGCAAACCGTCCTAATCGAAGTACTCCTAAGACCAAGCATAGAAGAAGAAGCCCCCGACTCGATGCAGTCGCTGCCCGTCCAACTCCGAGACAACTGGATGAAGCCTTTGATAGAATTCCTCAGGGATGGGACCCTTCTCCAAGATCCAAAAGAGGCTCGTCGAATCCGAATGAGAGCAGAGCGGTACACCCTTGTTGAAGGAGTCCTGTACAAACACTTCTATACCCAAGTAGATGGCAGACCCTACTTGAGATGCCTCTCCCCAGAAGAAGCCTCATACGCCCTGCAAGAACTCCATGAAGGCATAGGCGGTGCCCACTCGGGATCAAGGTCTCTCGCCAGGAAAGTTTTAAACTACGGGTATTTTTGGCCTACACTACTTCGAGATGCAAAGCAACACGTCCGGAAATGCAGCAGTTCTCCAACATCCGTCGCCTACCAAGCACAACTCACATCTCTCTCAAGCCCGATTCCCTTCGCAATGTGGGAGATGGATTTGCTCGGTCCATTTCTGCCAGCTCCGGGCCAGCTCAAGTTCCTAGTCGTGGCAATCGACTACTTCTCTAAGTGGATCGAGGCCGAACCACTGGCCACAATCACTGAGAACAAAGTGCTACAGTTCTTCTGGAGAAATGTAATCTGTAGGTCGGCGTACCTCGGGTCCTCATAACAGATAATGAAACACAGTTTACAGGGGTAGCGTTCCGATCTTTGTGTGAAGACCTCGGCATTCAGCAACGCTTCTCCTCCGTCTCCCATCCTCAGTCCAATGGTCAAGTAGAGAATGCCAACAGGCAGATCCTTTCCGGGATCAAGAAGAGATTAGATAAGGCCACCAAAGGGTTATGGGCAGAACAACTTCCTAACATATTGTGGAACTACCGCACTACGAAACGGACCCCCACAGGAGAGTTGCCCTTCAATCTCACCTATGGGTCCGAGGCTGTGATCCCTTTAGAAGTTGGTCTGCTATCCCCTCACCTTATTGTTTATGATGAAGAGCAGAACGCCAGAGATCTCCGAGAAAATTTGGACGTGATTGACGAGCTCCGTGAAAGAGCTTCAATTCGCCAGTAAAATTATTGAAGAAGAATAGAGCAGGCCTACAACAAAAGCGTCCGTCCCACGGATCTCAAAGAGGGGACTTAGTCCTCAGAAAGCTAGCTATCTCGTTCCCCAGCCAAAAGAGTAAGCTAGCTCCAAATTGGGAAGGACCGTACAAAGTTTCCAAAGTAGTCCTCCCCGGAGCGTATCGTCTAGAAGATCTTGAAAGCAGAGAAATACCCAGAACTTGGAATGCCGACCATTTACTGAAGTATCAAGAGAGCGCCTGAACGCCTCTCCGAGTACCTTCAAATGTCGAGCCATTCCTATCTTTTTATTTGTACTTTGCTTCTTTATGTTCCCATTGTAATAACGGCTTGCAACTTAGAAGCAGCCGACTAGCAGTTATCAATAAAGAACTTCTTTCCCCTCATATTTATCTTGTGATTATTTTATCTCTCTATTCAGGACCTTTAATGACTCATATTCAAACGATGTGTTCGGAGTCCAAAACTTGGTTCAATTCTGCTTTGCAAGTTCGCTCTTAAGCGAGCTAGAAGTGATTCACCATTCGGAATTGCTTCCACCACCGTTGAAACTTACTCGAACGACGTGTTCAAAGTCCAAAACTTGGCTCGATTCCGCTTTGCAAGCTCGCTCTTAAGCGAGCTAGAAGTGGTTCGCCATTCGGAATTACTCCCACAACCGTTGAAACTTACTCGAACGACGTGTTCGGAGTCCAAAACTTGGCTCGAGTCCCCTTCACAAGCCTGCTCTTAAGCGAGCTAGAAGAGGATCATCATTCGGAATTGCTCCCACAACCGTTGGAACCTACTCTGGCAAAGAATGCGGAGCTCAAAGCTTGGCTCGGCCCCGCTTCTACTCCTTGCTCTTAAGCAAGTTACAAGTTACAAGTAGGTACTCAACAAATAACCAGTGTCAACTAAATACGCCAACACACAAACACAAAGGAGTAAAACAAGCTTTCACTTCTATAAAAGTTTAAAGTACAAAGAAACTCGAGTTACAAGACCAAGCTACTTTCACCTACGACGAGTTATAAAATTCGAAAAGCTATAATTACAACAACTCGCTCAACGCTTCTTCAGGACAGGGACGTTTCTGTTTGAAGACACCCGGGGACGGCGCCGCCTAACCTCGGAGCTCGTCTCCAGACCAGCAAACTGAGACGCCCCTTCAGTACTGCCCCTGACAGTGGCCCCAACAGATGCTCCACTCGACGAAGTGGCCACACCACTTTGAGCGTCGACCGGGCCCTGCCTAGCAGCAGGCGAGCGAGTTGCAAGCTCGTAAAACGAGATTCCCCTCTCACTCTCCTTACGAGTGCACGACGTACTTCTGACATCAATCCGTTCAGGTTGGGGTTTGAGCCGAGCAACTTCCTCCTCGAGCTCGATGATTCGATCCTTCAGAGAGTCGTCCTTCACGGATATTTTAAAGTAAGGAAGCTGAGCAGAGCCTGTGGCACCAGAGCTGTCGACGATAATTCGATGGAGATAAGTGATTTCGATACTCTTGTCGATCGTAACTCTCTTCAACCCGTCGACCTTCACCGTCAACTCGTCGCGCTCGACCATCAACTTGCCCACCGCCGCTGTTAACTCTTCTTCCTCCGCCAAAAGCTCTTCTTTTACTATCTTCAAGTGGTGAACCTCGGCCAGCAGTTCGTCTTTCTCCTCCGTAACATCAAATAGCGCCTTCCGAAGCAACTCCACCTCACCCTCGAGATGAACCTCGCGAGCTCGTTTCCTTTGTTGCTCCAACTCAGAAAGACACTCTGCCAGCATCACCTTGAGATGATCTAGCTCCAACTCGCTCTTAAGAAAACACTCTCGACTGCGAGAGAGGGCCAACTTCGTTGCTTTTAAGTCAACCCGAAGACGAGAGGCTTCAGCTGCTGAACTCGTCTCGACGACCTGAAAAGCAAAACATATCAACGAAAAGAACAAAAGGTGTTTTCAACACTTAGCGAAATCTTCAGTAACAAGGGGTTCGCTGTAACGCCCCGAATCCCAAATCACTGAATTCAAGATGTTCTACAGGATCTTTTCACTTTCTTTGAGTACAATTTTACAAGGAAATTAAAACTTTTCTTTTCATACATCAGAGTTTACATCATATTACATTTACATTTACACAGCGGAAGCAAAATATACAACATTTACATAAATGAACAACAACATAATAAGATCTTTATGTGTCCATTCCTCTTTACATGTAATTTATCCTGCATACAAAACTGTGGGTACGTCAGTTTATTCAACCGACGATAATTATACATGGCCATCCTCTCTATGCCAGAAACAGTATAACGAATCTCATTTCTTAACAAATCACAAACTTATTCAATATAAGCATGAAATAAAAAGGGAACTCTTAATGATGTCGTGTCGTGAATGTGCACTTAATCCTTAATGCAATTATTTAATTTTCATGACACTAATGCGCACTTGTTCGAATTCTATGCATCCCATACTACATAGGTTCGAGGGCAAGCCTCTTAATCGTTCTTCATTTTTATAGGGTTCAATCCCTTGCCATGATTTACTCTACTTCTGTAATTACGGTGAGTATCTTAAATGGTCTATGAGTACAAGCTCGTGCACTGGACCCTGGAGGGGAACCCTACGCCATGTCTTGACTCATCAAGCATGCATTCTGTGGCAATTCAAGCCTCCTCCCTGAACACGATCCTCTTGCAGTCACCAAACATCCCACAAGTGTGACTAAAGTCCGATCATTCTGAGTTGTGCCCGCGCCATGTCTTGACTCATCAAGCATGCATTCTGCGGCTCACACACCCGCACCGTAAACTCTAGTTCTCATACTTATGTTTTTCTCTCACTTTCATCACCTCCACACTATGTATTAAAATTATTAGAATCATGAACAAAAATCAAGATCTAGAGTTAGCCTCTCCACCAAACCGGACTTATCATTTCATTTACACATGACCAACCTTGGCCTTCTTTTCAATATCATTTCATTTCACTGCCGGGGGAGACTTAGCTACTCCTTCGTTCAATTTCGAATTCACAATTTCCAATTGAGCATCCTCAGCTCATAATTCATTTTAGAGTCTCACAGACTTTCTCATCATGATCTTAGCCTTTCATATTCATTTAATTCTAAATTCTCATCTATGATTCATTTTACATAATCCACACAGCCATAAAAAGAGTCCACAGACTTCAATCATAAAGTTCACAACTTCCAACAGCAAATAAAATGAAATTCATACATATCAAAGTCCACTCTGTACAGTCGACTTGGAAGAATACCAGTCGACTCATACAGTCAAATACAGGTTCATCATAAATGCTTGGGAGAGTCGACTGCTGTACACGACCAGTCGGCTGTCCCGCAACTTTTCATGTTCACAGTATCATCCACATGACAGTCGACTGTTCATCCACCAGTCGTCTGTCCTGGGATTTTCAACAGCACAATTCTAAGTCCAGCTCAGTCGACTGGCTACACGCACTAAGTCGACTGATCAGTTCTATAATTCAAAACAGTAATTATCTTTTCCACCGTTCTCATATGCATTTTCATCACATCATTCAAACATTCATATTTCATAAACACCAAACTTCTTATTTGTTCAGAAACATCGTAGCATGGAATTTCAAGTTACTAATATGCTCTTTTCTTTAAGAAGAATACTTTAAACATGCATTCACACTTTCTTACGAAGATGAAGATATAAATCTCAAGTCATTATACTGGGTCATCATAATGGAATATCTCCTTACACGGAGTTTCCAAATAGTCATAATTAATTTGAAGTACCAGTCGGCTGAACACAGTATCAGTCGACTGCTCCGACAGTTGTTAGTTTTGTTGATCATCACTA
Organism: Hemerocallis citrina; assembly: GCA_017893485.1. Lineage (NCBI taxonomy): Eukaryota > Viridiplantae > Streptophyta > Magnoliopsida > Asparagales > Asphodelaceae > Hemerocallis > Hemerocallis citrina. The sequence continues at coordinate 343,959,635 of CM030359.1, forward strand.
GTTCTTTTCATCCATTTACCTTCCCTCCATCATATGTGTCATAGGGAAAATACAAATTTAGTAATCACACCATCATGCCTATTTGCACATATGTTTATCACCACATCATGAAAATAATTGTCTCGTACCAGTCGACTGGTTCATGCGACAGTCGACTGTACCGACTCATTCGTTCTCATTATCAACAGCAAGTTCAGGCAATTTCTAATACATCCAATTTACTTTTTATAACATGGTAGCAATCATAATAATCATGGTATACTTCCTACATTAGAAGTCCTGAGAAACACCCACCTTATATGAAGAAATAATCGAAATCCCGCAAAAGCTCCTCAATATAGTGAACGCCTTCTTGCTCCTTGCACCTCGCTCCTTTGCTCCACACCGAACCTTCAGAGTGCTACTCGGCCTCTACAGAAAAGCACACACACAACTCACAAATACCTCTCTTAATAAAGACAATCTTAGTGTAAAAGAGATAGGGAAATGGGAGGGGTATTTATACTAGGAAATAAGTAGAATAGAGGGCTAAGATTTATTGGGGAGTTGTAAGATCAAAGGTTGGGATGCATTAGGGGGTTGAGAAACTACCCACACTTTACAAAATAACCGCCCATGATTGATCCCACTACACCCAAAACCGGCCAAGGAGTGTGCTCAATGCACGTGTATGCGAAATGCACGTGCATGCACAACTCATACTAATAAAACTTGTACAAAAAAATAATAAGTTTCTTATATAAAAAGTGTTACACAAAATAAGTTGTAGAAAAATAAAAGGTTAAATTCATGGGCTTAAATTCATTTGGGCCAAAAATAAATATTTTAAAAAAAAGAGATTAACCTTTGGGCTTTTGGGAAAAATACTTTATAAAACAATGTTCTTATTCCTCATAAAAGTAAATAATGGCCAACAATGTTACACATGCACACCATATAATGGAAAATAAATAATCTTCATATATTAGGGAAAATCGGGGTATTACATCACTCCCTCCTTAGAATAGTTCCGTCTCCGGAACTACAGCCAAGAGCGAGAAAACAGAAAACACCACAACAAAACAAAAGATACAAAGATACAATCAAACAAATACAATCAAGCAAAAAGCTCAGGATAGTCCTTCAACATCCTCTCCTCTGATTCCCAAGTAGCCTCTTCAACCAAGTGGTTTCTCCAGACTACCTTGACCATCGGTGTCGTCTTATTCCTCAAGACTTTCTCCCTACGGTCAACAATCTCGACAGGAGTCTCGATGTAATTCAGGTCTAACTGCAAACCTTCCGGCACTTCCGGCAAATGATGACTCGGATCTGGAATATAACCTCTTAGCATAGACACATGGAAGACATTGTGCACCTGAGACAACTCTCCCGGTAATTCAAGCCGGTAAGCAGTTTTCCCGATCCTTTTCAATATCTTATATGGGCCTATAAACCTCGGGGCTAACTTCCCGCCTTTGCCAAATCGAACCACACCTTTACTGGGCGATACCTTTAGAAAGACGAAGTCACCAACCTCAAACTCAAGGTCCCTTCTCCGGTTGTCTGCATAGCTTTTCTGCCTGCTCTGAGCTTCTACCAACCTTTTCCTGATCAGATCAATCTTCTCAGAAGTCAGCTGCACAAGCTCAGGACCAAACAACTGACGCTCCCCAACTTCATACCAACAAACAGGAGTCCTGCACTTCCTGCCATACAAAGCTTCATACGGCGCCATCCCAATGCTAGCCTGAAAACTGTTGTTGTAGGCAAACTCTACCAAAGGTAAATGTCTTTCCCAACTGCCTCCAAAGTCTAGTATACAACACCGAAGCATATCCTCAAGAATACGGTTGACTCTCTCGGTCTGCCCATCGGTCTGTGGATGAAAAGCAGTGCTGAAATCTGTCTTGGTACCCAAAGCTGCCTGAAGACTCCTCCAGAAATGCGAAGTAAACCGCGCATCTCGATCAGACACAATAGTTGAGGGAAAACCATGAAGTCTGACAATCTCACCAACATACATCTCAGCTAACTTGTCCATCGAAGCAGTGAGTTTCATCGCCAAAAAGTGAGCGGACTTGGTCAGTCGATCGACTATAACCCTAATCGCATTATTGCCTTTAGAACTCTTAGGCAATCCCGTGATGAAATCCATACTGATGTTATCCCACTTCCATTCCGGAATAGGTAACGGCTGTAATAGACCTCCGGGTCTCTGATTTTCGGCTTTGACTTGCTGACAAACCTCACACTTCGCGACAAATTCAGCCACATCCCGCTTCAAACCTGACCACCAGAAATGCTGTTTGATGTCTTTGTACATCTTAATACTCCTAGGATGTACCGACAAAAGAGTAGAATGCGCCTCCTGAAGAATACTCTCTTTCAGGTCCGCCTGATTTGGAACACACAGCCTATGTCCGAACCACAGCACTCCATCCCTGGTTTGAAATCTGGGCAACCTGCCAGCACTAACCTGCTCCTTCATCTCCAAGATATCAGCATCAACTTCCTGACTTGCAATGATCCTTGCATTCAAAGTAGGCTGAAGCCTCAACTGAGCCAAAGATGCTCCCAATCCTTGCAAGACAACTTCAATACCTGCTCGGTCCAACTCCTCAATCAGATGCCTCTGAGTTGTAATCAAACTGGCCAAACTGCTTTTGCGACTAAGTGCATCAGCAACAACATTAGCCTTTCCAGGATGATACTTGATCTCAGGTCGCATGTCCTCGAGCACTTCCAACCATCTCCGCTGCCTCAGATTGAGATCCCTCTGCTGATATATATAATTCAAGCTCTTGTGATCTGTGTACATATTCAACTTCTACCGTACACATAGTGCCTCCATTGCTTCAAAGCAAAGATAATCGCCGCCAACTCCAGATCATGAGTCGGATAATTCTTCTCATGCGGTCGTAGTTGCCTAGACCCATAAGCGATTACTCTTCCCTCTTGCATTAAGACACAACCAAGCCCCCGATGTGAAGCATCGCTATAAACGTCATACTCAACTCCTGCTCTAGGCAAGGCCAGGATAGGTGCAGTAGTCAACTTATCTTTCAACCCCTGAAAGCTCGCCTCACATTGCTCAGTCCACTTGAAGCTCACATTCTTCTTGGTCAGTCCAGTAAGCGGTACAGCTATCTGAGCATAATCTTGAATGAATCTCCTGTAGTATCCAGTCATCCCAAGGAAACTTCTGACTTCCTTCACTATAGTAGGCCTAGCCCAATCTCTCACTGCCTCTATCTTCTGAGGGTCAGTTGCCACTCCCTCCTTAGAAAGGATGTGACCTAGGAATGCCACTTCAGATTTCCAGAAATCACACTTGGATAACTTGGCATACAACTTCTGCTCTTCCAACTTCTGCAAAACCGCTGCCAGATGCTCGGTGTGCTCCCCCTCTGACTTGGAGTACACGAGGATATCGTCGATAAACACCACGATGAAAGAATCAATAAACGGCCTCAGAACTCTGTTCATCAAATCCATGAAGATCGCGGGTGCATTTGTCACTCCGAATGGCATAACTAAGAATTCGTAATGCCCATGCCGAGTTCTAAATGCAGTTTTGTGCACATCTTCACCTTTCACTCGCACTTGGTGATATCCTGATCGAAGATCTATTTTGGAGAATACAGCTGCTCCTTGTAGACGATTGAACAAGTCATCAATTCGAGGAATCGGATACTTATTCTGAACAGTGACCTTATTCAGCTCTCGGTAATCGATACACATCCTCATCGATCCATCCTTCTTCTTTACCAAAAGCACTGGTGCTCCCCAAGGTGACGCACTAGGTTGAATAAAGCCTTTTCCCAACAGTTCCTCAATCTGCCGTTTCACTTCATCCTGTTCCACTGGAGCCATCCTATATGGTGCCTTAGAGATGGGTGCACTTCCCGGTTGAACAGTGATGCTGAACTCTACATCACGATGCGGAGGTAACCCAGGGAAATCTTCCAAAAACACAGTCGGATAGTCCCGAACCACAGGAATCCCTTGCAATTCCACAGGAGTCTCTTCCTTGCGGATAGTTGCCACCAGCTTAGAACACTTCTGCTTCCCTTGGAAAGTGACTTCAGGTCCACCTGGAGCCTTCACTGTTACAGTCTTGGTCTTACACTCGATGCTTGCACTGTACACCGACATCCAATCAATGCCAATGATAACATCGACTCCCAAGATAGTCAGCTCGATCAGATCAATGCCAAAGATTCGATCTCCAATCACTATCTCGCAATCAGCATAATACCGATCAGTGGTCAAAGTTTTCCCTGACGGAGTAGCTACTGCTAAGATCTTGCCTGGAAAAATCTTCGGTTCCACTCCCAACACTTTAGCAAATCTAGGAGACACAAAAGTATGAGAGGATCCAGTATCGAACAATACAACAGCTTTCATTCCATTAAGATAGAGTTCTCCTGTTACATAATACACACCATTACATAACAGTTTCACAATATAAACGGGAAGGAGAAATGACAAAACTACTAAACATCAGCCCTCGTACCAGAGATGACCTGATCTGCCTCCTCAGCATCAGCTTCCGTCAAAGCAAATACTCGCCCTGACTGGTACGGCCTCTTCCCAGTCTGCTGTATTGGCACATTGTGATTGCAAGCCCGTGGTTTGAGACATTGAGATTGGTAATGTCCCACTTCCCCACAGTTGTAACAGATGACTGCAGAAGGTCTCCCCACATTGTTTCCAGGTCCTCCAGCTACACTGATAGCGTTCGCCCCTGTCGGTTTGAACCTCTGTGCAGATGGTTGCCCCTTGAAACTCCCCGATTGCGCAGGCCTCTTCCCAGACTGCCAGTTGTTTCTCCGGTTCTGAACAACATGGAACTGCTCCATATCTGCCTCCGTCGCTGCTGCCCTTTTGACCAGCTTGTCAAATCGCCTGATACCAAGAGGTATCATTCGGGATCTCAAGCTCGGCCTCAGACCATGCTCGAATTTGCGAGCCTTCTTCGCCTCATCCATCATCAGTTCTGGAGCATACCTAGAGAGCTGAGTAAACTTAGTCTCATACTCCCTCACTGACATGCTGCCTTGCTGAAGTGACAGAAACTCCATTGCCTTCTTCTCCTGGATGTCGGAGGGGAAATAATGACTGCGGAATTCTTCCAGAAATTCCTCCCAGCCAAGCAATAAGCCTCCCATAGTCCTCTTCATCGACTGCCACCAAACAGCCGCATCCTTCTCCAACTGCAAAGTCGCCAACTTGACCTTGCTGCCCTCCGGTGTCTCCAACACCTCAAAGATCGTCTCCACTTGCCGAATCCAGTTGTCAGCCGCATCTGGGTCTGACTTTCCCTCGAACACTGGTGGTTTCATTCTCTTGAACGATTCCACTAGCTTAATTGCCTCAGGTACTGGATTCACCGGCCCCCTTCCTTGGTTCGCAGCCACTGCATTCAGTGTCTGGTAAACCCTTGCAAGTTCGGTATCCAGGTCCAAACCTTCACCATTCCTTGCCCCTCTTCTCGACATATTCTGATGCAAAAGATTCATTAAATTCAAAGTATAAGACAAGAATTTAAACCAACTTGCATTTCATTGAATTCCAAAGTTTATACATTCGAATTAAAAACATCTTTGACATCAGAAATGAAGAAAATAGAAGCTACAACAATCTAACTCCTACGGGTCCTCTTCGCTGCTCGAAGTTCTTCCCGCAGTTCATCCACTTCATCTTTCAACACATCCGTCAGGTTTTTTCTCTTCTCAAGTTCCCACACTCGGTGACTGAGAACGGAGAAATCATCCTTCCGCTGCGCCAGCTGAGCTTCCAAAACTCCAACTCTCTCCTTCAAGGTCTCAACTTGCCTCTGAAGAGAAGCCACAGTGACACTCAGAGCTGGTCCCTCTTCTTCATCGGAAGAAGAATCGTCAGGTGAATCCGACGGTGGGGTAATCTCTCGAGATTCAGGTCACTCCTCATCATCAGAATCTGCTTGCCCAGGGTGATACTCGTCCTCAGAATCAGCCTGTCCAGGATGGTACTCTTCCTCAATGATATGCCAGTCGTCGCCTCCAGCAGGGTCGAAGTGATCAGCCATCTTAGAATAGAGAGGAAGAAGCATAAATCATAGAGCAACACAAATGTAAGTCACTTACATTTAAATCTCTAAACTCAAACACACATTCTAATGTCCACTTCTAGGGTGTCGTTCCTTATAAATTTGTACAAGTGTGAAAGCATAGAAAGCGTGGCTCTGATACCACTCTGTAACGCCCCGAATCCCAAATCACTGAATTCGAGATGTTCTACAGGATCTTTTCACTTTCTTTGAGTACAATTTTACAAGGAAATTAAAACTTTTCTTTTCATACATCAGAGTTTACATCATATTACATTTACATTTACACAGCGGAAGCAAAATATACAATATTTACATAAATGAACAACAACATAATAAGATCTTTATGCGTCCATTCCTCTTTACATGTAATTTATCCTGCATACAAAACTGTGGCTACGTCAGTTTATTCAACCGACAATAATTATACATGGCCATCCTCTCTATGCCAGAAACAGTATAACGAATCTCATTTCTTAACAAATCACAAACTTGATCAATATAAGCATGAAATAAAAAGGGAACTCTTAATGATGTCGTGTCGTGAATGTGCACTTAATCCTTAATGCAATTATTTAATTTTCATGACACTAATGCGCACTTGTTCGAATTCTATGCATCCCATACTACATAGGTTCGAGGGCAAGCCTCTTAATCGTTCTTCATTTTTATAGGGTTCAATCCCTCGCCATGATTTACTCTACTTCTTTAATTACGGTGAGTATCTTAAATGGTCTATGAGTACAAGCTCGTGCACTGGACCCTGGAGGGGAACCCCACGCCATGTCTTGACTCATCAAGCATGCATTCTGTGGCAATTCAAGCCTCCTCCCTGAACACGATCCTCTTGCAGTCACCAAACATCCCACAAGTGTGACTAAAGTCCGATCATTCTGAGTTGTGCCCGCGCCATATCTTGACTCATCAAGCATGCATTCTGCGGCTCACACACCCACACCGTAAACTCTAGTTCTCATGCTTATGTTTTTCTCTCACTTTCATCACCTCCACACTATGTATTAAAATTATTAGAATCATGAATAAAAATCAAGCTCTAGAGTTAGCCTCTCCAACAAACCGGACTTATCATTTCATTTACACATGACCAACCTTGGCCTTCTTTTCAATATCATTTCATTTCACCGCCGGGGGAGACTTAGCTACTCTTTCGTTCAATTTCGAATTCACAATTTTCAATTGAGCATCCTCAGCTCATAATTCATTTTAGAGTCTCACAGACTTTCTCATCATGATCTTAGCCTTTCATATTCATTTAATTCTCAATTCTCATCTATGATTCATTTTACATGATCCACACAGCCATGAAAAGAGTCCACAGACTTCAATCATAAAGTTCACAACTTCCAACAGCAAATAAAATGAAATTCATACATATCAAAGTCCACTATGTACAGTCGACTTGGAAGAATACCAGTCGACTCATACAGTCAAATACAGGTTCATCATAAATGCTCGGGAGAGTCGACTGCTGTACACGACCAGTCGGCTGTCCCGCAAATTTTCATGTTCACAGTGTCATCCACATGACAGTCGACTGTTCATCCACCAGTCGTCTGTCCTGGGATTTTCAACAGCACAATTCTAAGTCCAGCTCAGTCGACTGGCTACACGCACTAAGTCGACTGATCAGTTCTATAATTCAAAACAGTAATTATCTTTTCCACCGTTCTCATATGCATTTTCATCACATCATTCAAACATTCATATTTCATAAACACCAAACTTCTTATTTGTTCAGAAACATCGTAGCATGGAATTTCAAGTTACTAATATGCTCTTTTCTTTAAGAAGAATACTTTAAACATGCATTCACACTTTCTTATGAAGATGAAGATATAAATCTCAAGTCATTATACTGGGTCATCATAATGGAATATCTCCTTACACGGAGTTTCCAAATAGTCATAATTAATTTGAAGTACCAGTCGGCTGAACACAGTATCAGTCGACTGCTCCGACAGTTGTTAGTTTTGTTGATCATCACTAGTTCTTTTCATCCATTTACCTTCCCTCCATCATATGTGTCATAGGGAAAATACAAATTTAGTAATCACACCATCATGCCTATTTGCACATATGTTTATCACCACATCATGAAAATAATTGTCTCGTACCAGTCGACTGGTTCATGCGACAGTCGACTGTACCGACTCATTCGTTCTCATTATCAACAGCAAGTTCAGGCAATTTCTAATACATCCAATTTACTTTTTATAACATGGTAGCAATCATAATAATCATGGTATACTTCCTACATTAGAAGTCCTGAGAAACACCCACCTTATATGAAGAAATAATCGAAATCCCGCAAAAGCTCCTCAATATAGTGAACGCCTTCTTGCTCCTTGCACCTCGCTCCTTTGCTCCACACCGAACCTTCAGAGTGCTACTCGGCCTCTACAGAAAAGCACACACACAACTCACAAATACCTCTCTTAATAAAGACAATCTTAGTGTAAAAGAGATAGGAAAATGGGAGGGGTATTTATACTATGAAATAAGTAGAATAGAGGGCTAAGATTTATTGGGGAGTTGTAAGATCAAAGGTTGGGATGCATTAGGGGGTTGAGAAATTACCCACACTTCACAAAATAACCGCCCATGATTGATCCCACTACACCCAAAACCGGCCAAGGAGTGTGCTCAATGCACGTGTATGCGAAATGCACGTGCATGCACAACTCATACTAATAAAACTTGTACAAAAAAATAATAAGTTTCTTATATAAAAAGTGTTGCACAAAATAAGTTGTAGAAAAATAAAAGGTTAAATTCATGGGCTTAAATTCATTTGGGCCAAAAATAAATATTTTAAAAAAAAGAGATTAACCTTTGGGCTTTTGGGAAAAATACTTTATAAAACAATGTTCTTATTCCTCATAAAAGTAAATAATGGCCAACAATGTTACACATGCACACCATATAATGGAAAATAAATAATCTTCATATATTAGGGAAAATCGGGGTATTACATTCGCGATGCTATGCTCAACACTAAGTCAAATTTCAAGACAAAGTTATCTTCAGAAAAATTTCAAATCAAGACACACCCCAACACATGGTCGAAGAAAGCGAAATTTCATTTATACCAAAAAAGCGGTGGCCAGTCCGCTACAAGGCAATACATGAAGAACAAAAAATATACAAAAGCAAAAAGGATCAAGGGGCCACCTTGAGCGATAGCTCGGTCACATGCACCTCGGTAGACTGCTCCTCGTCCTCTGCCGCTCTGGCTCGGGGGTCAGCCACGACCTCGTCATCCCCTCCCCCCACCACGACGGTCTCGGGGTCGGCAGGAGCATCGTCACCGTGCAGCTCGTCCCCTTCATCTCCTTCAGATTCTTCCTCGGCTTCAGGGTCTTCCTCGATGATCGGACCCCACAGGCTATACCCCGACCTATCGAAGCCGGGGACCCGAGCCTCGACGTGCTTGAGCGCAGTGGCGTAAGACTGATCCATGTTGGCCACCATTTGCTTCTTAGCCTCGGCCTCAATCTCCTCCCTCGCCGCCTCCACGGCCTCGTTCTTTTGCCGCTTCACTGTCTCCAAGGCCCTCGTCGCTTCGGCCCTCTCCTCGGCTGCTTTGGCGACCTCCGAAGCGAGCTTCTCCCTCGCTTGCGCCAGAGCCGCCTCGAGGTCGGCGACTTGGGCCGCCAAAGCGTCCGAGTGGTGCTGCTCCGCCAAAAACTGCTTCACGGCCTTCGCCCTCTCTGCTCTGTTTTTATCACAAGCGGCCTTCAGATCCTTCTCTTCCTCAGCCTACTGCTCGAAAAGGTGGCTGAAGTGGCATGTGGCCTACAAGAAGAAGCAGTTAGACACATCAAAAGACGAACTAAAGACTTAGAAAATCTTCGAGAAAATATCGAAAACAACTGAGAAAACTTATCGACATAAGCGACCGAGCTATTTCTAGGGCATCGTCGCCCATCGTTCCCGCCTTCAGAGCGGCTCAGTCCTTCGGGGTCGGGAGATGGCGAAGAGCCTGCATACTCATCGCCGAGTCCCCCAAGAAGCTGTCATGGTTCATCACCCGCCAATCGGGGACGAACAACTTCTTGTAGGCCTCGGTCAGTATGACCTCGGCCTGCTCGGTCAGGGGCGTGGCCTCGAGCGCCAGTGCCGTCGAGACGGAGAAGCCCTCGCCTTAAGGAGCAGAGGGGGTCGACTAAACAATGCCAACAGCCGAGGACGATCACCGAGGAGAAGTGGGGACGACGGTTCCGACCACGGCCGAAGGAGCCTTGGTGGGTCGGCAAGAAGTGGGACCAGCGCTCATCCTTTTCCTCTTCTTGGCGTCGGTGGCCTTGTTTCGTTCAGTCATCATCGCCTTGAAGTCCATGTTCGGAGCCTCTATCGAGAAAAAGAAAAGCAAGATTAAAAAAAAAAACACACAAGGCATTAAAGAAAAGTAAACAAGGGAAAAGAGATGTCCGGAGCGTACTCGGGTCGATCGGACTAAGGCCCGACCCGTGAAGCACCTCCTCAGTCATATCCCTCCAACTCAACATCGGAAGTCCGATCAGCTTCACCGCCACCTCTGCCTCGGTCGGGGTCAACACCGGCTCGGCCTTTGCATACTTCGGCACGTCCTCCTTCCACCGGGTCGGGAAGTCCCACGCCGAGGGGCCCTTGATCAGAAAGAACTTCCCCTTCCACGACTTTATCGAGTCGGGGTTCTCTATCAGCTTGACGCCTTTCCGAGGCGACAGATAGTAACGGGGCTCAGTCTTACTCATCCTGTTGATCCGATACAAACCCCGGAGGACGACGAGCTGCGGCTCCACCTTTGGTGTTCAACATTGGAGCAGAAATCCGAGCACATGTCGCCACGTGTTCGGCATGAACTGAATAGGGCTCAGCCCATACCACCGGAGAACTTCGGTCACGAAGGGATGCAGGGAAAAACACAGTCAGGCGTTCAAAGCGTCGTAGGCGAAGACGCAAGTATCTGGCGTGAAGGCTGTGCATGCTTGCACCCCAGGACCGGGGAGAATCAGGGTGTACTTCGGGGGAATAACAAAGCCCTTCCGAGTCCGAAGTAGATCTCGCTCGGTTAGAACCGAGGGGATATCGCCCACCTCGATAATCTCCCTCGGATCATTCTCCTCGTAGGTTTCCGAGCGATCGTAGACAGCCTTGGTCAGCAGCTCACCGCTGTACTGTCTTATCCCCCCATGGCCGGACAACACGGTCGGCATCCGACCCATCTCGCCCGACTGCCTCACGGTCTCCACCACCGTCTCAACGATCGACGACCGAACCACAACCTTCCCCTTTTCCTCGGACGAAGATGACCCTACTATCTCCTTCCCCTTCCGTCTGCTCACCACTTCTCTCCCTTCCTTGTCGCTCCGACCCCCCGAGGAAGATGCCTCACTACCCGAGGATACTCGTGACATCTCGTAGAATATATATATAAGGTCAAATAAACTGACCTTGATGTGACATTTACAGTCGGAAAAAAATCACCGGAAATTGTCTAGCCTTCGCGACAGCTAGCACAACCGCCCTTGAGCTCAAATCTCCGCCAGCAGAGCAACTCGAGACGAAAGTAAGTTTTAAGAGTGAAAAGTGAAAGAATGAGATAAGAAGTGAGGGGGGTGAGAACTTATAGCCAAAGAGGCGGCTGTTGGGCTTTCGTAATGCTTGGAGGCCCGTTAAGGGAAGCAAAATGACAGAATAGAGAAAGCTGCGACGGTTCGGAGTAAGGCTGCGACGGTTGACTTAACATTGCAGCCCGGCAGCTCGTAACGTGCCGAGCCACCGAGGCACCGACCTCCACATTGGGAGAAAAATGCCGCCGAGCAACTTTGATCGTCAGATTGTTTCAAAATTCGCGTCGAAGATGATGTGCGGCTCAGATCACGCCACGCCCACAAAATGACAAGATAACATTTTCTCGTGATCTGAACCCCTAACCTCGTGATTCGCACCATGATGGACGCCCCAGAGCCTGACACGTGGCTCAACGGCTCATCATGAGCCGAGCCACCAAGGCACTCTGCCAAGCTACCGTGGCACCGACCTCCACATTTGGAGAAAAATGCCGCCGAGCAACTCCTACCATCAGATTGTCTCAAAATTCGTGTCGAAACATGATGAGCGACTCAGATCACGCCACGCCCACAAAACGACAAGATAACATTTTCTCGTGATCTGAACCCCTAACCTCGTGATCCGCACCATGATGGACGCTCCAGATCCAGTCACGCGGCCCAACGGCTCGTCCCGAGCTGCAGAGCCACCAAGGCAATTTGCCGAGTTACCCAGGGAGCTAAGGCCGAGCCACCGAGCTACCCAGGGAGCTAAGGCCGAGCTGCCGAGCTACCAAGGAGCTAAGGCCGAGCTACCAAGCTACTGATGCACCGACCCTCACATTTGAAGAAAAATGACTGCCGAACTACCTTAACCGTCAGATCGTTTCAAAAGTCGCGCCAGAACATGACGAGTGGCTTAGATCACGCCACGCCCACAAAACGACAAGATAGCGTTTTCTCGTGATCTGAGCCCCTATCCTCGTGGTTCACACCATGATGGACAGTCCAGATTCAGCCACGTAGCTCGGCAGCTCATGCCACACCGAGCTACCGAGGAGATCTGGCCGAGCTACCGAGGCACCGACCTCCGTAAGCGGAGAAAAGTGCTGCCGAGCCACTCCGACCATCCGATCACTCCGATATTCACGCACTCAGCTGATGAACGATCCAGATTCAACCATGTAGCTCGGCAGCTCATGCCATGCCGAGCTACTGAGGAGATTTAGCCGAGCAACCGCAGCACCGACCTCTGCAAACGGAGAAAAGTGCCGCCGAGCCACTCCGACCATCCGATCTCTCAGGAATTCACGCCACTAGCTGACGGAAGGCCCAGATCGTGCCACGTTGTAAATCGAATTAAAAATTAATTTTTATTATTAAATTCGAATTAATTATTTAAAAATTGCGGAAAATATTTAAAATTTTGGGAAAATTAATTAAAAATTCTAAAAAATAATTATAAATTCGGGGAAATATTTTTGAGCTCCCGTGTAAATAATTATTGCTTGGAATAATTAATTAAGGTCCCCGAACAATAAATCACCACTTCGCGAAATTAAATAAATAGTCCGAAAAATAAATGAAAATTAGGAAAAATCACCAAAAGTCCAGGATCGCTCAAGAACAACTTGAGCATGCGACCAACTCTGAAAATCACCATAATGCCCCGCATAAAGATTCGACACCCCCTATTTAGACTCCGGTACAACTCCGCTAGCCATTAAAACAGTAAAACTACTCCTCAAAGGCTGATCAAACTCAGTCTTCGGGAGTGGGGGCTCGTGATACGGCTAAAAATAGAGTTAAATCGGAACCGTCCAAATCGGGCACGAATCTTAAAGCTCGGGGGTAAAATGATAATTTCACCTACAAACGGGTCTGAAATGGGTACCGGGTCCTTTTTCCCAAAGGCCCAATAACCCACGAACGGACCCATCTCAACTGGGTGCGGGTTCCAACCTGCATGAAACCCGGTCCAGCTGGATAGAATTAGGGTTTATGATTATACTTAATCAACGGTCCTGATTCCTTATATCCATCCACTGGAAAGTAGGAATTTATCCGGGAGCTGGTCCCTAAGGCGCCTATAAATACCCCCCATCCCCCACTGTTAGCAGGTAATCAATCCTTTGCCAATCAAAGCTCATTCATAATCTTTCTGATTACTAACTTGAGCGTCGAAGGATGCGTCGCCAGGATTAACCCCGGTGTTTCGCACTTTTTGCAGGTCCACGGTGAGAGATCACAGTCAAACCCCGGAGAAAGGCTTCAGGTTTGACTATTCAACATCCCAAGAATCCACAAATCTATATGTTTGCCCCCACATCGATTTTAGTGGCAACAGCCAACAACAACAACAGTCGTCAGCAACACGTCAACAACCCTCGCCATCTCCAACACGCAACCCCGTCGACCTCCAACCCATCCTCTCATCCTCGTCGACATCCTCTTACCCTCACCATTGCTCTCAAATCGAATCCCCCCCTCGCCATCTCCAACTCCTAACCCCGTCGTCCTCCAACCCATCTTCTCATCCTCGTCGCCATCTACTCACCCTCACCCTTGCTATCAAATCGAATCCCCCTGTCGACTCACTGAATCCCTCGAAGCCCCCCTTCGACTCACACCCCCTCCCCCCGAAACCTTGAATTCACTGAGTATTTTTTATCCCTTGCAATCATAATTCTTCTGAACTAATCATTCAATCAATGATCCGAGTGTGAGAGCTTTTATTGTTTTCTTCAGTCAAGATCGTTATTGATCTTGAGAGTTTTTCTTTTCTTCCACTTCGGTGAGTTTTTACCGGACCTTTTTGTAGAAGCCTTGCAGGTGTAATAGGTCTCTCGGCCTGAATTCCGAGAATCAATGTACAAGGATTTAAAGTATAGTGGAACCCTTGTGGCGGAGAATTGCTACAAGTAGGTGGTGTGGACATAGACCGGGGGTCGAACCACGTTATATCGCTGTGTTTTGCGTGCTCACTCTGTTTGCTTCCTCTAACTCTATCTCTTTACTTTACACAATTTATTTAAGTTTTTAATTTCCGTACAATCACCCTATTCACCCACCAATGGTGATTTATACAATGATAGTATTCCATCTCATAATTGGATAACTTTAGAAAAGAGAGGTCTTGTGATTTATTTTCTGTTAATTTTTGGAGAACCAGTGATTAGTTGTTCCAATAAGATTCACATATATGAATCACAAATAAAGAGGTTTGATAGGTATATGAGATGTTTTCATCAACTTTGTACTAAGATGGAATGCAACCAACCATTTGGAGACAAGAACGGAAACTAATCATATTACATTGGCATGTGGGGTGTGTATTTGCATCACCAACAGACCACAAACAGAGAAAGCGTCGATAGAGATCATCCATCTCTTGTATATAATAAGAATGGAGGAAATATGCTTTTAGGTGAAATCCTTATTTAAGAAAATTATAAATGTAAAAAATTCACGATGACATTTTATGGGTAAAAGATGACGAGAGCTGCAGCGTTCAGTAAAAACTAGTGAAAAAATGACAGTGTTCTCGATGTGGACTAGAAAATGTGAAAGCAATATAGATACTTTATATTATTTTGCTAAATGTTTGTTTGCTAAGATCTTTTTAGAAGAGAAGTTTCTAAGTCATTTCTAACTGCAACGTCTCTGAATACTCGTCCAACAAAGACATGTCACGATTAAATCATTATGGGACTAACGAATCGTAGCTAAATAGTAAGCACATGGAGATGTATAAACAAAAAGATGTAGATATATTCAAGTTCTGTTTGATATATTGTTATATGTACAATTGAAATCTTTGGTAATTTAGATTTGAAGTCAAAATACGCATTATATTGTAACAGTTTAATAATCAATCACAATAAGCCGCCGCGAATAACCATAAAACACTTTTATATCTACATTTTTTAGCTTACACCAATTCCTTTGCAAAATGTATGATAAGATAATTTACACAGTTCAGTAGAGTGGCAGCATCTGAAATAATAAGTCAGTTGGATGCATCAAAGTACAATTGATAAAAGTTTCATACGACACAGTACAGCAAAACCTGAAGGAATGGAATGTAAATAGATAATATTCTAATCTACTGCATCAGAAATTATTCATATCAACAGCCCATCTGTTTTTCTGACTGCAAACAAGAAATCACTCTTTTGCACAAGAATCATTCAATCCCTCTTATTTTCCCTCCACGATCTCTCCCCGCAAATCAATTATTTACCTCAACATCCATCAACTTAAATAACATAAGCAAGTAGTTTTGTAAAAATGAATGTATAGAGAACAGAGAGCACGGCCCCAACTGGAATAGTCACCACCCAAGAAGCCACAATCTCTCTCACCACCTCTGCCCTCACACTATTCAGCCCCCTCGCAAATCCCACCCCCATTACAGCCCCAACAAGCGTATGAGTTGCTGATATAGGCAACCCCAGCTTCGATGCAACCAACACAACCGAAGCTGCTGCAAACTCTGCAGCAAACCCTCTAGTTGGTGTCAGCTCTGTGATCTTCTTCCCTATCGTTGCTATCACTCTATATCCCCACATCATCAACCCTGCCACAATTCCGAACCCGCCCCAAGCAAGCACATCAATAGGAATCACAATGTCAGTCGCCCCAGCTGCTCCTCCTTGAAGAATTGATAAGGCTCCAGCTAATGGCCCAATGGCATTTGCAACGTCGTTCCCTCCGTGAGCAAATGACATGAAGCAAGCTGATAGGACTTGCATGTAGCCGAAGACGCCATAGACTATTTCTAGTTGAGCTCCGGTGGGGCCTGCAACGTCGGATAAGAACCCACGGTTGTTGGGTTGGTTTGGTGAGTTCAGTTGATGAGATGCTATTTTTTCAGCTTCGGAGGTGAGGAGGTGGCCGAGTTGTTTATGGATGACTCTGCTGACAATGAATGCAGCAGCAGTCCCAATAGCTAGGGACTGAGCGAGGGCGACCGGGAGGATTTCACTGAGGGGGAATGCAGTGTAAGAGATGCTGGTGATGCCTAGGAAGACTGCAATTGGGGCTGAGGCGGCTGCAGCTTGACCAGGGTTTGGAGCACTGTACACAAACTAATCAAAGAAACACATTATTTGGCACATGAATTGCACAATTCACTGATGTTAACAGATTCTTTTGGCACGTTAACTTTGTATCCTAACAGATCCTAAAGTTGTATATAATAAGAGATGCTTCAAATTTAAAGGGAATAACATCGATACTATATATTAGTGTGTCCACTACAAGCGATGACTGTGAGTAGAGATGATGCTGTGTTGAATTTATGTGAACTAGTTAGTAAAGAGAGAAAAATCGTGACATACCCTGCGAATGCATTTGTAAACAAGGAATGAGACAGCTGCGCCCATGAGTGGGGAGACGACCCAAGAAGAAGTGACTCTTGCTAAGGAACTCCAAAAGACAGCACCAACTCCTCCATAGACAAGCCCAAAACCAACCATGGCTCCTACTATGCAGTGTGTAGTGGAAACAGGCCAGCCATAAAATGAAGCCACCTAGTTTAAACCAAAATATGTTCATTTCAGTACCAAGTATGAAAATTTTTCTAACATTTTATGGCATTATCTTCTATTTTTGGTTTGTATCTCAATACATCAGAGAAAGTGGACTTTAAATCTAATGCTGTCCACTCTCAATAAAAATATGACACAGATATTTGATGAAGTTTAGGCATTTGGTATTTGATAATATGATCTGCATCCCAGTAGTAGGATATGCTTCTTCCAAACAAAAAAAAAAAAAAAAAAAAAAAAAAAAAAAGAGTAGAAGTAAATGCAAAAACTTTTCATTTCCTAGTAATAGTCAGAAATTTCCAAGTCAAAATGAGTAGTAAAAAGATCTGAATCCTCATGTCTGCAACTCTAGCGTAATTAGCTTTACTAAATCCAATCAGTTAAAATGGAGTCGATAAAGGCTAGTTAAAACCCACTATTATTGTTTGGAAATCAGTCTTTTACTGCCAAGGCGATTGCACTTGTTCATTCCTTGATATTTTGATTTTAAATTGGATTGTTGAGGATAAGCCAAACAATAGAGGTGAAAACAGTACAGCAGAATAATAAACAGAAGCGAAGACCCCAACAAACTCAATACTCCCAAAATTTAGGTGCCAATAAAAGAATTATTCATTCTAGTGTCAAAATATTATGCCAGATTATCTAAATTCCGTCCTCAAAATATTATGACAGATTATCAAAAGTATGAGATATAAGACTCTCCTCTTTCACCTGCAATTATTCTCTTTGATACAAACCATGAATCAGGAAATAGTTAACTCCTCCAGAATATCAATCTTAGTTGTTGCTCTATATTAACTTGCAAGATTTTTCCTATTAATCCTCACTTGGTCTAAAACATTAATTTATCTGTCACTTGGTCTTAAAGTTGCATTCTACATAAAAGTTCTATCTCTATCCTTTATCAGACCCTAAATGGTATAGTGGGATAAACTGTCAATTTGAATTGTTACTTTCAGTTCTACCAATAAAGATTAATCATAAATCACATTGCATTATTCGAAAGGAAATATCAAAACAGTGATACTTAATCACTGCCTCTACCAAATCAATCTTGTACACTAATTAGTGTACATGTAGTTTTGGCCATATCAAAATGCAATTGAAATTATGCCATTGGTTACCCTGCAAAATTAATGACATTAGAACCCACATGATTGAACCACATCTGTTAGTATACAAGATTAGTTCATCAGTGACATCGCATTGTTAGTAGCAAAAAACTGAACATGCAAGAGACAAGAAAAAAATAGATGACCTGCAACCAACTCCCAGCTGCAGCAAGCGAAGCAAGCAACCCCGCAAACAACAAATAATCCTTCCCTTGAAACACACTGGCTATGAGTATCCCCTTCTGCATGGTACTAGTCACATGCCTCCCCATCAGCAACGCCCCCGTAAACTCAAGCACTGCCGCGGTCAGCACTGCCTGCGGCAAAGTCAGCGCCCCAGACCCCACCGACGTCCCCATGGCATTTGCCACATCATTCGCCCCAATATTCCAAGCCATGTAAAACCCCGATAACAGAGTGGCATATGACAGAGCCTTGATCTTAAGACTCGCCCCTTGGCCCAACGATTTCATTGCCAGTGGGAATGTCAGCGTTGCGAATGCAATGCAGATGCAAATAGCAGAGGCTGTACGTGATGACATGTGGAAGGCCTGTGCCATTTCGGGAAGCCCACCATTGCCTGTTTGGTCTTGTTGAGCCTTGTCATGTTCGGAAGTGCGTTCATTTTCGGAGTGTGCAAAAGAGGAGAAGGTTGCGGAGGGTGATTGGATTGATAACTTGTGGAGGGAAATGAGTTTTGGTGGAAGTTTGAGTAGGGGGGTTTTTTGGAGGGGAAATGAGTGAGTGGGTTGGGGTCTATGAAAATTTAAAATTTTGGACGGGTTTCGGGTGATGGAGAAGAAGGGGAAAGTATATGTCATGACGATAAAGCGTGGACAGATAAGCGAAAAATGAGTTATGGTTTGGCCATGGAAGGTGAAAGGAAGAGAGCATAGTTGAGAAACCAGAACTGGGTTTTTTTTTTTTTTTTTTTTTTTTATCTGTGGGTTGAACTTGAACGTGAGGAGTCGGGTGGAAGGAGAATGAGTGGTGAGAACGATTCAGTCCAAGATTTCCTCCTAATCCACTCATGCACTCAAATGGATACCAACGACTTGCTTGTTTTTCTTCCTTCGAACCTCTTGTATTCTTGTTGTTATTAGTGGATGTGGATGTGGATGTGGATGGAATGCAGAGCAGCCATAGCTACACTTCAAGAACTTTTTGTACAACTGGACAGTCAAAATTACCATGGAAGATTTTACGAGCTAACCCTTCAAGAATATCTTTACTGCACAACTTGACAGGCAGTTTCGTAAAGTTATAAAATAAATCTGCTTTGAGCAAACTTCTTTCATAACTGTACGAAAGTGCAGTTATCCACACAGATGCTGATTGTTTTAGTGGTGGCGAGCAACAGGTGTGAGTTCTTGTTATTTGTAGTGGAAGAAACAGATCTCAGCCGCAGATCTGGTTCTAAGATAAGGTACTCCTGCAGAGCTGAAGAGGAGGTGTTGCTAGAAAATAGCCGACCGGAACACCTGCAAAAGACCTAGAAATACCGGGAGAGATTCTGGAGATAAGCCCTCCGACGATTTAGTCAGTGACTGTAGTAAATGAAAGCTAGGGTTAAGGTGGAGAAAGAGTCATTACCTTCAAAGTGAGTGAGGGGGTCTGGTATTTATAGGCAGAGAGTGGGAGCCATAACCCTGATGGGCTGGATTGACTCGCTTCTGTGGGCCTGAAGCAGCAGAAGACCCATTGGATCCTCAGTCCTGATGATCAGAGATGAGCGGATCTTGAGGGGATCAGGCGGTTCTGATTCCGTTGAAATATTTACCCACATCATAGCCCCCCCCCCCCCTCCTGCTAAAGGGTTGTATGTATCAGCCGTCGAGGAGTAGCACGACCTTGGGAGAAGACCGGTAGATAGTGTGTATGAGGATTGGATGGAAGATCCCCTACAAGCGACCTGATGTTAGGACCGAGCTCAGATCTCTGAGCGTCAAGCTTGGTAGGGAAGACTCGCAGCCAGATCAAGGGGCTCACTGAGTGTCGTGGGCCGAGCTCGTCGCGGGACAGGGTTGGCTCGAAGTTAATGCCGAGTGTCAAGCCTCGAGCTCGTCGTGAGATATAGGAGTTGGCTCGAAGTTAATGTCGATCGTCGAGCACGAACTTGTGAGAGAGGAGCTAGCTCGCACTTAATGCCGAGGGTCGAGCCCTGAGATCTTGTGAAAGCAAGAGCTAGCTCGCAGTTGATGCCGAGTGTCGAGCCTTGTAAATTTCTGAGAGAGTAGGAGCTAGCTCGCTATTGATGCCGAGCGTGGAACCCTGAGTGACAGGAGCTAGCTCACAGTTGATGTCGAGTGACGAACCCAATGAACTTGTGAGAGACATGAGCTGGCTCACAGTTGATGTCGAGCGACGAGCCCAGTGAACTTGTGAGAGACATGAGCTGGCTCACAGTTGATGTCGAGCGTCGAGCCCTGTCAACTTGTGAGAGACAGGAGCTAGCTCGCAGTTGTTGCCGAGCATTGAACTCTGTGACCTTGTGAGAGACAGGAGCTGGCTCGCAGTTGATGCTGAGCGTCGAACTCTGTGATCTTGTGAGAGACAGAAGCTGACTCGCAGTTGTTGCCGAGCGTCGAGTCATGTGAACTAGTAAGAGACAGGAGCTGGCTCACAGTTGATGCCGAGTGTCGAACTCTGTGACCATGTGAGAGACGGGAGATGGATCGCAGTTGATGCCGAGCGTCAAACTCTGTGACCTTGTGAGAGACAGGAGCTGGCTCGCAGTTGATGCCGAGCGTCGAACTCTGTGACCTTATGAGAGACAGGAGCTGGCTCGCAGTTGATGCCGAGCGTCGAGCGCTGTGAACTTGTGATAGATAGAAGCTAGCTTGCGGTTGATGCCGAGCATCGAGCCCTGTGAACTTGTGAGAGATAAGAGCTAGCTCGCTGTTGATGCCAAGCGTCGAGTCCTATAAACTTGTAAGAGACAGGGGCTGATGCCGAGCGTCGAGCCCTGTCAACTTGCGAGATTAGGACCATGGGAAATTTGGCCACATATGGCACGTGCTCATCACATGGACAATGACATGTGTTTGCCACGTAGACAAAGGACATGTTTTTGCCACGTGGGCTGATGATGTCACGGCTGTAGGAATCGAGGCATCGAAATCTCATTTACCATTGGATCAAGATCTGAAGGTTGAGATGCCTTTGAGTATTTCGAGGCATTTTCCTTTGCCTATATATGCCTCCACCCCCCATCTCATTTTTCACTTTGTCTTCTCTTTCTAACTTCCAGAGCTTCTCTCTCTAGAAATTGTTCAATTACTGGTGGTAGTTTCTTCGACGAACTTTTCGGCACCAGCAAATAGGTTAGTACATTTATTAATGTGTTGAGGGCTCAGTCCAATTCCACGGCCTCCACGTCCGACAGTCGCAACACCGACTGCCTCAACGACTCCTTGGGTTGGGAAGCGTTTGAGGAGAGAAAGATAGTGTATAATCTTGAGCCGCTCCAGGTTCGGAAGCTCTTCATCGTGGAGTTAAGTGACTCAGAAGAAGGTGTTGAAGAGGTGGAAGCAGTTGGTGGAGGGGAAGCGGATGACGAGGTACGGGACGAGGAGGGCGAGGGGGTCGAGGAAGAGGTTGATTCTGATGAATCCTCTGACAAAACTTGCCGGGTCCGCAAATCGAGTTGTTTGAGCCGAAGGTCATTCGGAGGAGCAAGCGGAAGTGGACCCTTCTAGATAGCCCCGTGAACCCGCCCGAATTCTTCCATAAACACGGGCTAGACATACCCTACCTCCAGTAAACGAGATCGATAAGAATGTATCTGGACGATCGCGAAGATAAGGTTCGGTACGAAGTGCAACCGTCCTCCCAAGTAGGCCGAAGCTAAAGATTGATGACGAGCAGAGCATTGTAGTGAGCACCGACCTCCCTGTGATACGGGCGAGATACTACATTCCTCCGGAGTACGAGTTGATGGTGTCGAACATTGGGCTTCAATCGGCTGATACCTTGTCCAAGTGGTTTTCTTCAACCAGCTGATACCTTGTCCAAGTGGTTTTGCATGTTCCCCGTTGACGTGTTCGATTCAGGGCTAAGACTACCATTGCACCCATTCGTGAAGGAGGTGCTAAATTGGGCCGGTCTTGAGTCCCACACAGTATGGGCCTAATTTTTGGAAGCAGCTTGTGTGCCACATGCTGCTTAGCGAAAAGAGGGGTGTGTCACTGCAACTGAAGTATTTCCGAGCTGCCCTTAGTGTGAGTTCGTCTTCGACTCATGAGTGCATATATTACATCTTCTCCCGTCCTTACCACCGGGTCGTTCATGGTCACCCGAATTCAATTAAAGTTGGAAAAATCGGTACTTCATCATCTGAAGCCCGATTCCGTGGGATATCCCGACCTTGTGGGCCTTCTACAAACCAAACATGAAGCCTCCGAAGGGGAAGGAGCTGATGAAAGAGGAGTGAAGACCTCCTCAGATGGCCTGGAGAACTTCGTTCCTGAACTCTTGAAACTCGGTCCTCGTGACGGGGACCTTTTCGAATTGGGTAGTCGGAGGTCTTCGATTTCTCTGGGAGTGGCTACGTTTTTGCTCCCGACCCTAGAGTAGTCAAGCTGTTTCCGGAGTTCATCCTCAGGTTTTCGATAATTGATGAAGTTCTAAAGATCATCGACTTCTTGGTGCCTGGGTTGCCTTGTGGCCGAGCGTGGGGCGCTCGGACCCGGACCCGATGGATCCTCGGGTTGGTGCCTTCGGGAACCCTGGGTGTCTGCATGAATGTGAGTCGGGTGATGAGGGTCAGCATTCTGTCCTGCCGTGGCAGCCCTCCTGGGTTTGGGTGCCATGGAAGGAAGGAGTAGCAGAAGGAGACCGAAAGCTGGTGTTGGATCTGTCTAAGTTCCCACAGATGACACCAACCTGATGCTGCTTATTTTATTGATGGAGAGCAACATGTGTGAGTTCTTGTTATTTGTAGTGGAAGAGACAGATCTCAGTCGTAGATTCGGATCTGAGATGAGGATCTCCTGGGGAGCTGAATAGGAGGTATTGCTGGAAGCTGGCCAACCAGAACACCTATAAGAGGCCTAGAAACACCTGGAGAGATCCCGGCGACAGACCCTCCGACAATCTAGTCAGTCACTGTAGTAAAGGAAAGCTATAGTTCAGGTGGAGAAAGAGTCATTACCTTTAGAGTGAGGGAGAGAGTCAGGTATCTATAGATAAAGAGTGGGAGCCCTAACCCTAATCGGTCGGGTTGACTTGCCTTTATGGGCCTGAAGCAGCAAAAGGCCCATTAGATCCTCGATCCTGATGATCAGAGATGAACGAATCCTGAGGAGATCAGGCAGTTCTGATTATGCTGGAATATTTACCCACATCACACACTTTACCTCATTTTCAAACAGAACCTACATAGACACTTCAAGAAAAGCACGTTTTCTCACATACCTAACATTCAAAGCAGTCCACATGCAATCTCCACATCGTCATTCATCCACGGCCCCAGATCATTATATTCCATGAGACCGAATCTAAGTGGCGACTCGTCTAAAACAAAACATGGGCATCCCCCAAAAGATACAGATTAGAGTACATACTAATCAATGAGTTCTTCACCACAACCAAATCCTCCACCCCACATTTCAACACTTGCCCGTGAACCAATAAAATCTTTCACCACGAGAGCAATGCATAGGTATTGATATGGGTCAGATGACGTGGCCCCTCCTGGGCCACAGGATCTCCTTATAAAGTGTGCACCGCCGGATCATCCTGGTCTGCCACGTCAGTGCAGAAACCACCTGGGCCCCTGCCACGTCAGCCTGGAAACTGCCCAGGCATCTGCCACGTCAGTCCTAAACCGCTTGGGCTTCTGCCACATCAGGCCCATGGGCAACCGGGTCCAGACCCTCTTGGCTTCTCCTATAAATACCAGACCCTCTACCCCTTCCAGAGGTAATCAATCTTTTCCCTCTAAAACCCTAGTTACTGTTACGCTCTTTCAGTATCTCACTAGATCGTTGGAGGGTCTGCCACCGGGAACAACCCTGGTGTTCCTAGACCGTGTGCAGGTACACGGGACTTCGGATCCGAGCCTCCAAACATCAGAGCCGAGTCTCCAGATCCAAGCTGAGTGTCCAGTCTCCACCTCACTCTAGCCTACCCCCGAGCCGTTCCTCCAACTGAGGGTCGGGACCACTGTCCGCACTAAAGGTTCCTCCACCAATACAAATCGAGTAGAACTCACGCCTGGTGCATCCACAATCCCCCCCCCCCCCCGCCAAAAAAACAAACCGCATCAGGATGGTGCCGTCTGTGGAAAATGTCTAGTGCAGACCCCAGCCAGAGCTCAGCCATCAACGGTACCCCGTCATCCCAAGCTCATATGGCGCCCAAGGCCAGGAAAGCTATTACCTCTGTGCGTCGCCAGGACGCACCTCTTCAGGGCATCGCCGTCGACACTCATGGATCCAATAACCCGGGGGTCAGTCACGAACACCACCGGGTGCCTCCCGTCCGGTCCAGACCGACCTACGAGGTGTAATCCAGAATCGGCAGGCAAGCCGGTCTAGGGGAGGGGCCGCTTCCAACTTGGCCCCAAACCATCTCACACCTCCATCCCTAGGGCGTGGGCCGGCACTCAGCCGCGTAGGCCGGTAGCCACAGGCTCAGCAAAACCGAGCTGAGTGAGCTCCGGTCACCCACCAGGAGTTCCAAGACTTCCGGAAAGAAATCATGGAGGCTATCCGGGGGACCCCCGTCGAAGGAACCGTCCGTCGCTCTCACACACGTTCGAACGCCGAGGCCAGCGTGTCTCACATCCCGACAGTCCAGCTGGAGTATGACGATGACATTCTGAAGCACCTCTAAGAAAGGGAAGACCGCCTCGACTACTTCGACGACGGCGGTCCGAGGCCGGCCCAGGGATACAGGCCCATCCGACCCCCTTTCTCCACCGTCATCTTGCAGGCGGAAATACCCTGGAACTTTCGTCCACCTCAATTCGAGACTTATGACGGTGAGGGTGATCCTGCTGATCACATGGAAGGCTTCAAGACCCTCATGATGATTCACAACGCATCGAATCCCCTCCTGTGCCGCGCCTTTCCCGCCACCCTCTGGGGTCCGGCTCGGAAATGGTTCTCGAAGCTCACCCCTGGCTCCATCTATTCTTTTGACCAACTGGAGGGCAACTTTCTCGCCCACTTCGTTACCAGCCGGAAGGCCGGAAGGACAAGTGCGTCCCTATTGGGCCTCCGGCAAAAGGAAGGGGAGTCACTCCGGTTGTTTGTCTGAAGGTTCACCACTGAGGCAAGGTCGGTCTCCTCCCTCGACCCAGGGGTCGCCTCAGGAGCATTCTGACACAACGTCCGGCATGGATGGCTGAAAGCCTCCCTAGCGGAGAAGCCTCCGATAGATTTCCCCGACCTTCTAAATCGTGTCGAGAAATACATTCGGGCTGAGGAGGCCCTAAATCCAGAAGACTCAAAAGAAACTCCCGGGAAGGGGAAACGCAAGGCCAACGAGGCCGAGCCAGCAAAGAAAGTTCCAAGAGATGGGGGCGCCCCGAAAAGGGTCCCCTCGGTCCCTCGCTTCGAGCGATACACTCCGCTAACGCAGAATGTATCAACTATCCTCCTAGAAATCGAAGACAGGGACCTCGTGCAATTCCCCCCTCGGCCGACCAACAACAATAGCAAGAAGAGAGATCAGCGGTTCTACTGCCGCTTCCATTGGGACAACGGGCATGACACGGACCATTGTCGTGCCCTGAAGGACGAAATCGAGGCCCTCATCCAATGAGGGTACCTCTGGGAGTTCAAATGGGAAGGTGCTCCGGACCAGTGGGATACGAGGAACAGGAGGGCTTCCCCTCCTCCTCGAGCACCCAGACAGCAACCCGAGCGGGATCAGGAGCCCGAAGAACCCGAGGGTCAAGCCATCTTGCATTGCATCCACGAAGGGACCATGGGAGGGGAGTCCAACACTTCCCGCAAGGCGTTCATCCGAGATGTCAACGCCGTCCAGGCCCCCTCTCCCCCAGGTACAGCAACTCCCTGTATCCTTTTCGGGAGAAGACTTAAAGGGAGTTCGGCTCCCGCATTGTGACGCGCTCGTCGTCAGCCTCAATATGGCAAACCTCGAGGTCCGCTGCATCCTCGTTGACAACTGAAGCTCGGTAAAGATCCTCTTCCTGGAGGCCTTCGAGAACTTGAAGCTCCCTGAAAAAAGCTAAAGCCAGTCGGATACACACTGCACAAATTCTCCGGCGTCCCGGTACCAATAGAGAGGATCATCACCTTAGACGTCACAGCTGGCACGACCCCACACCGAAGGACCGGGTCAATAGACTTCATGGTTGTGAACGTCAAGGCAGCCTACAATGCCATACTCGGCCGTCCCGGGCTCTACTCCCTCCAGGCGATCCCCTCAGCCTACCACCAGAAGATGAAGTTCCCTACCAACACCGGTCGGGGGTGGTATATTTTCCCTCGATGCCATCGAGCTACAGCCTGAGAGAACCCAGCCAGAACCGGAGCCGGCAGACGAGTTAGAAGATGTCTTGTTCAAGACAGGGGACATGTCAAGGTGTTTCCGAGTGAGTTGCTCCCTCGCTTCCAACCACAAATCTGCCCTGATCGACTGCATTTGCCGCAATGTCGACCTCTTTGCCTGGAAGCCCTCTGACATGCCCGGTATCTCCGAGGATCTCATCATGCACAAACTCAGCGTGATCCCCGGTTCAAAGTCGGTTGTCCAGAAGCGACGTAAGTTCGCCCCGGAGCGACAACAGGCGGTGAATGCGGAAGTGGACAAACTCTTATCCACCCGTTTCATACAAGAGGTCAGCTACCCCGAGTGGCTGGCGAACATCGTGATGGTTAGAAAGGTGAGAGGGAGCTGGAGGATCTGTATAGACTTTACAGACCTCAACAAGGCGTGTCCCAAAGATCTGTTCCCTCTTCCAAGCATCGACGCCCTTATCGACGCCACATCGGGCCATGAACTCCTTTCTTTCATGGAAGCCTTCTCGGGATATAACCAGATCCGAATGTTCCCTTCCGATATAGCTAAGACATCCTTCGTTACGGACCAAGGGCTTTATTGCTACCGGGTTATGCCCTTCGGGCTGAAAAATGCCTGTGCTACCTATCAGAGGCTCGTTAACCGAGTCTTCAAAGATCAAATTGGCCGTAATATGGAGGTGTATATTGACGATATGCTCATCAAAAGCAAGCAGGGACGGGATCGCATCGCCGACCTGGAGGAGGCCTTTGGGGTCCTTAAGACCCACAACATGAGACTCAACCCGGTGAAGTGTGCATTCGGTGTCTCCTCGGGAAAATTTCTCGGGTTCATCGTCAGCCAGCGTGGCATCAAGGCGAACCCCGAAAAAATCTAGGCCATAATAGATATGGCCCCTCCTAGGAACATCAAAAAAGTCCAGAGGCTAACGGGAAGACTGGCGGCCATCGGCCGTTTCCTCTCCAAGTCCGGAGAGAAGTCCCTCACATTCTTCAAGGCACTGCGTGGAACTGGAGGATTCGAGTGGGGTACTCAGCAGCAAGAGACGTTCGCCCAATTTAAGGAGTACCTCGTCAACCCCCCTCTCCTCAGCAAGCCCGAATCAGGTGAGCCCCTCTGGCTTTACCTTTCAGCTTCGGAGAACATGCTTAGCGCTGTCCTCGTTCGAGAAGAGGAAGGAGTCCAAAAGCCCCTGTACTATGTGAGCAGAGTTCTGCTCGACGCCCAGACCAGATATTCTAGAATGGAGAAGATAGCATATGCCTTGGTTATGGCCGCATGGAAGCTCCGCCCATATTTTCAGGCACATTCAATCCAGGTGCTCATGGACTAACCTCTGACGGTCGTACTCTATAAACCCGAGAGCTCTGGACGACTAGTCCAATGGTCGATTGAGCTCAGCCAATACGACATCGGCTATCAGCCAAGGACAGCCATCAAAGGTCAGGCCCTCGCCAAGTTCATTACAGAATGCACCATCTCCGAGCAGCCCGAAAGTAAGGAGGCTGACCAGGCATGGGAAGTTTACGTCGATGGTTCCTTTTGCGAAGCAGGGAGTGGTGCGGGCATCATTCTGCAGGGTCCCGACGGTTTCCTCCTTCAGTATTGCCTCCGCCTTAACTTCCCAGCCTCTAACAACGATGCAGAGTACGAGGCCATGATCGCCGGGCTTACCCTGGCCCATTAGGCCGGTGCCAGACAGATCAGAGCCTTCAGTGACTCTCAGCTCGTGGTCAACCAGATCACCAGAGAGTACGAGGCCCGTGACGATTGGATGATGAAGTATTTGGCCGTCGTCCAGCGGCTGTTGTCGTCCTTCGACGAATCGGCCGTCTTGAGGATCCCTAGGAAGCAGAACGCCCAGGCCGATGCTCTGTCAAAGCTGGCTTCCTCTTCCTTCAAAGGCCTCGAACGCACCGTACTGATCAAAGTTATCCTCAAGCCAAGTACATACTTTCCCGAGACTCTCTGCATTGAAAACGGTGCTCTCCCCACCGACTGGACCACTCCTATCAAGAAATTTTTAATCAAGGGAGAGCTCCTCGAAGACCTGGCTGAAGCAAGGCGGGTCAGGGTCCGTTCAGAAAGGTTCGCTGTGATCGACGCAACCCTCTTCAAAAGGTCATACACAACAACAGATGGCAAACCATACCTCCGCTGCCTGACCCTGGACGAAGCAAAGTATG
Organism: Hemerocallis citrina; assembly: GCA_017893485.1. NCBI lineage: Eukaryota > Viridiplantae > Streptophyta > Magnoliopsida > Asparagales > Asphodelaceae > Hemerocallis > Hemerocallis citrina. The sequence goes on from CM030359.1 coordinate 343,988,609, forward strand.
CCCTCAAGGAGCTGCATGAGTGGATCGACGGGTGCCATATAGAAAGCTGCTCGCTCGCACGAAAGGCTTTAAATCACGGGTATTACTGGCCCACGATGTTGCAAGATGCCCTCGCCGTAGTAAAGAAGTGCGGCCACTGTCAACGGTTCTCCCCTGTAAAAAGGGCCCCGCAAGCAAATCTCCGTTCCATGGCCAGTCCGACCCCCTTCGCAATGTGGGGAATGGATCTGGTAGGCCCGTTCCCGAAGGCAACCAGCCAGCGAAAATTTCTCATAGTGGCAATCAACTACTTCACAAAGTGGATCGAGGCCGAGCCATTGGCGACGATCACCGAGCAACAGACCCAACAGTTCTTCTAGAAACACATCGTCTGTCGGTTTGGTATCCCACAGCTGCTCATCACAGACAATGGAACTCAATTTGTGGGTAAACATTTCGAAAAGTTCTGCGAGGATCTCGGGATCCAGCAGTGCTTCTCCTCGGTGTGCCACCCACAGTCAAATGGTCAGACCAAGAACGCAAATGCCAAATTCTCGACGGCCTCAAGAAACGGCTCGATAACTCTTCTAAAGGGTTATGGGTCGATGAGTTGCCGAGCGTTCTCTGGGCCCACCGAACGACAAAAAGAATCCCCACGGAAGAGTCGCCATTTAATCTAACATACGGCGTGGAGGTCGTCATTCCCCTGGAAATCGGGATCCCCTCACCCCGGATCATGGCATTCGATGAAGCAAGCAACTCGGCACAGCTGCGAGCCGACCTGGACCTCATAGACGAGGTCAGGGAGAAGTCCACCATTAGAAGGAATACCTACCAACAGAGGATCGAAAGGTTCTACAACAAAAAGGTGTGCCCCACCGATATCAAACTCAGAGACCTCGTCCTCCGGAAGCTAGCAGTATCCAACTTCGGCCAAAAGAGGAAATTGGCTCCAAACTGGGAAGGTCCATACAAGGTATCTGAGGTCGGGGACGTACCGCTTAACCGACCCAGAAGGCAAGGTTATCAAGAGGCCCTGGAATGCGGAGCACCTCATCAAGTTCATAGGGGGGGAGAATTAGCCTTCACACCCCATGTAAATTATAAAGAATGTAATCGGCATGTCGTGCCTTATTTTTTGTAAAGTTCAAATATGTTATAATTATGCCAACTTTCTTAAAACAAGTTTGTGTCTTCGTATTGATTCTCATTAAAATCATGCCTCGGGCTTGGGGCTCGGATAGCATCGCGAGCCATAAAAGCTTCCCTTACAAGCTTATGGCTCAGGGCGAGCCATAAAAGCTTCCCTTACAAGTTTACGGCTCGGGGCTCGGATAGCATCGCGAGCCAGAAAAGCTTCTCTTACAAGCTTACGGCTCGGCATTTGGATAGCATCGCGAGCCATAAAAGCTTCCCTCACAAGCTTATGGCCCGGCGCTCGGACAGAACCGTGAGCCAGAAAAGCTTCCATTACAAGCTCACGGCTTGGCACTCAGATAAAACCATGAGCCAAAGAAGCTTTCCTTACAAGCTCACGGCTTGGCACTCGGCTACACCCGTACCGCCTTCCAGAGAACAAGTGTGGGGGCTCGTCGTCGACCCTGAGTAAGGCCGAGGCTTTCTTCAAAGCCACTCGACCGTTACGCTCGGCGACTACCTTCAACCACGCCTATTACCGACTTTCTTTCCAGTGTGGGGGCTCAGTATCTGCCCCTAGCATGGTTTGGGCTTCTTCAAGCCCATCAACCTATGCACAAGGAGGCAACCGCCGGCTACACCCGTACCGTCTTCCTGAGAACAAGTGTGGGGGCTCGTCGTCGACCCCGAGCAAGGCCGAGGCTTTCTTCAAAGCCACTCGACCGTTACGCTCGGTGACTACCTTCAGCCACGCCCATTACCGGTTTTTTTCCCAGTGTGGGGGCTCGGCATCTGCCCCTAGCATGGTTTGGGCTTCTTCAAGCCCATCAACCTATGCACAAGGAGGTAACCGCCGGCTACACCCGTACCATCTTACTGAGAACAAGTGTGGGGGCTCGTTGTCGATTCCGAGCAAAGTCGAGGCTTCTTTCAAAGCCACTCGACCGTTACGCTCAGCGACTACCTTCAGCCACGCCCATTACCGGCTCTCTCCCCGGTGTGGGGGCTCAACATCTGCCCCTAGCATGGTTTAGGCTTCTTCAAGCTCATCAATCTATGCACAAGGAGGCAACCGCCGGTTACACCCATACCGTCTTTCTGAGAACAAGTGTGGGGGCTCGTCGTCGACCCCGAGCAAGGCCGAGGCTTTCTGCAAAGCCACTCGACCGTTACGCTCAGCTACGACCTTTAGCTACTCCCATTACCGGCTTTCTCCCCAGTGTGGGGGCTCGGCATCTGCCCCTAGCATGGTTTGGGCTTCTTCAAGTCCATCAACCTATGCATAAGGCGGCAACCGCCGGGTACACCCGTACCGTCTTCCTGAGAACAAGTGTGGGGGCTCGTTGTCGACCCTGAGTAAGGCCAAGGCTTTCTTCAAAGCCACTCAACCGTTACGCTCAGCGAAGACCTTCAGCCACGCCCACTACTGGCTTTCTCCACTGTGTGGGGGCTCGGCATCTACTCCTAGCATGGTTTGGCCTTCTTCAAGCCCATCAACCCATGTGCACGGTGGCAACCGCCAGCTACACCCGTACTGTCTTCCTGCGAGCAATGGGTGGGGCTCGTGCTCGACCCCGAGCAAGGCCGAGGCTTTCCTTAAAGCCACTCGACCATTAGGCTCGGTGGCGACCGTCCACCACGATCCCTTTATCAAAATTTTTATTAAGGTTTAGGGTGCCCGCCTTCGGCGAACGCCCCGAGCTTCGGGTCGTTATTTGACCCCCCCTCTCACCCGCGAGGAACTCGGGGTTTGCAGCTTTCAAAAGCTAAAACCCCGAACTGTTCGAGGGCGGTAGGGGGGCCACTGACCCAAGGCTCTCTCCGATCCTCCGAGCTTCCGAATCAATTGATCGGCCCACCACTCACCAACGAACAACCCGGGGTCTTACGGCCCTTAAGGCCAAAACCCCGAATTGTTTGAGGGTGACTGGTACGCCATCAATCCGGAAACCTCAGACCAAAGTTTCAACGTCGAAGCGCCCGCCTTCGGCAGGCACTCGAGTCCTGTGGCAGTTAAGCCAACTCCAACTCCTGACAACCAACATGGAGGAGAGGAGGGTTATATAGCCCCCTCAAGAAGCGTAGTTATTGCACTGCGAGCCACAAACTCCTCTCTTTCACAGGAGGCTCGGAGCTCGAATGGCATCACGATCCCCTATATCTTCTCTTATTTTACAGGGAGCTCGGATGACACCGCGAGCCCTAAATTCCTCTTCTATTTCACAGAAGGATCGACTCTCGGATGGCACCGCGAGCCACAAACTCCTCCTCTCTTTCATGGGAGGCTCGGAGCTCGGATGGCATCGCGAGCCCCAATATCTTCTCCTATTTTGACAGGAGGCTCGGAGCTCGGATGACACCGCGAGCCCCAAATTCCTCTTCTATTTCACTGAAGGGTCGACACTCGGAGGGCATCGCGAGCCCCAATTTCTCCTCCTATTCCACATAAGGCTCAGAGCTCGGATCTCATCACGAGCCACCGAGACTTCTACACCCAAAGCATTAAATGAAATGAAATCATTACATCCCATCCAACAGCCGCTGCCAAATTGAGGGGTTCGAACCTCGAATGACACCGCGAGCCCCCAAATGCTCCTTCATTCACAAGGGGCTCGGAGCTCGGACAACAGCGCAAGCCCCAAAAGCCTTCCTTTGTTCCCAATAGGTTCGAAGCTCGGACGACACCGCGAGCCCAAAAAATTCCCCTCTATTCATTGGAGGCTCGGAGCTCGGATGGCACCACGAGCCCCCAAATACTCTTTCATTCACAAGGGGCTCGGAGCTCGGACAACAGTGAGCTCGGACAACAGTGCGAGCCCCAAAAGCCTTCCTTTATTCCCAATAGGTTCGGAGCTCGGATGACACCGTGAGCCCTAAAAATTCCCCTCTATTCATAGAAGGCTCAGATCTCAGATGGCACCGCGAGCCCCCAAAACCTTCTTCTACCCAACAAGCGAGGGGATCGTTTCCCGACCCTCGACACTCGTCTACCGACCCTCTACACTTGTCTACCGAACCTATACGGTCGGCAAGTCGAGCTCAAACTCGGCAGACGTTGACGTCCCCTTGCTCTCCTAACTAGTGAGGGAATCGTCTGCCGACCCTCTACACTCACCTACCGACCATATACGATCGGCAAGCCGAGCTCCAGCCCGGCAGACGTTGACGTCCCCTTGCTCTTCCAACTAGTGAGGAAATTATCTACTGATCCTCTACACTCATCTGCCGACCCTCGGAGCTCGTCCACTGACCCTCTACACTCGTCTGCCGACCCTCGGAGCTCGTCTACGGACCCTCTACACTCGTCTGTCGACCCTCGGAGCTCGTCCACTGACCCTCTACACTCGTCTGCCGACCCTCGGAGCTCATCCACCGACCCTCGATGCTCGTCTACCAACCCTATTTGCTCGGCGAGCGTGGCTCCGACCCTTCTACGCCCAACACCCTGCATGACTCCGATAGGGGATCCCTTCATCCTACCCCCCTGGCCTCTTCGGGAAGGTACAAACCCTATTCCTCGCCGCACACATCGCCCTGCTCTTCCTACAAAGGCAAAGAACCACTCCCACACGGCTGGATCACCCAGCCCTCCAGGAGTGGGAAGCTCCTAATATGGGTCAGATGACGTGACCCCTCCTGGGCCACAGGATCCCCTCATAAAGAGTGCACCGCCGGATCATCCTGGTCCGCCACGTCAGTACAAAAACCGCCTGGGCCCCTGCCACGTCAGACTGGAAACTGCCCAGGCATTTGCCACGTCAGCCCTAAACTGCTTGGGCTTCTGCCATGTCAGGCCCATGGGCAACCGGGTCCAGACCCGCTTGGCTTCTCCTACAAATACCAGACCCTCTACCCCTTCCAGAGGTAATCAATCTTTTCCTTCTAAAACCCTAGTTACTGTTACTCTCTTTCAGTATCTCACTAGATCGTCGGAGGGTCTGCCACCGGGAACAACCCCGGTGTTCCTAGACCGTGTGCAGGTACACGAGACTCCGAATCCGAGCCTCCAAACATCCGAGCCGAGCCTCCAGACCCGAGCCGAGTGTCCAGTCTCCACCTCACTCCAGCCTACCCCCGAGCCGATCCTCTAGCTGAGGGTCGGGACCACCGTCCGCACTAAAGGTTCCTCCACCAATACAAATCGAGTAGAACTCACGCCTGGTGCATCCACACCCCCCCCCCCAAAACAAACCGCATCAGGTATATAATGCAGTCGGCCCCCCAATGGAGGCCGGCGAAGCAGCCGCCTTCGGCCTCTGAAATTTTTGCAATTTTAGGGGTCCCAAAATTTTTTCTCTTGTATTTACATATACGTATTTTGTGCGTAATGTTTTTTAGGGGCCCCAAATTTAATTTTTTGGGCTTTTATTTTTAAAATTAGTATTTGGACCGACTTATTTTAGTTTGGATTGGATTTGTATGGAGATTTTTTTCTCAAATCATTAAATCTTCATATATTTCTTCATACATATCGGTTTTTAAGAATTATAGCAAAAAATATATATTCAAAAAAAAATTATTAACAAATTTTTTTTAAAAAATAAATAAATTTTGTCTGGGGCCCCATTTCGGGAGTTCGCCTCGGGCCCCGTAAACTCAGGGTTGGCTCTAATATAATGGGGTTTTGCTCGAATGCATTTTACAGTATAAATTACATGATGCTCTTATGTGATAACCCGAATTCGACATGGTAAGCAACAAGGTTTTAAATCTCGGATTTCGGACTCGTCTCAACTAAGGGTGTTTCATCCCGGACCGGAGATATTGGAGGAGATCTAGGGGAAATGTGATCATCTCAGATGTTTATTTTGGACACTCAATAAACATATTTTGTTTGTTACTAAATAAGATATTATATGTTCTACATGTCATTTATTATATAAAATATTGTATAATGTAACTAATGATATAAATCAGTCACGATAAATCTTCGCAGATTAACAATAATATAAAGAAAATGTAATATAAGTATATAACTAAATTGAATTTGCATTGATTAGAAAAAATGTATTTGTTAATAGAATTACTTGACTTTGCTTATACACAAACAATAAAGAGACGAAATCCTCACATTATCTTAGCTTATGGTCCTAAATTGAAAGAATTATATGCAAAAAGTAAAACAAAAATATATATATATTCACAATAACATTACTGTCTATTTTGGCCGAAATTGCTTCATCCGATATTTCAGCAATTTCGGCCGAAATCTACACATTTCGGTTCAAAATGATATGAAATATAAAATTTGTGATTTCGTATCGGCAAGTTAGCCGAAACGAAATTTCGACGGAAATTTCTGCCGTATTGGCCCGAAATCTAAAACAGTGGTTAGCAATCAGTAACTTCCAAGTGTAGACATCAGGTTTTTATTTTTATTTTTTACTTTTTTTATGATAATGGTGACCGCATAACAGCTTCATTAATGATAAATTAACGAAACAAAGTAGGTATAATTACAAAGATCTATATTACTACTACAACTACTACATCTACCATTCAAAAGACGGTACCGATATAATGAAAACTCTAACTCACCCCCCACCACAACTCCTGCTCCACCTACACCCCCTCCTCCGTGCGTACTCTACTCTTTGTATTTGCTTAACTTGCCCAAGCATTAATGGACGCAAAAAATTTATGCATCATGACCGGGAATCTGTTGTTATGATTACGAAAACACAACTCGTTACAATCTAGTCATAGACCCCAAAACGTAGGAGCTGCACATTACTACTTCCCAAACTAACCTTGCCCTAGGAAAAGTAAATAAATTGTGATTAGTGTCCTTATCTTCTACCGTGCATCTCGAGTACCTAGCGTCCAACTGCATGTTGTGTTTGCGAATGTTGACTTTTGAGAGAATTGCATCGTTCGCAACAAGCCAAAGGAAAACTTTCACTTTCAATGGTGTGTCGGTTTTCCATATTGAACTAGCTTCCTTGCTTCTAATCCCTCTATCATTTAGCCACTTATACATAGACGAGACCGTGAATGTATCATTAGGCTGTAAATTCTAACATCTCTCATCGTCCGCTCCATTAAGGTACTATCTTTTTGTCCTAATGAAGTCCTTCAGTATCTTCAGTTGAAGAAGACATTCATGAGTTGGATGATCATGTAATTGAATCATGAGTGTCACGCCCCGCTTCCCAAAGATACGAAATAAGAGTGCATGACATTGGCCCAGCAAATGACTAACGTCACCCATAAGTTGTTTATCAGATCATCTCAATAATATAATCAATACAGAACAATTGTGCTGATAATAATAATAATCTCATGAACAATAATACTTAGAATGAAGTAATATAAAATATCCAAATATAATAAACCAACGTCTGGAAACAATAACAAAATTCGGGTCATGAGCTCGATACAATAATAATCCAATCACAAATAGATAATAAGTCTCAATACATTAAGTTTGATAAAATAATAAGCAATTTAAAGCATTAAAATCTTCAGAATCTTTGTTCTCTAATCCCAGCAAGCAATTTTCCTTCATTACCTGTGAATACTTCATCTAAAAAGAGGAGAACATTTGTCCTTAGAGCAAGTCGTGGACAACAAATAGAGAAAACAAAGAATAATGGAATAACAGTATAACAATGAATTCAATGGATCAATAGGAATCAATAACAGGGGACAATAATCAATAATCAATATCACAATAATCGATGCAATTGGTATAAACAATGATTCAATAATCGATAACAATATTCAATGATAAATATCAATAACACTTAGGCAATATTCGATATCAATAAAAACAATGATGAACAATATGTAATGTCGATGGTGTGTCAATCTTTATGTCTATTAATCATTTTAATCCTAACTAATGCACGTACTAATGTGTCTCATACGTTCCATACCACAGGTTCGATGCATACATACAATTTCGTTTATACTTAAGTAGTGTACTCTGTAGATCATGTACTTGGCAACGGTAATCACTATTCACCTTTCTGTGCACGATATGGTCCTCGGCAACGATACGGTACACGATAGATTGGGTTACGGCCATAATCCACAATCACACGATAAAACACTAACCGGAACATTATTTAGGGAAACACGAGCCCCTCCTCCAAGTACAGTCTCTACTTTGTTCACTACTTAAATCACCCTTTAAATCCTGGCTTGTTAATTATTTTATCGATGCAACAATACAATATGCAATTAAGAGACATTTCGATGAACGATTGTAATAATAGAGAAACAATGAGATGATAACTTGAATAGGATAATGAAAATGATGACAATAGGATACTAAGATCATGCAATACAATATACACACTCTAAATCATACAATACTACAATATAGGAACAATTAATTCATGAAAATTGAAAAGTGAAATTCTGGACAGCAACAGTAGTCTGTACTAAAACGTAATTTTCTGCTGTTTCATAACTCGAAAACTGAATCCGTCAGAAATTCTACCAACTAGACTTCCACACGGTTCCAATGCATATTTAAAGTTCAAAATCCAACAAAAGTAGCTAGGTCAAACACATTGTTCTCTACAGATTTCATGTTCAGGCGGAAATTCGACATCATGTTATTTTATTTTTAGAATCAGCAAAAACTAGATGGAAAATTCATTGAAAATATTTATTAGACTGCTAAACATGTTAAGTAACAATCTGGAAATTTTCAGAGCAAAATTTTAACATATGATCAGGCCTTTTAACAGATTAAATATCAAACATACAAAAATCTGAAAATCTAGAAATAAAAACACAGCTGTAGTAAAACGATCATAACTTTTGCTATACAACTCGGAATTCAGAAATTCAATATTTTCTGGAAACTAGAAAAATAAGGCTAAAATTCTTATTCAGAAAATAATTTATTTTGAGATCATTTACTGAGTCGAAAATAGCAGACAACATGCAGCAAGTGTTCTAAAAAGCGGCCTAGGCGGCGCCTAGGTGCTAGGCAGCCCTCCAACGCATTGCCTAGGGGCTACGCGTTTAATAAAATCGGTTAATGGTTCTAGGCGGTTAAAAGCATGTCTAGGCGGCGCGTAATCGATGTAAGGCTAGACCCGCTTAGGACTTAATTATTAAAAAAAAAAAGGGGCCCGACTTATTCCAACCCGACCCGCTCTAATGCACTCTAACCCCTAAAACTTCTCTTTCTTCTCTAAATCCCCCGTAAAAAAACCCCCAAATCAATTCTATTCTCTAAATCCCTAATTCCTCCTCTAAAACCCCCAAATCACCTCCTCCGCCTCCCTCCTCGCAGTCGGAGGCTCGCAGCTCGCAACATGCGTCAATTTTGACCTCCTCCGCCTCCCTCCTCGTAGTCGTTGCTCGCAGTCGTCAACACACCCTCCTCCGCCTCCCTACTCGCAGTCGCAGCTGTCACTTACTTTGTCACTCAATCATCAAAACCTCCTCCTCCACCTCCCTCCTTGCAGTCACAACTCGCTTCAACTTCAACCGACGTCAACACAACCTCTCCCTCCTCTCTTCAGCTTCAAAGTAAAGTCGTCAACACAACCACACACTGCCTCCCGCCTTGCTTCACCTCCGACGTCAATACTACGTCCTCCTATTCTCTCTCAAACTTCTCCTGATGCAACCCTCCCCCATCCCCCGACTCAAACCTCCCGCTTCCCCACACTGTTTGCTCCTTGGACTGGAACAGCCAAACAGGTAATCTCAACTACTGATCTTCGTCATAGATTAATACTAGTCTAATAGATGAGTATAGGACTATACAAAAAAAAAGAAAAAGACTAATAATAATACACCGATTCGATTTTGTAAAGCTCATCCTGCAATTGCAAGGAGAAATATCAAGAGTAAGAATTGATAACAACAAAACAAAACAAAATGATAAAATATATAAATAAAATATATACATTAATAAATATATAATATATTAATAAAACCGCCTAGCACCTAGCCGCTTAAGTTCCGCTTACAAGGCCTCAGCGCTAGGCACCCATCGGCCGCCCGACTACCGCCTAGCGACTTTTAGAACATTGCATGCAGCCAGCAAGCAACATACAGAGTTTTGGATATTTTTTATGAAATAAATTAATTAAATATAATGGATATCAATTCTATAGTCAATAAACTTCATAATTAGCACGATGGGTGCCAACACATGATAAATAAAATTAGAAACACACACATACGTGCATCAATCAAACTTCAAACGATCAATCAAATATACAACCTAGCAATTATCTCTACAATAATTAATTGTGTTATGATTATGTGAACAACCATATTTTTAATTCTACATGAATGCATAAAAGATTTAATTTTTAGAGTCAATAGAGGCACAATGTCAAGAATATTGGGGTTAGCTCGTGTAAACTCTTAATAGACCCAATGAAAAGATAATCAGTACAATGATATGATAACGAATAGGATCTACTTGTAAGGATTTCAATAAAACTTGAATTTAATACGATGTACAATTCAAGAGGAAAGTGACTTGCCATATGGACGATTAAATTGAATACCATGAATAACGGGATGAGAATCTCGAAATAACGAACACACAAACACACGAAATAACACGTGTATACTACGTGCACAAAGAGATTTCAGCAACAACATCAACTTAAGAGACTGCAATGGCAGCAGCAAGAGAGAGAGCAAGGGTGCTCAGGGCTGACATCGATCGACGATCGACAGCAAGGGGTCTGGGCGGCAGTGCTGGCACGACGAGGCGGGGGAGGAGCAAGGGCGGAGGATCTGCTGCTGTCGTCGAGCGGGATCGATGGAGAGCTGGGGTGAACGGGAACAGGGGAAGGCATCTCGGGTCCGGGCGTCGGCTCGACGGAAAGAGGGCAATGCCCAGGGAGTCGACGGGAAAGGATAGGGGAGCGTCGGGGTTTTGGCTGAGCAGGGGGGTCGAAGACTGGGGTAGGTCGACCATCGAGGGTCTCCGGAGTCGTCCGGAGAAGGGATGAACGGGATTGACTGATGGGTTGTAACATCCACAGGATGCCTCTCAAAGTTGGTTAACCGATTAGGTGGCTCTTGATCATAGGCTATTATATTTATATTATATTATTTCTCTTTTAAATCCCGATATGCGATTAAGTCTCACTCTCTCTCTACATTTCACAAGACAGCACTCCGAAATTAATCTCCAAGGTGGGCCCCCATGCAAGCTTGCCATGTCTTCTCTTCAATGACGTTACATACAATGGAGAGACAACAACGTCTTCATGTTGTTTTGCAAATCGTAGGCCCTCCCATGCATTTCCGTACAACATCCCATTTAATATTCAATTCATTTATTTTTACCATTCCAATAGCCACTATATTCTATATTAATCAACACTTATATATACTTTTATATATACTATTATAACCTTTTTTATTTTGAAAACTAGGGGATGTTAGAGATGAGAGAGAAAGAGGAGGAGAGAGATTAGATGGCTTATTAGGATTCAATTTGTGCAATTTTAGGGTTTGTAATAGAATTGTATTTATAAAGTGCAATTAGGATGTTGGGTTAAAGGTTTAGAATCTAATAATAGCGGGTTTGGATCAAGAACAATTGAAATTGGATTTTATGGTTCAATAAGAGATGAGTTTGAAGACAATAGGGTTCAATTAAAAATACCCACAATTAAATAAAAGAAAATAGGATCAACAAAAATAGCTTAATCAAGAAGAACGAAGAATTTCATGAACAAATTTAATTAAAATAATTAAGAACGAAAAAATAGAATATTTTATTAAATCGAAATTAAAAATATTACAAAATGGGGGAAAATAAAAATTACGAAAACGGTAGTTACAATGAGTCTACAATTTCTCCAAACCTTGTTGATAAGCGTATCAACGTTCACTGTTTCTCTGACGACTGCCGGAAACATGAATTGAAGTGTGTTTCTCCCATACCATTTATCTTTCCAGGATTGTGTATCTTTCCTGTTGCCAATCACACATCTTGTATTTTCATGAAAAGTCCCCCCCCCCCCCTTCGAACCAGAACTTCTTACCCTGCCCACTTCTCCCTCCGAACCTGAACTTCTTTCTTCTCCGATACAGCATGAAAGATTTGTACCACAAATTGTTGCATCTTTTCCTCATTTTTAACTACTACTTACTCATCAATACTTTGTTCATGTCGCTCAAATCTAGGATTCCTAATCCACCAAATTTCTTTCTCTCGCAAACTTTACCCCAATTAACCAGGTGCATACCTTTATTGTCCTTGTTTGCTATTTTCCACAAGAATCTTGTCCTACATTTGTCAATTCTATCAATAACTCATTTTGAAAGTTTGTAGATTGACATAACGTACATTGGCAAACTGCTTAGGACTGAATTAATCAGCGTAATTCGTCCACCTAGCGACACAAAGTTTCCCTTCTATCAGGCCAATCTCTTTTCTACCTTCTCTATCAGAGGTTGTCAATCCTCTCTTCACATCGATCATAGCCTAATGGGCGTGCCAAGATACTTCAAGGGGAATTATCCTATCTCACATCCTAAGTAGTTCTTGATTGCACCAATCAGGGTGGACAAATTTTTGCTAAGAGGAACTCTTGTGGATGTTCACTTTCAGACCCTGCTCAAGCCTCAGAACAGTTGAGACCAGTCCTCAAAGCAAAAATTTCTTCTTCTTTCGCTACACTGAACAATAAGGTATCGTTCACGTATTGTAGTATCGATACTAACTCAAGTATACCTTTGATTGCAAGACCCCAAATATTATGCTCTTCTCTATCTCTCTTAATCATTTATGTCAACCCATCCGCAATTAAGGTGAACAAAAGAGAAGACAAAGGGTCCCCTTGTCTGAATATCTTACGACATCGAATTTCCTTTCATGGTTTCTCATTGACCTAAATAAAAAAATTTCCACCTCTAACGCACTTCCTAATCCTTTGAGCTATAGGACCTCATCCACACAATCTCATTTTACTGAATCGTATGCTTTTTCAAAACCTAGTTTTAGCATAAAACCGTCTATTTTTTTCTTCCATCCACTGAAGAAAATTTCATGGGCAGACGTAACGCTATCCATGATGTCTCTTTCCTTGATGACGCCACTCTGCACTTTCCCTACCACATCGTTTAAGTGAGGTCATTTAAGATCATTACCAAAGTCATCAAATCCTCCTTGATGATATTCCATATAATCTGTAGAAGAAATTTGGGAAACCATCCAGACCCAGTGTCTTATCCTACCCTAGGCATTTGATTGCCTGTAAGACCTCTTCTTCTGTGAAGATGCTCTCAATTCCTTCACTTCCATCAATTCTCGAGGTATTCCACATCTCCGGTATTATGATGCATCTTTTCATTTCTTTGTTGCCAAATAGTTCTCTAAATTTACCATCTATATGAAGTCTCAATAATTCTTCATCCTCGCACTAAATTTCTCCTAGGTACATTACCACAATGTGATTGCGTCTTCTTCTCCCATTGGTCACTTTGTGGAAAAATCTAGTATTGACATCTCCTTAGTTTAGCCATTAGACCCTTAATCGCTGTCTCTAGTACTGCTCATCCATCTCCAATACATTGGATCTCTTGTCTACTACTTGTCAGCTCTTCGAAATCAGACCCAAGGAGGTCCCTCCCCTGCTCTACCGTTTCCAATTCTTGAATCATCTCTCCTAATTTTCGTCCTTCTTTTCATCGTCCAAATTCCTATTTTGCACAATCTTTTAGACATTTTTTTAAACTCCTAGTCTTCGCAATCCATATACATGTTGCACCCTGAATGTCCGTGGTGGTATTCCAAGACTCTTCAATAATCATGAGAATGGCACTGCTAAGGGTCCAAGCTTTCTCAAATCGAGAAGGACGTTGAATTGAGTTTTACCCATCGCCATAATCAAGTACTAACGGTATATGATCTAATGTGAATCTATCAACGAATTTAACAGCTGCAAACGAAAAGGTGTCCTCTCAATCAGTGGACATTAAAATCCTATCAAGCTTGACAAGCTCGGGTTGACCTGCATGTTAGTTCACGTAAACTTTCTATCTGAAGGCTTGATCTCCGAAAGCTCTAAATCATCGATGGTGGAATTAAAATCATTTCTGCTCTGCACACAAGCACCCCTACCTCTATGCTCGTGTTGGAATCTGGTAATATTACAATCCCCCCCCCCCCCCCCCCCCCCCCCCCAAAAAAAAAAAAGCCCAAGGCCCTGTCTATCTATCTCTTATACTTCTAAGTTCGTCTCATTAGTTTTTCCCAAAGTCTAGAGTCATATGAACCATATATCGATGTTACCATATGCTCCCAACTATCACTCTTACTCGTAATTCTAATCGTGATTGGAAATACCCCCAATCATATTATCAATAATATCAAAAATAATCGGGTCAACACCAATAGTGATACCCCAGACATCAGGGTTTTATAGGGAGTCAAAGATGGAGTTTGAGTGGTGAAGGATTTGTGAGTGGATTACAGGACCGTCATGTTTGGAGTTTTCTATTTCATCTAGATGTTTTTGTCACGCATGTCCCGCAAAATATTGAAGTTTAATAAGTCACTTGAAATCACTTTTTTCATATTTTTCACTCCTAATCTAAATGTGTCCCTCGTAAATGATTAGTTTCATACCAAAATAATTAACCCCCCTCATAAATGATTAGTTTCATACCAAAATAATTAACCCTTTATATGAGTTAATTACAAAGAGTAGCGACGTCTCACTGCATAACTTTCATAACTTTGTTATCCATGTCCTGCATTATGCCATACGATGTTGGAAACTAACTTCTTTTCCATTGAGCTATTGTAAGTAATTAGTATCCTCGAATAAGAGCAGATATTGGAGTCCAACATTGTTCTTAATCATCATCATGTGTCTCAAAAGAGTTCATGCGAACCTCCGAGAGCAAAGGTGATTAGGAAAGATAATAGATTTACGTGGGACATTTATGTTGATGCTACTGTGTGGGTCCTATGCCCAGATCGAAATGAGTGAGTTTAGTAACCATAATCGTTGATTTCTTATATGATGCATAAAACTTTTGCTCTTATTGATGCATGGGCAGGAATAACAGGTATTAGGAAGAGGCTTCGCATAGAGGGAATCAAGTAGTTCATGTCAAGGATATAAATTTACGAAGCAACTACAGGGGACTCTTCTTGTTTAGGTGGGAAGAAGGACTTGGTGGAGGGCCTGGCGGTAGCTCACTTGGATGGGTATCTTAGAATTATATTTTGTAATAGCAACTGATGTACCAGGCTTTTGGAAAGATTTCGCGATATAGTTTGATGTAATGTGGTTTGTTTTGTTACGTTAACTTTTTATTAATAAAACCAGTGACCGTTGGTCATATTTATCTATTTATATTTAAAAAAAGTTCATGCTAGTATTGAACAGATAGTAATTTGCTCATATCTTTTCTCTAAATTAAGATAATTATTGCCGTCCTCTGTTACTGAATACATACTTTGTATTATGCTACTGTAAATGAATGTAAGGAGAAAATAATAATAATAATAATAAGAATAAATCTTCCTGAGTTTTGTCACACCAATATGCTATTACAAGGATTTGAAGAACCAATATACAGATATAAAAATCTTCAAAGATCCACTATGAGAAGGGGAAAGAAAGAGGAAAAAAAAAATGTAAACTGTCTGTGGAAATAAATCTAATTATCATACTATTATTTATTTAATTTTAAATAAGAAAATCAAACTCCCGAAAGTCAACGACTGAAGTCAACTGCATCTCCCCCAACTACTGCGCATCATCGAATGTTCAATTTAGAAAATGGTCTACTAATTATATCTTCGATTTCCGTGCCACTGTAACAAATTGGTGATGGCGAGAGCAACAGCAACATGATCGGTGAACTCATCGTTCTCCTCTGTCAAAGGCGAATCCATCTCCGCTCGTAAGAATTCAGCCTCACAATCACCCGGCATATAAATTATTGCGTCACTAAGATAATCACTGGCATCACCATACTTCCCATCCTCAATCTCCATGGCCGCATCCGATAAAAGTGAAAGCGAATTTGAGTAGAGGTTGAGGCAATACGCAAGGCCCGAGTACATGGGGTCGGACTCACTAAATCCCATAAATTGTAGGTGTTTGTTGAGCATATGGCTCACCTTGGACTCGATCTTGGCCGCCTCCTTGATGGCTATCTCGACTGCGATGAGTCCTAATCCTCTGAGATTGGAATTGTGGCTTTCTGGAACAGAGTTCAACGAGTTGACACAGACATTGTAGTTCATGTTGCGATCGATGAACGAGCAAGTTTCACATATGTTGATGATAATGTCTGAGTGAGTAATATGCGCATGACCATGAGCAAATAGTTGGGGAAGCAAGAATAAGAAGAGAGAGATTAACGGCTTCATGATGCTACAATAAGAGGATTTGAAGAGATGGAAAGAGGCAAGGGATATATATTTAATTTTGAGAGTAGAGATAAAACAGGGAATTTTTTAGCAAAAGAGAAAAAAATATAGAGATGGAGAGCAGGGAACAATTATTTACGGTGTGAATATTTATTAATTAGTTTTTTCCGTTGTTGCTAATATACAACTTATTTCATTTTAAAAATATCATCAACCACGATTGAATAGTTATCTAATCCCTTACCTGCTTCAAAAGTTATATTTATCTTCAATTAAGAATTTAAGATAAATATGAAACCCCTGTTTATTATTTAATCTAAGGGTTTTTAATATATATGCCACTAAACAATGATTGAAATCACATATTTACCTCCTACATGTATATATTCATATTTACCCTTATGTTTATTTTGGTGGATGACTAAGAAATAAAGGACATAACGGGTAATTTAGATAAATCTCTCTATTTCTATTATAAAAGTGGAAATAAATTTATCCATATTAGATTTGGACCACACATCTAACTCTTATTATATCTTAGATCGAATATGAATTATAAAAATTCCTAAAATATTTAAAATATGAACCACACATCTTATTATTAGAACTAATATGGACAATGCATATTCCTCAAATATAATTCAGAATGGCTAATAACCACGCCCAAACCATTCTCTCCCTCTGCTACTCTCTTTCCTTCTCCAATCTCGTCGTCCCCTCCATTCATCTATAGAAACTGCCACCACCACTGTTGCCACCACAGTCGCCACAAGATCCATCGAAAGCAGACAAATCAACGACGGAGACCTCACCGAAACAGGTGGCGATGGCAATGGAGAAGCTATCCTTGGTTGGCTTAATTATTGAGCCCGAGTTCAAAAAATTTGAAAAAAAATCAGGCCCGAATTCTACTAAAAATGGGTCGAACTTGATCGAGCTGGGGCCAATTGTCAGCCTTACTCTCAAGCCTCAATAGAAGATACTTGTTGTTTACAATAGAAAACTCTCAAATGAAATACTTAATGCTTTTGGTACACCTCTCAGTTGAGGCCATTGCAATTGATATATAGAGATTTACAGAAACTCTATGTTGTAGTCTTCATGTAATAACAGTCAGATATACCCGGAAGAGAGTCACACGATAAGAGTCATACAATCTAACTTCCAGAAGAAATCGAGCTCAAACAATTCCACAAGAATCGGCCCAATATGTGTTGTTGCGCCACTTGCGGTAGACTGCTAGAAATAACAATCGACTGTTTTTTGTTCCAACCAAGTTAGAGAGCAACTCGATCTAATGCAGTCGATTGATATTCCTAGCAGTTGACTACATGTAACACCCCGCAAAAATTTAGCTATGAAAATTTTGCCTCACGCATGTTATACATGTGTGTTTTGTACACTTACGGTTAATATACGTAACATTTTTAACATAAATATTTTTATGTGTTTTATAAATATCTTTCTATTCTCTCGAATTCATTTTTTTTATATAAAATTCATTTTTTGGTCTCCTATTTGAACTCAACCCAAATATTTTTTGATCCATTGTAAAATTTTCAATTGTTCAATTTGAATTTAATTTAAACTATAACCCTAATTAATCCTAACCATATTAATCTTAATCCAATAGCCAATCCCCAGCTATATTTACGGTTCATAACTTATGATCATGTTCTCTTTACCTGCATGCCCTCCTTCTCGCTTCACATTCAGCCAACCTAACTGCAACCTAACCCACTCCTTAAAATACTCCACCTTCTCCTACAACTTACTGCAACTACCCTATCACACACACACACACACACACACACACACACACACACACACACACACACACACATGCAGCTAACCTACTATATATATACATCTATATACATTCATTCAACTCATCAGCCTAACCCTACCCCATTCTAGATAACTCTATATATGTTTTTAGGGTTTTTCTCACATGGGTCACTAACAAATATTTTAATTCCATATACCTCATTCACAAATACTTAATTCCATATAACTCACTTACAATATGAAATTCATTCCAAATAACCACTTTTGTTACCAAAATTTAATTCCACATAACTCACTCAAAAGCATTTATATGGAATTAAATATTTGTGAGTGAGGTATACGGAATTAAAATATTTGTTAGTTACCCATATGGAAAAAACCCTTATTTATATTTACACACCTATCACTCTATCTATACTAGATTTGCCCATGGGCACGTGCCTACGGCACGTCTTCGGAACGATACAGTATATGAAAAGCCTTATAAACAATAGTATGACAATAATTAGTTGTAAATAAAAGTCCATGTTTCCATATATATATATATATATATATATATATATATATATAGTAATTTACGCGTGCTATGCACGTCTTAATAAATTTAATTTTTTAAAAGTAAAAATTCAGATATAGTATGAGTTTGAACCTGAAACCTTCTTTATATTAGTTATGTACGTGTGTTGCACATGTTGGTAGATTTACAAATGACACTAAGGCCTTCTCCCATTATATATATATATATATATATATATATATACTAGTTGAAATTTGTCGTACACCAAGTGCACGCGGCTAGGTGTGCATTGCTAATATTGTTAAATTAAAAATTTTCTTTCACAACACAATGCTACTTGAAGACTGAACTTTGTCATGTCACTTAGTTATGTCCATACTTTCAAATCTATTATTCTTTTTGCTGAAAGTCTAGTTTAGGTATGCAGTGTGGTCGATTTGAAACTTGGGAACCATGTTCTGTTTTCAAATATACCAGATAATTCTCTGTTGCAGTTTTGGGCCTGGCCTGGAGTAGAATTTCAGAGTTTACTATGGCTACATGAAATAAAGTGATCAGTCAACACTCAACATCCAACTTTGATGTGGGTTCTGCTAGACTAAGATGTGTAGTTTGGAATTACAGTGATAATGTATTTGCAATATCTTTATTGACTGATGCAAGATACCGAACATTGCCTCCAATGATTGCAAACTGTCATGCTATCCTTCAATCTATTACGGAGATAAATAACTAGATTGGTGCATGTGGCAATATTACCAAAGTTGAAATCGTGCTCCCATTAAATGTTTACATATGTATAAAATTTACTCGACTGCCCGAGATTATATATCCAATTTCTAATTTCCAATTTTCCCTTTCACGTGGCTTATTTCATCAAAAGTGCATATCCTTGAATGTTTACACAATATACTCATTACTCGAGGAAAATCTTTGATGCAGTCTTTTTCTTTACCTTTTATTACATTTCTCTAGTAACTTTTAACTATTAAGTATTATTAAGTTAAGTAGAAAGTATCTTATGAACTAATCTCCCACCTAAACAAATTAAACACTGACCCAAAGTAGCAAATGGTGACATCAATTATATAGTTCCACTTTTTATCCAATGAGCCTAAGCAAAAGTAGCATAATGATAGGACTATGACAAATGCAATAGTAGCATATATGAAGATTGTAATTGTTACCATTGTTATTATAAAGAAAAGAAACATCCATCAAATATTACTGATATGGGTCAGATGATGTGACCTCTCCTGGGCCACCAGATCCCCTCAAAACCCGCTCTCTCCTGATCATTGAGTCAACAGAGGTCAAACGGGTCGTTACCGCCTCAGGCCCACAGGCAAGCGGGTGCGACTCGGCCCGCTCAAGTCCCAGACCCGTTTACACTGGCTATAAATACCAGGCCCTCCCCTTCATTAAAAGGTAATCAATTTTTCCTCTCTGAAACCCTAGCTACTGTTGCTCTTCAGTAACTGACTAGATCGTCGAAGGACCTGCCACCGGGACCTCTCCTGGTGTTTCTAGGCATAGTGCGGTACACGAGACCGAGCCGAGCCTCCAAATCCGCACAGAATTTGCTGGATCCGAGCCAAGCATCCGACCTCCACCTCACTCCTGCTTCTCCCGAGCCGCTCTCTCAGCCGAGGGTCGGGCATATAGCCAGTACCGCAACTTTCACTTTACAAATTGAGAGAACTCACACCTAGTATAGCCACTCCCCAAAAACAAACCGCATCAGGTTGGCGCCGTCTGTGGAAAACTTCGGTACTGACCCCAGTCCGACCCCGACCAGGAACGTCAACCCCTCAATCTGAGCTCTTACATGGCACCAAGGCCAGAAGAGCTGTCACCTCTGTCCGTCATCCAGATGCTCCGCCCCAAGACATCCCCACCGACACTCATGGATCCAACCATCTGAGGGTCAACGGCGGACCCGGGCTAGGCGCTTCTTGCTCGATCATGACCGACCTGCATCGGGTCATCTGGAACCGACAAGCCAGCCGAACTAGGGGAGGGTTTGCTTCCAACTCGGCCCCGAACCATCCCAGGCACCCATCCCGTGAGTGGGAGCCAGAGCTCAACCACGGCGGCCAAAGGCTGCCACCTTAACGTGACCCAGCCGGACCAGCTCCGGTCACGTGCCTCGAGTTCCAAAACTTTCAAAACGAAATCCTGGAGGCCATCTTGGGGACCCCCGGGAATGAGACACTTCACGCTTTCACTCGCGGTCAGACGCCGGAGTCAGCGAGTCTCGAGGCTTAACCCGCCTGCCGGAATGGGACGAGGGCGTCCTACGATGCCTACAGGAAATGGAGAATCGCCTCGACCACTTTTGCGAGGGCGGTCCGAGGCCAGCTCAGGATCATAGGCCGACCCGACCTCCTTTCTCCGTCGCAATCCTACAAGCAGAAATACCCCATAATTTCTGACCTCCCCAGTTTCAGACCTATGACGGCGAGGGTGATCTTGCTGATCACATGGAGTGGTTTAAGACCCACATGATGATGCACAGTGCTTCGGATCTCCTCCTATGTCGTGCCTTCCCCGCCACCCTCCTGGGTTCGGCTCGGAAATGGTTCTCTAAGCTCGTCCCCAACTTGATCTACTCGTTCGACCAACTGGAGGCCAATTTTTTGACCCACTTCGTGACCAGCAGGAAGGCCGAGAAGACGAGCGCGTCCCTACTGGACCTCCGGCAGAAGGAAGGGGATTCACTCCGACAATTTTTCCAAAGGTTCACCGCAGAGGCAAGGTCCGTCTCCTCCCTTGACGCCAGGGTCGCCACGGCAGCCATCCGACATAATGTCCGACATGGCCAGCTGAAGGCATCCTTGGCCAAGAAGCCTCCCCTTGATATCCCTGACCTGCTCAATCGGGTCAAGAAGTACATTCGGGCAGAAGAGGCACTAAATTCTGAGGATGCCAAAGAGGTCCCGGGGAAGGGAAAGCGCAAGGCCGATGAGGCCGAGCCAGCCAAGAAGGTCCCAAAAGACAGGACCGACATTAAGAGGGTCCCTCCGATCCCGCATTTCGAGAGATACATGCTGCTGACACAAAATGTGCAGCCAACCTATTGGCGATCAAAGACAAGGACCTCATCCAGATGCCCTCTCGACCGAACAACAACAAGAAAAGGGACCAGCAGTTCTACTGCCGTTTCCATCAGGACAATGGGCATGACACCGACTACTGCCGGGCCCTGAAGGACGAGATCGAGTCCCTCATCCAATAAGGATATCTCCGAGAATTCACCCGGGAAGAGGCCCGGGACCGAAGGGATACGAGGAATCGGGGGCCTTCTCCTCCTCTTCGCATCCCCAAAAGCGTCCCGAGCGGAACCCGAAGCCCGAAAAGACAGAAGGCCAAGCCATTCTACATTGCGTCCATTAGGGGCCTATGGGAGGGGATTCTAGCATTTCCCGCAAGGCATTTATCCGAGAGGTAAACGCCGTCCGAGACCTCCCTTCCTCCCAGGTCCAGCAGCTCTCTGCCTCCTTCTCAGGGGAAGACCTGGAGGGGGTCCGGCTCCCACACTACGATGCACTCGTCATTAGCCTTGTCATGGCGAACTACAAGATCCATCAGATCCTTGTGGACAACGGAAGCTCGGTAAACATCCTCTTCCTGGAAGCGTTTGAGAACCTCAAGCTCCCCCGAGATAAACTGAAGCTAGCTGGGTACACCCTGCACGGGTTCTCCGACGTCCCGATGTCAATAGAGGGGATCGTGACCTTGGATGTCACTGCCGGTACGACCCCCCACAGACTGACCAAGTCGATGGACTTCATGGTGGTGAACGTCAAAGTAGCCTACAATGCCATCCTCAGCCGACCGGGACTCTACTCCCTCCAGGCTGTTCCCTCGGCTACCACCTGAAATTGAAGTTCCCCACCGAGTCAGGTGTCGGGGTCGTTCAGGGGAACCAAGAGGCAGCGCGAGCGTGCTATATGATGGCTGTTGGGGGCAGTGTGTTTCCCCTAGACGTCGTCGAACTGCAACCCGAGAGGAGCCAACCAGAGCCCGAACCTACGGACGAACAAGAAGAAGTCTCGTTCGAGACAGAAGACATGTCAAAGTGGTTCCGCGTAAGCTGCTCACTCGTGCCCGACCTAATGTTCGACCTAATCGACTGCATTCGCCGCAACGTCAACCTCTTCGCATGGATGCCCTCCGACATGCCCAGGATCTCCGAAGACCTGATCATGCACAGGCTAAGCGTCATCCCTGGCTCGAAGCCGATCGTCCAGAAGCGACATAAGTTTGCCCCGGAGAGGCAGCAGGCTGTGAAAGCAAAGGTAGAAAAACTATTGTCTGCCCGGTTCATCCAGGAGGTCAGCTACCCCGAGTGGCCGGCAAACGTCGAGATGGTGAGAAAGGCGAGCAGGAGATAGAAGGATCAGTGTAGACTTTACCGACCTCAACAAGGTGTGCTCCAAAGATCCGTTCCCTCTCCCCAGCATCGATGCCCTGATCGACGCAACGGTGGGTCACGAGCTCTTGTCCTTCATGGATGCCTTCTCGGGCTACAACCAGATCCGAATGTTTCCTCCTTCTCGGGCTTCTCGGGCTACAACCAGCCATGCAACCTTTATGCTCGACGATGACCTCCAGCTACACTCATAACAGCTTCTCCTAAGGTATGGGGGCTCGGCATCGACCTCGAGCAGAGCCTGAGCTTTTTCAAGCACTGCGACCTATGCGCTCGGCGATGACCTCCAGCTACACTCATACTATCCACCCGAGAACAGGTATGGGGGATGGGCATCGACCTCGAGCAAGGCCTTGGCTTTTTCAAGCCATGCGACCTATGCACTCGGCGATGACCTCCAGCTACGCTCATAACAACTTCTCCTAATGTATGGGAGCTCGGCATCGACCCCGAGCAGGGCCTGGGCTTTTTCAAGCATTGCGACTTATGCGCTCGGCGATGACCTCCAGCTACACTCATACTATCTACCCGAGAACAGGTATGGGGGCTCGACATCGACCTCGAGCAAGGCATTGGCTTTTTCAAGCCATGCAACCTTTATGCTCGGTGATGACCTCTATCTACGCTAATAACGGCTCTCCTAAGGTATGGGGGCTCGGCATCGACTTCAAGCAGGCCCTCTACTTTTTCAAGCACTGTGACCTATGCACTCAACGATGACCTCCAGCTACAATCGTACTATCTACCCGCAAACAGGTATGGGAGCTCGGCATCGACCTCGAGTAGGGCCTCGGCTTTTTCAAGCACTGCGACCTATGCGCTCGGTGATGACCTCCAGCTACGCTCATAATGGCTTCTCCTAAGGTACGGGGGCACGGCATCGACCTCAAGTAGGGTCTGGGCTTTTTCAAGCACTGCGACCTATGCGCTCGGCGATGACCTCCAGCTACAATCATACTATCTACCCGAGAACACGTATGGGAGCTCGGCATCGACCTCGAACAGGGTCTGGGCTTTTTCAAGCACTGCGACCTATGCGCTCGGCGATGACCTCCAGCTGCACTCATACTATCTACCCGAGAAAAGGTATGGGAGCTCGGCATCGACCTCGAGCAGAGCCTGGGCTTTTTCAAGCACTACTACCTATGCGCTCAGCGATGACCTCCAGCTAAATTCATACTATCTATCTGAGAATAGGTATGGGGCTCGGCATCGATCTCAAGCAAGGTCTTGGCTTTTTCAAGCCATGTGACCTTTATGCTCGGTGATAACCTCCAGCTACGCTCATAATAGCTTCTCCTAAGGTATGTAGGCTTGGCATCGACCTCGAGCAGGGTTTGGGCTTTTCAAGCACTGCGACCTTTACGCTCGGCGATGACCTCCAGCTACACCCAGCCCAAAAGTTTTCATTAAATATTTAGGGCGCTCGACTTCGGCAAACACCCCAAGCCCCGGACCGTTGGTTGACCCACCTCTCACCCGCGGACAACTCGGGGTTAACGGCCCTCAGAGCCAAAACTCTGAATTGTCCGAGGGTGGCAGGAGAGCCACCGACCCAAGAATCTCGCCCAAAAAGCTCCCCAAGCCCCCAGACCTTGGTCGGCATACCTCTCACCCGCTAGCAACTCAGGTTAAACTGCCCTCAGAGCCGTCTACCCAAATTGCTAGAGGATGGCAGGAGAGCCACCGATCCGGGACTCTCGGCCAAGAATTCCAACTTGGGGGCTCCTGCCTTCGGCAGGCACCCTGAATCTCACCCCCGGGATCGACCCACCTCTCACCCGTTGACAGCTCGGAGTAAATGACCCTCAGAGCTAAAACCCCAAATTTCCAGCAGGTGGCAGGTAAGTCACCGGCACTTCTTGGTGAAAAAGTGATTAGTGGGTGAAGATTATATAGCCCCCCGGAGAAGCGCATTTATGACATCGGGGAGTCCAAACAGCAGAAGATGAAGCGTCTCCATTATTTCTTATCGGAAGGTGAAACGTCCCTTATTAAATGCTACCTACGAGGCGTAACGGTTCGGCTCCCGAGCGAAGCCACAACCCGACGGCTCTTTCTGCATTGGCGGCAACCTCAAGCAAAGCCATACTCCGCAAGGGTCTCGAGCTACGTCCCTACCGGAGTCTCGAGCTACGTCCCTACCGGTTTCGCTTAACAAATTATCAAAGTAAAGAAATCAAAGTTTTATTACTCATGAAGCGCCAAAAATGGCCACACAATACAATGAAGATATTACAAATTACTCGGCTTAAAATGCAAACTCAGTGCTTCCCATGGGACCCTCAGCATGCTCCACCTGTACGGCTAATAGGGATGCCTCGGTAACGGAACTCTGCGCGTTGGTAGGTCTCGCCGCTTCCAGATAAAAGGTCGGAGAAGGACCCAATACGGAATGGCTTGCTCCCTCTTGCAGACCAGTGCCTAGCATGAGCTTCAACCTCCGAATCTCCAACTCCTTCTCTACAATAGCCTCGCAAAAAAAAGGACTCCGAAGCCGGTCGCCCGGTGGAAGCATCCGAGATTGACCAGTTCAGCCGGTCGCCCGGTGGAAGCATCCGAGATTGACCAGTTCGTCTCAACTCTCCACCAGTCTCGGTCGGCTATGGCCTTCTTTAGGCGAGCGACCTCTAGGCTGGGCTCCTTAGACTTGTTCATGAAATAATTCACCGCAGGCTCTCGATCACGAGCCTGCTTACGATGGCGATCCAGCACACTCTCCTTAGACCCCCGCTCAGTTCGGAGGCAGGAGACCTCGGCAGAACAAAGGTCGGCACCGAGGGCCTCATGGGTCTATTAAGAAGATGGGAAAAACAACGGGTCACAAAAGAGACTGGCGAAAAACTACAAGTCAAGGAGGGTCGGCCAAAAATCTTTTCCCTTTATAAATTCAAAAAATGGTTGCAAAAGGCGGTGGCCAGTCCGCGTAAGGCAAATACAAAGTCAAAAGAGAAAAAAATCCTAAAACTACTGATTAGGGGGGACGGCACCTCTTCGTCGACAGGGTCACCCTCGGCCTCCTCTTGATGAGGCTCCCCCCTCTCCTCCGCCTCATTGCCGTCGGGCGTCGGCGGATGCACGGGAAGCCGCCAGTTGTAGTGGAGGTGGTCGACCCGACACTCCAAGTAGACCTGCAGGAAGTGATCCTAGGCCTTGGCGTAGGCCTCATCCTAAGCTATGATCAGAGTGTCCGCCATGGTGATCTGCATCTCTGCCATGGCGATCTGTGCCTTCTCAGCCTCCGCCTGGGCCTTAGCTCGGAAGTGAGCCAGCTCATTCGCATGATGGTCTTGCAGCGAGGCCATCTGAGCTTGGCCGACCGCCTGGGTGTTCTGGGCTTCCTTCAGCTCGTCCTGCAAATGAGTAAGGTCATGAAAATACTTGTCAGCGTTCTTCCTCTCGACAAGGATCTCCTTCTCCAAGCACTTGTAAAAGTGCTGCCCATGAAGCAATGCCTGATCGAGGAAGAACAAGTTAGAGAAATCCCTAAGTTCTACGCACATAACAAAAACCAAATACTTACGGAGAGCCGTGCCTGAGCCCACCTCTTGTATGACGTCGCGGACGTCTCCATTGCCAGAGCCATCCGATCTCGCTCTGTGGCGAGATGCTCCACCACCTCCAGTGCCACCAGGCCCTCGAGCAGGGTATCCCCTGCCTTGACCTCCTAATCCAGGGCGTGCGGCCTCATGCCCTGCCTGCCCACCATCTATGCGGCATCGGGGCGAAGTGGCGGGAGCCTCTGCTCCAGAACCTCGGCCCCCTTCTTACTACCGGAGCTCACCCTCGGTTCCTTTGTCAATCTCGACGTGTGGTGGTGCTTCTTTGTCCTTTTCGGGGGTAGCTCCACAGGCACTGGTGCCGGCCCTTTACTGGAACCCGCGGCCAAGGCGCCCTTCTTCTCCTGATCGGCCTTCTTCTCCTGATCGGCCCTCCTCTTGGCGACCAGGGCCAGCAGGGCCTATCGGTTGTCGAGCTGCTTGGCAGACATCTCTACAAAAAAGATAGTATAAAAAAAATGTTAACACAAAGGCAGGAAGATAAACAAATTCAAAATAAAAACATACTAGGGTCGGCTGGGCTCAGTCCGGCTCGGGCCAGGTGCAACTCCGTGATGCGCGGCCACGCTATGCTGTGCCCTCCTACAATCTTCTCCATAGTTGCCCACTCTTTCTCAGTCAATTCACTATGCTTCGGGGGCTTGTGGTTCGGCTTACTAAAATTCCAAACAGTTGGAATCTTCCAAGGCTTCGCACTCCGGACAACGAAATACTTTTCCTTCCATCCTTTGATGGAGTCCGGATGACCGTGCATCACCTTCTTGTGGGAGCACGGCGAGAGGTAAAAAATCCCCTCCAAGTCGCCGAGCGAGCTCATCCCTAGGATGGCCCGGAAGTACGTGAGCCTCGGCTTGACACCCTTCTCTTGGCACTTCAGAATGAAGCAAACCAGGTGTTTTCACAAGTTAGGGCCATACTGCATCGGGCTCAGCCCCCCCCCCCCCATTTCAGAACCCTCACGATGAACGGATGCAACGACAGCTCAACCCCAAGAGAAATGCATCCTCGGGGAACATACAGAAGCTCGGCTCCAGCGCTGTGGTCGGACAGATTCCAGGGTTCGGCATCAGGAGTTCAAATTCCTTCGGAATGAAGTAAGCCGCCCTTATGACATGCAAGTATTCCACCCTCAAAACACATTGGACGCTGTCCATCTTGATCATAGGTCGACCCGTGTCCCGCAACAATGAAGTGAACGCAAGAAATCCCTCCTCATCGTCAGGGTACATCCTGATCGACCCCGGGTTTCTATGGGACACAGGGGGGAACTCAAACCCCGGCTTGGGTCCATATTTGTCTGGCGTGCCCAGGCTATCGGGGCGAGTCAACTTCCTTTTTGCCTACGGGGGCGAGGCTTCTTCTCCGGAGATGGGGTCGCTAACGGGGGCAGAGGTGGAAGATCTTCCTCTTCCTCGACTGCCATTCCTGCGTTTCCTCCTCCCCCTTCTCCCCGGCCGTCGCCTCCCGCGGTTCCTTAGACGGGCCCCTCGTGGTTGTCCTCCTCAACGAACTCTCCCTCTCCGTGCTCCCCCGCAGGGTCTCCTTCTCTGTGCTCCCCCTCCTCAACTGTCACACCCCGCTTCCCACTATACGGAAATACAGGCACGCAACTGAGGTCCAGTGAATGATATACATCATCCATAAGCTGTGCAATTATAAGCTCAACAAGATATTTATAACACATTTATGCAGACAAATATAATGATCACATGAGCTGAAAATAAAATAACCATCATCCAGATAATACATCAACATCGGGTCAAAATGCCCGAGAATACAAGGTGCCATAATTAAAACAGTACGATGAACATTTCTCTATAACAACTAGATAAAATAGCGACTGAAAGAAAAACAACATGAAGTAGTAACAAAGCAGCAACGATCATCTAGAGAGTCTGCTCATCTGGTCCATCAGTACCTGTATAATCATTAACTCAAAGAAAAATAGAAAAGTTCCCATTAGAGCAAGTTTCGGACAACAAGTAGCAACAAGCAGAAAAATGGGTAATATAACAAGATATAACATGGAAGAAACAAGAAGTAGAAGTACAAATACAATATGGAAGTAAGTAAGGAATTGGGACAATATGATCATGTGAGTAATAACTATAACTAGTGTATTCTAGACTTCAAGATATAAGTAATTGATAACCTAGGCTCAGTTAATCGATATTTATGTAATCAAGGAACGAGAGTCATGTAATCAAGAGTCATGTAACGAGGGTCTTGTAATCAAGAGTCATGTAATCAAGAGTCATGTAATCAAGAATCATGTAATCAAGAGTCATGCTTAGTGGAAATCTCAAGTTTATCTGTGTTATTAACTTATCTAATGCACGCAATCCTGTGTTCCATACCACAAGTTCGGTGCATATCAATCATGTGACGTTTGGACTTAAGTAGTGAACTCTATAGGATCATGTACTCGGGTCTTCCAGTGATAGTATCAAGACATGTAATCATGAATCATGTAATCGAGAATTATGTAATCAAGAATTGTGTAATCAAGAATCAAGAATCAAGAATCAAGAATCACTATTTCGGGAAACACGGGCCCCCTTCCGAGTATACTCCCCTATATTGTCCACTATTAAGCCGTACCCTTATAACCCCAGCTTGTTATTCGTTTATAATTAATTATGAACATGCAGTTGGTACGAGTAGTAGAACGGTGTAATCAAATATTTTAATCAAGAAAAATATCAGGGGCAGTAATCATGGACATGAGACGTAAAACAAGTACATGTATCGAGAGTAATTATTATGGAATTATCAAGTGGTATAAAATACATTCTATCAACCTATTATATCTATGCAAGTTATTATTACAAGAACAATAATACATTCAGTTCATTAATTATGAAAAATAAAGGGTTTATATGCAAAAATGTATAGATGAATTTTTAGACAACTTGACATATCTGCATTCAAATTCACTTTCTCGTTGTTACAGAAAAGCAAATCCAATTCCGTCAGAGATTCTAGAAAGTAGACTCTCTTCCGGTTCTAATGCATATTCACACGATACATTCTAAAGACAGTAGCTATGCGTACAAATTCATTCTTCGCTGGTTTCGATGTTTCGCGCGCATTCTGGAAATTCGGAGTCACAACACTAAAACTGCAATATCTCACAATCTATACATCGGATTGAGAAACTGTAGGATGTTTCGGATATCTAGACTCGAAGGGCTACGATTTTCATGTAGAAAGTTTTTCGATCCAGTATCGGTAACATGGTCAAATTCTCAGTACAAGATACCATTCGTAATCCCGTGCAGGTTCAGAAATTCATGATATGTCAGTACTAAAATCGCGATATCTCACAATCTATACATCCGATTGAGAAACCGTAAGATGTTCTGGATTCGGGACTTGATGGGCTACGATTTCCACATAGAAAATCTTCAATCCAGTATCAGGAGCATGGTCGAATTCTTAGTGCAAGGTCAAGAAATTTTAGAGATAGTGAGGTTGAATATTCGATATTCGATAACACGATTCGAAATGTGTTAACGGTTCACTCTTGAGTTGATATAGCATGAAACAAGTGACTAGAATAGAGTTTGACAATAAAACATGATGATGACTAGACTACTTGCCACGAGTCAAAGGAAAATGCTTGTACGAGAACAAAAAGAGTGTACAAGGTACTTGCCTTATAATGTGACGATTATGGTGGTAGTGTTAACCACGGAAGGAAGCGACGTCGGCAACGGACGGCGGCACAACGGCAGTAAGAATGGCGGTAAGACGGTAGCTAACAGTAGCAACGGTGAGCGACAACAACAACAAGGTGGCGCGGCGTCGGGTTATTTTTCGGGGTTCACGGAATCGTAGAAGCGGAGTCGTTGGCTCGAAGGTGGAATGTGAAGTGGAGCTTGGGCGTTGCTTGCTCTCGGTGTGAAGAAGGCAGAGGAAGAGAAGAAGAAGGGCTCTCGAGTGTGAAGTGTGAAGAAGACAGAGGAAGAGAAGAAGGGAATGAGGTCTGCATGTGTGTGTGTGTGTATATATAGAAAGGAGGAGATAGGAGGGGTGTAGAAAAATCAAAAAGGGGTAGTTGGCTGTAGAAAAATCAAGGGATAGGTTAGGAAAATAAGAGTGTAGGGTGGTGGAGGTGTAGAAAAATCATCATAGGTTTAGGAAAAATGAGGAGTTAGGCGTAGAATTAGGTAGGATTAGAATTAGGATTAGGATTAGGATTAGTATTAATCACGGTTTAAAATTTGTATTTAAACTCTAATCGAAAAATCACAAATTATAGAATTGATCAAAAAAATATTCTGACTTTAGATAAAGAGTCCAAAGAGAAAAATAAAACTGATCTGAAAATTGAAGTACAAAAATTTACGTAGTAAAATACGTACAACTGGGACAGGGAGTTACAATCCTACCCACCTTACAAAAAAATTTCGTCCTCGAAATTTACTTAGGCGAGATATAGGATAGCTTAAGAAGTAAATGCAATACACTTCAATGAAGAGTACAATAGAAGATAAAAGAAACAAAGAGTACAAAGGCACGAAAGCAACTAAAGACAAATTGTGCATCATCAACTGGAGGAATCAACAATTTAATGTCTAGGCTCAGAATCTGAACCACCGACATCGCTAACATCCCAGTTCAGCTGAGTCACAAGCTCATCTCTCTCCGGCACATACTCCTCCAATTTTCTGAGTAATTCCTGGGGCGATGAAGCTGAAATCAAGATGCGTCTGGCCTTACTGGATATAAACTCCTCGGCCATAGCTGAATCTACGAAGGATAGCAGTGAGTCGTAATATCCATCAACATTTAAAAGTCCCACCGGTTTGCTGTGGATCCCTAGTTGAGCCCAAGTGATCACCTCGAACAATTCCTCAAGTGTTCCCTAACCTCCGAGCAAGGCTATAAAAGCATCAGCAGCTCGAGCCATTTCAGCCTTCCTCTCGTGCATGTTAGAGACAACTCTAACATCTCCTACAGTTCCCCCAGTAATCTCTTTCGGCATCAGCGACTTGAGAATCACTCCCAACACGTGTCGGCCACCAGCACGGACAACGTCAGAAACTAGGCCCATCAATCCTGTGCTCCCACCACCGTAGACAAGATCAATATTCCTCTCTACAAGCTCCTTGCCGAGCTCGATCGCGGCTTCTTGGTAGCTAGCTCTTTTGCCAGAGTTACTGCCACAAAATACACAAATCCTACCAAATCTCGGTGAAGATGAAGAAAGCTTCATCTTCTTCCCTGCTTCACTTTCTTCTTCCACCGATTTTCTCTTCATCCCCGCTACCGATTCTTGATCTCTTCTTTCCATTTGCCAAGAAAATCCGAGCTCCTACTATCTCTTTCTTTCTTACTCCCGCCTCTGTTATCGGATTCTCACTCTTTCTCTTCACCGAAGCTTGCTCCCGAGTTGCCTTCTTCTTTCTCTTCTTCTCTTTCTTCCCCGACCTCTCTCTCTCTTTCTTTCTTCTCCGACTTCTCTTTCTTTCTTCTTCCTTCTCCGACTTCTCTCTCTTTCTTCTTCCTCTTTCTTTCTCTTTTTTTTTTCCTCTTTTTCTTTCTTCTTTCTTTGACTTCTCTCTCTCTTTTTCTCTTCTTTTGATTTCTTCTTCTTCTTGTCTTTTTCTTCATTAATGCACCGCACCCTATAACCGGCCTATGGCCAATATTTGCACTTTGGCCCCTATCCATTCCAAATATAACATCGAATCCTTGAGTTGTTGATGACGTTGAAGTTTACTTTGATATTCATTCCACGAATCAATAAGGAACTCTGCTATATTTTTACTGCGCCAAACTGATGGTGATACTTCTCGCTGCTGATACCAAGTGATAGCGATCGACGAATTGAGAAGAATTAAGAGATTTGTAACACGAAGATATTGGTTGTCAAACTTATTTGGTAAAGTGGACCCCACCCACCAAATAATGTTAAAAAATTGTGGCAAGATTGGTGCCACAAAGAAAAATGGGAGAAACGGGAATGAATAATTTGTCAGTTACTCATTTCTCATTCCTATAAATGAGAGGTTTAGGAAGAAGAAAAATTAAGCAAGATAAGAACAAGAAACAAGCAGAAAAGAAACAAAGGAATAGAGTGCTGTAGCTCCATCATTCGTTGCATCTCCTGGAGGATGGCGACGATCTCCGATAGTTCATCCCTGGGTGTAGAAGTCGAAGAGCCTCCGTGAACCATAGTCTGAAATGCATATTCGAATGGGGTAAATCTCCAGATGGCAAGTTGGTTATTAACATTCATGTGATCCACGTGGTGTGTATATTGTTGAGCTTAGCATGGTTCGAGCCTAGGCTCTGATACCACTAAAAACCTGTCACGCCCCGCTTCCTACTATACGGAAATACAGGCACGCAACTGAGGTCCACCGAATGATATACATCATCCATAAGCTGTGCAATTATAAACTCAACAAGATATTTATAACACATTTATGCAGACAAATATAATGATCACATGAGCTGAAAATAAAATAACCATCATCCAGATAATACATCAACATCGGGTCAAAATGCCCGAGAATACAAGGTGCCATAATTAAAACAGTACGATGAACATTTCGCTATAATAACTAGATAAAATAGCGACTGAAAGAAAAACAACATGAAGTAGTAACAAAGCAGCAACGATCATCTAGAGAGTCTGCTCATCTGGTCCATCAGTACCTGTATAATTATTAACTCAAAGAAAAATAGAAAAGTTCCCGTTAGAGCAAGTTTCGGACAGCAAGTAGCAACAAGCAGAAAAAGGGGTAATATAACAAGATATAACATGGAAGAAACAAGAAGTAGAAGTACAAATACAATATGGAAGTAAGTAAGGAATTGGGACAATATGATCATGTGAGTAATAACTATAACTAGTGTATTCTAGACTTCAAGATATAAGTAATTGATAACCTAGGCTCAGTTAATCGATATTCATGTAATCAAGGAACGAGAGTCATGTAATCAAGAGTCATGTAATGAGGGTCTTGTAATCAACAGTCATGTAATCAAGAGTCATGTAATCAAGAATCATGTAATCAAGAGTCATGCTTAGTGGAAATCTCAAGTTTATCTGTGTTATTAACTTATCTAATGCACGCAATTCTGTGTCCCATACCACAAGTTCGGTGCATATCAATCATGTGACGTTTAGACTTAAGTAGTGAATTCTATAGGATCATGTACTCGGGTCTTCCAGTGATAGTATCAAGACATGTAATCATGAATCATGTAATCGAGAATTATGTAATCAAGAATTGTGTAATCAAGAATCAAGAATCAAGAATCAAGAATCACTATTTCGGGAAACACGGGCCCCCTTCCGAGTATACTCCCCTATATTGTCCACTATTAAGCCGTACCCTTATAACCCTAGCTTGTTATTCTTTTATAATTAATTATGAACATGCAGTTGGTACGACTAGTGGAACGGTGTAATCAAATATTTTAATCAAGAAAAATATCAGGGACAGTAATCATGGACATGAGACGTAAAACAAGTACATGTATCGAGAGTAATTATTATGGAATTATCAAGTGGTATAAAATACATTCTATCAACCTATTATATCTATGCAAGTTATTATTACAAGAACAATAATACATTCAGTTCATTAATTATGAAAAATAAAAGGTTTATATGCAAAAATGTATAGATGAATTTTTAGACAACTTGACATATCTGCATTCAAATTCACTTTCCCGTTGTTACAGAAAAACAAATCCAATTCCGTCAGAGATTCTAGAAAGTAGACTCTCTTCCGGTTCTAATGCATATTCACACGATACATTCTAAAGACAGTAGCTATGCGTACAAATTCATTCTTCGCTGGTTTCGATGTTTCGCGCGCATTCTGAAAATTCAGAGTCACAACACTAAAACTGCAATATCTCACAATCTATACATCGGATTGAGAAACTGTAGGATGTTTCGGATATCTAGACTCGAAGGGCTACGATTTTCATGTAGAAAGTTTTTCGATCCAGTATCGGTAACATGGTCAAATTCTCAGTACAAGATACCATTCGTAATCCCGTGCAGGTTCAGAAATTCATGATATGTCAGTACTAAAATCGCGATATCTCACAATCTATACATCCGATTGAGAAACCGTAAGATGTTCTGGATTCGGGACTCGATGGGCTACGATTTTCATGTAGAAAATTTTCAATCCAGTATCAGGAGCATGGTCGAATTCTTAGTGCAAGGTCAAGAAATTTTAGAGATAGTAAGGTTGAATATTCGATATTCGATAACACGATTCGAAATGTGTTAACGGTTCACTCTTGAGTTGATATAGCATGAAACAAGTGACTAGAATAGAGTTTGACAATAAAACATGATGATGACTAGACTACTTGCCACGAGTCAAAGGAAAATGCTTGTACGAGAACAAAAAGAGTGTACAAGGTACTTACCTTATAATGTGACGATTACGGTGGTAGTGTTAACCACGGAAGGAAGCGACGTCGGCAACGGACGGCGGCACAACGGCAGTAAGAATGGCGGTAAGACGGTAGCTAACGGTAGTAACGGTGAGCGACAACAACAACAAGGTGGCGCGGCGTCGGGTTATTTTTCGGGGTTCACGGAATCGTAGAAGCGAAGTCGTTGGCTCGAAGGTGGAATGTGAAGTGGAGCTTGGGCATTGCTTGCTCTCGGTGTGAAGAAGGCAGAGGAAGAGAAGAAGAAGGGCTCTCGAGTGTGAAGTGTGAAGAAGGCAGAGGAAGAGAAGAAGGGAATGAGGTCTGCATGTGTGTGTGTGTGTATATATAGAAAGGAGGAGATAGGAGGGGTGTAGAAAAATCAAAAGGGGGTAGTTGGCTGTAGAAAAATCAAGGGATAGGTTAGGAAAATAAGAGTGTAGGGTGGTGGAGGTGTAGAAAAATCATCATAGGTTTAGGAAAAATGAGGAGTTAGGCGTAGAATTAGGTAGGATTAGAATTAGGATTAGGATTAGGATTAGTATTAATCACGGTTTAAAATTTGTATTTAAACTCTAATCGAAAAATCACAAAATTATAGAATTGATCAAAAAAATATTCTGGCTTTAGATAAAGAGTCCAAAGAGAAAAATAAAACTGATCTGAAAATTGAAGTACAAAAATTTACGTAGTAAAATACGTACAACTGGGACAGGGAGTTACATCAACAAACCCCTCTCCCTCGAGGTCTCCCTCATCGTGCTCCCCCTCCTAAACAAACCCCTCTCCCTCGGAGTCTCCTCCCTCGTGCAACCCTCCTCCATAGGCTCCTTGCCCAGCCTACGGGATTGTAAAGTTTGCACGTCATACACTATGACACCCTCGCCATCCGATCCTAAGTCCGACGGGACCTCCTCCTTCACTCCAAAATCACCTAGAGACCAAGACGTTGATACCGAATGGACCTCCTCAGAATGACCTGATGTGTTTGCCTCAGAGCCGGACTGAGAGCATGACATTGGGAATCAAAAATACTAACCTGGTATACGGAGAAACAGGAAGATTGCCGAAAAAACGGTCGACGATGGCTATAAGGGAGATTCATGTTATCTTAGAAAGTAAACGCAAAGTGGGGAAATGAGGGGGGGAGATTTTTAATAGAGGCAGAGACCCCTCGATTTTTGCAAAAAGATCTAACCTCATCAAGATCCAACGGCCACCAGGATCTAGAGCGCTTCGATTCTCACCCCTATGATATTAGCCTAAGGCACAAAATTACCTCTTTACCCTCAACTCTATCGACCGATACAACAGCTTGGAACGCATGGCCAACTACTCGAGCACTACACCAAGCCACCAAAGCTTTTCCAACAAGTTCTGGGGGCTCGGTGCTCGGATGGCACCGCGAGCCACAAAAGCTTATCTTGCAAGCTTGAGGCTCGACACTCAGATGGCACCGCGAGCCACAAAAGCTTCTCCTACAAGCTTGGGGCTCAGCGCTCGGATGGCACCGCGATCCACAAAAGCTTCTCTTGCAAGCATGAGGCTCGGCGCACGGATGGAACCCCGAGCCACAAAAGCTTCTCCTACAAACTTGAGGCTCGGTGCTCGGATGACACCGTGAGCCACAAAAGCTTCCCTTGCAAGCTTGAGGCTTGGCGCTCAGATGGCACCGCGAGCCATAAAAGCTCCTCTTGCAAGCTTGAGGCTCGGCGTCCGAATGGCACCGCGAGCCACAAAAGTTTCCCTTGCAAGCTTGAGGCTCGGTACTCGGATGGCACCGCGAGCCACAAAAGCTTCTCTTACAAGCTTGAGGCTCAGTGCTCGGATGACACCGCGAGCCACAAAAGCTTCTCTTACAAGCTTGAGGCTCGGCACTCGCAGGTCACCATCAAGCCACCAAAGCTTTTCCAACAAGTCTTGGGGGCTCGGCGCTCGGATGGCACCGTGAGCCATAAAAGCTTCTCTAACAAACTAGAAGCTCGGTGCTCGGATGGCACCGCGAGCCACAAAAACTTCTCTTGCAAACTCGATGCTCGGCGCTCGGATGATACCGCGAGCCACAAAAACTTCTCTTACAAACTTGAAGCTCGGCGCTCAGAGGTCACCACCAAGTCACCAAAGCTTTTCCAATAAGTTTTGGGGGCTCGACGCTCGGATGAAACCGCGAGCCACAAAAGCTTCTCCAACAAGCTTTTGAGGCTTGGAGCTTGGATGTCACTGCGAGCCATAAAAGCTTCTCCAAACAAGCTTTTGAGGCTCGGAGATCGGATGTCACCACGAGCCACAAAAGCTTCGCCAACAAGCTTTTGAGGCTCGGAGCTCGGATGTCACTGCGAGCCACAAAAGCTTCCCCAAAAAAGCGTGAGGCTCGTCTCCCATGTTGGATCCTGTAGGC
The DNA here is from genome assembly GCA_017893485.1 of Hemerocallis citrina. Lineage (NCBI taxonomy): Eukaryota > Viridiplantae > Streptophyta > Magnoliopsida > Asparagales > Asphodelaceae > Hemerocallis > Hemerocallis citrina. The sequence goes on from CM030359.1 coordinate 344,026,172, forward strand.
AAGAAAAGAAATAGTAGAATGGGGGTGAATAATGTTTTATAAAAATTAATTGCGGAATTTAAAAATTATCTTCTGTTCAGTCTACTGTAAAAGGAAGTTCAGTCGACTGAGGCGTCAGAGTAGAATAGTATTTTGATACTAGTCTGATAAGTTGACTTAATACAAAAAGGCAATCGACTTGCCAGAAGAGTTTCTGAGAAGATTGTAATACCAGTCTGATCAGTCGACTTAAGATGGAAATACAGTCGACTTACCAGAACGGTTTTAAGAGAATTGAAATGCAAGTAATAAAAGGTTTAAGAGATACAACCACAGAAATTCCAACCACAGAGTACACACGATGTATCCTGGTTCGGTTCTCCCGACCTACATCCAGTTCCCATGCAACCCACTTGAGATTTTTTCACTATTCTTGAAAAATTACAAGAATACCCTACAGCGTTAGACAACAACCTTGTCCAACCCGTAGTCCTCTCTGACCACTAGAGAGAGCACCCCACTTTTCCACCAAGAGTAAAAACCTGACTTTACACCCTAGAGCCCTACTCTCCAACCGAGAGGAACCACTCTCACAACCTGAGAGTGAAGAACAACAACAAAATATTTACAATCATCCTATAGCCTTGTTGTGATTGTGATTTGTGTATGGAGGCTAATAGGTCACTTCTGAAATCAGTCCAAAACAAAACCAATGTTATATTGGACTGAAAACAGAGAACCGAAAAACTTAGAGGATTTGAAAGCTTTTGAACTCATGTTCTCTTTTTGAAAATAAGGACTTGAAATCTTATAAAAGAGAGTTGTCTTTTTCCAAGTGATTTCTACACTCTATTTATAGAGTTAGAATCACTGGACATTGAGAAGCAGTTGTACCAACTGTCAACCAACGGAAATAATCTTTTGAATTTCGAAAAAATAAATTTTGAAATCAGAAATCTGTCAAAACGACTTAAACAGCCGACTGGGTTACCGTTATGAGTCGACTGGCCAGAGTTTGAAGAAGCTCAGACAGTTTTGTACAGGTACAGTCAACTGGTCCTTAATGGCAGTCGACTGGTACTCAACAGCTGACCTAGTTCAAACTGTTTTGACCTTTATTTTGGAAAAACACACAGTTATAAAATTATATGTGAGTGTGTGCGTGTGACAAGGCTTTTACATTAATCTAAGACTTAACAAAAGAAGATTACATTTGTTTTTACAAGACACAACATATAAGATATTGAAGCTTTGGTCTTGACTTGAGTCTTTAGCCTTGAGAAGCTTTAGCCATTGTCTTTGTATGAAGCTTTTCTTGATCAACTTGCTTTGAGAGCTTGTTTGAACATTTTGCCTTTGTGTACATCCTATAATATCTAAAATGTAGCACAACAACTTTGCATTGTGTTGTAATTATCAAAATCAAGAATCAACATTCTCCCCCTTTTTAATGATGACAACACAATAGCTTACAATAATGGAAATAAATATTACAAATGCTTACATGCTCCCCATATCAAATGTATAACATGCATTGGTGTGAAAACATGCAAAAAAAATGTACAAAGACATACACAAAGATATGCATCACAAAAACATAATACAAAGCAACATAAACATAACACAAAGCAATATAAAGATTATAGCTTATTTTTCTTCCCCTTTGTCATCAACAAAAAGTAAATGGAGGAAAAAAAATAAACCACAAAAATAATACATAGCAAAATGATATTTATATAAAAAGAGAATAGTCTTAGTTCAAACGGTTACATAATAGATAGAAAATGCAACAATAAGTATGAAATACATAGAAAATATAAAAATAGTAGCTCATCAATCTTCATCATCTTCATCTTGGCCACCATGAGAGGGAAAAAAGTTCTAAGAAAATATACCGACAAGGAGGTAGCAAAGAGAAGTAAAGAACTTCAAGAGATCTTCTGAGAATCACTAAAAATTGTAAGAGATCTTCAATCTAGGGTTTCAAAATCCTTGAAATTGCCAAGCAGCAGCAACAGCCGACTTGAAAGCTCGGTAGAGAGAGAAAGTTAGGGTAAAAATGAAAGAATGAGGGTAAAGAGTTAGGGTTTTTACTTTGAATGGACGATTGAGATGAAGGTTAGGGAGTTTCAAAGGCTCAGATCGGTCAAAGGGTAGCAGTAAAGTGAAAAGAATCGCCTCAAACGATGTACCAAAATTCGAATTTGAAGAAAACTGATTCGTGACAGTCAACTGGTATTAAGGGGCAGTCGACTTAGTCGAGAGCTAAATAAACAAACGAACACAGCACTAATACAACTGGTCAGTCGACTGGGTATTCTGCACAGTCGACTGTCCAGAACATAAAACTCAGACAAAACTTAGAAAAATAAAGATACTTAGAAGTCACCTGAAAAGTACTTGTAAGTCGACTTACCAGAGAAAAATTTAAAAAAACATCATGAAAACTACAAATCCCTAGTTCTCTTCTTAAGATGATAAATGTGTCTTCCTTAAGAGGTTTGGTAAAAATTTCAGCTTCCTGTTTATCAGTAGAAATAAATTCTAAAGAAATATCCCACTTTAAAACATGATAACGTAAAAAATGATGTCGAATATCAATATGTTTCGTATGTGATTGTTGAACCGGATTTTTAGATAAGTTAATGGCACTGGTATTATCACACATTATTGAAGGTTTTTCAAATGAAATACCATAGTCTAATAGGGTTTGTTTCATCCACAAGATTTGGGTTCAAGCCAAACTTGCAGCGATATATTCAGCTTCTGTAGTAGATAGGGATACCAAATTTTGCTTCTTACTGCACCAAGAGACTAGTGAATGTCCCAAAAAGTGACATGTCCCACTAGTGCTCTTGCGGTTAGTTTTACTACCGGTAAAATCCGCATCACTATATGACAAAAGTTAAAAGTTATCGGTGCGTAGATAAAATAGACCATATTCAAATGTGCCTTTAAGGTATCTTAAAATACGTTTCACAGCTTTTAAGAGAGACTCTTTAGGACTTGACTGATATCTAGCACACAAACATACACTAAACATAATGTCCGGTCTACGAGCAGTTATATATAAGAGTGAGCCAATCATACCGCGATAGAGTTTTTGATCGACACACTTACCTAATTCATCTTTGTCAAGGGTAGTGGTAGTAGCCATAGGTGTGGTCTTACTAATCGTGATATCCATATTAAATCATTTGAGTAATTCCTTAGTATATTTTCCTTGATTAATAAATATGTCATTATGTGATTGCTTAATTTGTAGTCCAAGAAAATAATTGAGTTCACCCATGTGACTCATCTCAAGCTCGTTTTTTATGGTGTTAGCAAACTCTTGACATTACTATTAGTAGAACCAAAAATTATGTAATCTACATATACTTGTATGATCAAGATATCTGTCTCTATTCTCCTAATAAACAGGGTAGTGTCTACTTTACCTATTGCAAAATCCGTTTCTAAAAGAAAAGTCTTCAATCAATCATACCAAACACGTGGTGCTTGTTTAAGACCGTATAAAGCCTTTTTCAATTTAAAAATATGGTTTGGAAATTTTTCATATTCGAAACCAGGTGGTTGCTTAACATAAACATCTTCCTTTATAAAACCATTAAGGAAAGCACTTTTAACATCCATTTGAAAGAGTGTAAAATTCATAAAACATGCAAAAGATAATAAGATACAGATTGATTCTAATCTAGTAACATGAGCATATGTTTCATCAAAATCTATGCCTTCTTCTTGATTATACCCTTGAGCAACTAGTCTAGCTTTGTTCCTAACAACATGTCCTGATTCATCTAACTTATTCTTGAATACCCATTTAGTACCAATTATAGTATAATCAGGAGGTCGTGGAACTAAATCCCATACATCATTCCTTATGAATTGGTTTAACTCATCTTGCATGGCATTCATCCAAATTCATTCTCACATGCTTCTTGTATATTCTTCGGCTCAAAATCCGACAAGAAAGCTGTATGAGATATCATGTTAACATATCATATCGTCTGAATACCATGTGAAATGTCACCAATTATTAAGTCATAAGGATGATCTCTAACTTCAACAAAAGACTTTGGTAAAGTTGGAGACATCACAACAGGATCAGTCAACTTGACCAGTCCATCAGTCGACTGATTTACAGTAGTCGACTTGACTTCCTTATCGGTTGACTTATCCACAAGGCTAGTTTGCTCTAAAGATGTAATTACTTTATTTAAAGGTGATGAATCAGTTTCATCATCTTTAATTAAAGTCGATGAAGACAAAGATTCATCAAATGCAACATGCATGGATTCTTCAATAGTTATTGTTGACTTATTGAAGATTCTATATGCCTTACTGTTATTTGAGTATCCTACAAAGATACCCTCATTAGATCTAGGATCAAACTTATCTAAATTATCCTTAGTGTTCAGAATAAAACACTTACATCCAAATATTTTAAAGTAGGAGACCTTAGGAATTCTATCAAAAAATAGCTCATAACATGTTTTCTTTAGCTTAAGCCTAATCAAAATTCTATTTAAAACATAACAAGCTGTAGCAACAGCTTCAGCCCAGAAATACTTAGGTAAATTGCTTTCAACAAGCATGGTACGTGCACATTCTTGCAAAGTCCTATTCTTCCTTTCAATCACTCCATTTTGTGGTGAAGCTCTAGGAAATACAAATGAATGAGTTATATCATTCTTGTTGCAATATTCTGCAAACGTTTTATTTTCAAATTCTCCACCATGATCACTTTTTATAGTGACTATGGTTAGAGACTTTTGATTTTGAATTCGTTTACAAAAATTAGCAAATTCTTCAAAAGCATCATTCTTATGTTTTAAAAACAAAGTCCAAGTGAATCGTGAAAAATCGTCTACTAAAACAAATACATACCTACTTTTATTTAAAGAAGAAACTCTAGTAGGGCCAAATAAATCTATGTGGGATTAATTCGAGCGGCCTACTAGTAGAAATTACTTTTTTTTTGTTTTAAAAGTAGATTTAATTTGTTTACCTAGTTGACATGCATCACATAACTTATCCTTTTTAAAGGATAGTCTTGGCAGCCCTTTAACTAGGTTGTACTTAGACAATTTAGAGAGATTTTTCATATTCACATGGCCAAAACATCTATGCCATAGTCAAGAATCATTATTAGAAGCTACTAAGCAAAAATCATTTGAAAAACTCATATGCTTTTAAACATAATTCATAAATGTTATTTTTCCTAAAACCTTGAAAAATTATATTTTGCATGGTAGAATCATAAATTAAACATGCATCTTTTTCAAACATGATTTTATAACCCTTATCACATAGTTGGCTAATACTTAACAGGTTATGCTTAAGTCCACTAACTAATAAAACATCTTCTATAGAGGGATTAGTGTGCTTACCGACCATACCAATTCCTATAGCCTTTCCTTTGTTGTTGTTACCAAATGTGACTGTTCCTCCATCAATATCTTGTATGGAAGATAGGAGGTTGGCATGACCAATCATGTGCTTCGAGCATCCGCTGTCAAGTATCCAATTATCTCTCTTAGGTACCTTCTAAAATATTCAATGTGAATATGGTACCCTTTTCATTGGGTCCAAAAATAGATTAGTTTGTGGAAAACCAAATCCATGAAGAGTTTGATTTTCCACCATAAGCAGAAATATAATTAGCAGAATTACATACGGTAAGCATATATGAATTAATATAAGCATTTCTATCTTTGAAACTTAGGTTGACTAGAACCCATACATATTTGCTCTGTCCAGTTGACATTACAACACCTTTCAGTTGATCGGAAGGTAGTATAGGTCGACTTATCTGAGGTATTTGTCTCGTTGAATAAGACTCAGTACCTCTGGACAGGCGACTGATATGTGAATTCAGTCGACTGGTCTGAACTGTAGATTTGCCTTTTTCATGAAAAGTTACAGTTTAGGTTTTTCAAAAAACTCATAAAGTTTATTTTTAACACTAGAAATAGAATCAGATTTTTTTACACTAGTGTTCTTAGAAGAATGAGATTTTTCAAGGGACTTTTTAAAACCAAGTCCAAACTTTTGATTAGATTGTACTTGATTTTGAAGAACATCAGTTAAATTATCTTTTCCTTTATTAAATTTAGATACATTCTTGGATATCTCTTCATAATTTTTCTTTAGAGGCTCAATATTCATATCTAAACTAGAAAAACGAGAATTTAAGGATTTTACTTCTTTATCAAGTTTAAGATTCTCTTGAGAAAGTGTTTGGTTAACTTTCTCTAAGTTCTTAACTCTAATCTTTTCTTTTTTAAGTTCTTGAAAAATCTCGTTGAAAGCATCAAGTAAATCATTAGAATCATATTCATTACTTACTTGATTTTGAGATGCCATAAAACATACGTTTGCAACCTCGTTTGTCTCATCAATTTCTTCTTCCGACGAAGAATCGCTACCATCCCAAGTTGCTCGGTATGCCTTTTTGTTCTTCACGAACTTGTTCTTTGTGTACTTGTCCTTCTTGAAGTTGGACGCCTTTCCCTTAGATTTTGTGTTCTCTAGTGGGCAATCCTTCTTCATATGGCCTGTCTTGTTACACCTGAAATAAGTTGGAAGTTCATTAGATTCCTTAGATTTTGAATTAACCTTACATTTTCTCAGGAACTTTTTGAACTTTCTCGTGAACATGGCAATCTCTTCCTCATCTTCTTCTTCATCCTCGGAGTCCGACATGTATTTGAATGCTAATGTCTTCTTCTTTGATTTTTGTGATTCGGCATCCTTCTTGCGCTCTTCAAGTTGTACCTCATAAGCCATAAGATTTTCCATAAGATTTTCAAGAGAAAGTTGTGTTAAATCATTGGCCTCTTCAATAGCAGTGGTCTTCTTCTCCCATTCGGGGGTTAGTGCACGAAGTACCGTACTCACCATCTTGGCTTGAGTATACATCTTTCCAAGTGCCACAAGTGAATTGGTAATGTCCGTGAACCTTGTAATCATCTCAGACACATTCTCATTCTCCTTCATGCGGAACATTTCAAACCTGTGAACAAGAACAGATATTTTATATTCTTTTACTTTATTTTTTCCTTCATGAGTTACCTCGAGTGTGTACCAAATTTGATGTGCAGTTGTTGCATTGGACACACGGCTGAACTCTTCCTTTGTAAGGGCACAAAACAACGCATTCATCGCCTTTGCATTGTTCATTGTTTGGTTCTTCATTTCATCGTTCCATTGTGCATATGGAATAGTAGGAGCGGTGTACTCGGTCTTTGTTATGTTCCATATTTCATAGTTGATAGACTGAAGGTAGATCTTCATTCTACACTTTCGATAGTTGTAATTGGTTCCGTCGAAGAGGGGTGGCCTTTGTGTAGATTGGCCTTCATGGTATTGATTAGCATTAGAAGTGGTTGCCATTGCACTCAACCAGGCTCTGATACCAAGTGTTGGATCCTGTAGGCAAGGCAAGAAATACTAGAGGGGGGGTGAATAGTGTTTTATAAAAATTAATTGTGAAATTTAAAAAGGATCTTCTGTTCAGTCGACTGGAAAAGGAAGTTCAGTCGACTGAGACGTCAGAGTAGAAGAGTATTTTGATACTAGTCTAATAAGTTGACTTAATACAAAAAGGCAGTCGACTTGCCAGAAGAGTTTCTGAGAAGATTGTAATACCAGTCTGATCAGTCGACTTAAGATGGGAATACAGTCGACTTACCAGAACAGTTTTGAGAGAATTGAAATGCAAGTAATAAAAGGTTCAAGAGATACAACCACAGAAATTCTAACCACAGAGTACACACGATGTATCCTGGTTCGGTCCTCCCGACCTACATCCAGTCCCAAAGCAACCCCCTTGAGATTTTTCCACTATTCTTGAAAAATTACAAGAATACCCTATGGCATTAGAAAACAACCTTGTCCAACCCGTAGCCTTCTCTCACCACTAGAGAGAACACCTCACTCTTTCACCAAGAGTGAAAACCTGACACTACACCCTGGAGCCCTACTCTCCAACCGAGAGGAACCACTCTCACAACCCGAGAGTGAAGAACAACAACAAAATGTTTACAATCAATCTATAGCCTTGTTGTATTGTGATTTGTGTATGGAGGCTAATAGGTCACTTCTGAAATCAGTCCAAAACGAAATCAATGTTATATTGGACTGAAAATAGATAACCAAAAAACTTAGAGGATTTGAAAGCTTTTGAACTCTTGTTTTCTTTTTGAAAATAAGGACTTAAAATCTTATAAAAGAGAGTTATCTTTTTCCAAGTGATTTCTACACTCTATTTATAGAGTTAGAATCACTAGACGTTGAGAAGCAGTTGTACCAACTGTCAACCAATGGAAATCAATCTTTTGAATTTCGAAAAAACAAATTTTGAAATCAAAAATCTGTCAAAACGGCTTGAACATTCGACTGGGTTTCCGTTATGAGTCGACTGGCCAGAGTTTGAAGAAGCTCAGACAGTTTTGTACAGGTATTGTCGACTGGTCCTTAATGGCAGTCGACTGGTACTCAACAGCTGACCTAGTTCAAACTGTTTTGACCTTTATTTTGGAAAAACACACAGTTATAAAATTATATGTGAGTGTGTGTGTGTGACAAGGCTTTTACATCAATCTAAGACTCAACAAAAGAAGATTACATTTGTTTTTACAAGACACAACATATAAGATATTGAAGCTTTGGTCTTGACTTGAGTCTTTAGTCTTGATAGAAGCTTTAGCCATTGTCTTTGTATGAAGCTTTGCTTGATCAACTTGCTTTGAGAGCTTATTTAAACATTTTGCCTTTGTATCTAAGAAGTAGCACAACAACTTTGCATTGAGTTGTAATCATCAAAATCAAGAATCAACATCCTGACCCTCGACACTCAGCTAAGCGGGCTCCTACTCTACAGATCTCGACGTCCCCCTGCTTTTCCAACAAGTGAGGAGGCTTGTCTCTCGACCTTCGACACTCGGCTAAGCGATCTCCTACTCTACAGATCTCGGCATCCCCCTGCTTTTCCAATAAGTGGGGGGGCTCGTCTCCCGACCCTCGATGCTCAGCTAAGCGAGCTCCTACTCTTCAAATCTCGACGTCCCCCTGCTTTTCCAACAAGTAAGGGGGCTCATATCCCGACCCCCGATGCTCGGCTAAGCGTGCTTCTGCTCTTCGGCACTCAACGCCCCTCGTGACTCTAAAAGAGGATCCCCTTCATCCTACACCGCTGACCTCTCCAGAAAAATATGGACCTCGTTCTTCACCATACACCTTACTCCGCTCTTCCTACAGAGGCAAAATCACTCCTACACGGCTGGATTACCTAGCCCTCCAGGAGTGGGGGGCTCCTGATATGGGTTAAATGACGTGGCCCCTCATGGGCCACCAGATCTCCTCAAAACCCGCTCTCTCCTGATCATCAAGTCAACAGGGGTCAAACGGGCCATTACCGCCTCAGGCCCACAGGCAAGCGGGTGCGACCCGGCCCGCTCAGGTCCCAGACCCATTTACACTGCCTATAAATAACAGGCCCTCCCCTTCATTAAAAGGTAATCAATCTTTCCCCTCTGAAACCCTAGCTAGTGTTTCTCTTCAGTAACTGACTAGATCGTCGGAGGGCCTGCCATTTGGATCTCTCCCGGTGTTTCTAGGCATAGTGCAGGTACACGAGACCGAGCTGAGCCTCTAGATCCGAGCCGAGCTTGTTGGATCTGAGCTGAGCATCCGACCTCCACCTCACTCCTGCTTCTCCCGAGTTGCTCCCTCAGCCGAGGGCAGGCGTATGCCAGTACCGCGACTTCCACTTTACAAATTGAGAGAACTCATACCTGGTGCAGCCACCCCTAAAAAACAAACCGCATCAATTACTAAACTATATCAAACATTTTGTCCGACTATCCAAGCAAGTTATCACTTTTTCTAGTTAGATGGATTGATTTCTGACGAGATATTACTCGCCATTAGGAGACAATGTGATTTTGAAGATTATACGTTTGGTAGCAAGAATAATTTCACTCAATCAAGCAATGATGCAATTAACGATGCAGATAGTGTGGTTGGGAGTTACATAGACCTGTACGACGTGATCCTTGATGTGTGTTATCCATCAATAGCTAAGCAGGTGCTGAGATTACGAAAATTTGTATGTATTACATCGTCTTCTAAAACCATGTTAACTATTTTCTTGAGCAGTAAAACCATATTAATTATGACTATGATATCATCTGTAACTCATGTTACTCGATTTCAGGGTACTAAAATTAGCCTGGGTGTTGATTTATGCATGGATAATGAACTTGTCAATTAGTTAGAAAACTCTAAATTAAATTAAGCTAGAAACCTAAATTAAGTGAGAGAGAGAAAGATGGAGCAACATTCAAGTGGATAGGCTGACTTAAAGGTAGTGCACAGTCTTCGTTCTTGTGATGTACTTGGTCGCGTTCCCCTCCTTCTTCTTCCCATGAAATGGAAAGAAAGAGAGTTAGGGGTAAAGATTGGATATTTATGGATGGAATGGAGTGAAGATTGGAACTTTATGAATGGAATAGGAAAAGGAGCATAGATTTTACATCAGGGCAGTAGTGTATCGGCATGACTGCGATGTTAATTGGAAAACGAGGCAGAGATAGAAGTGAGAAAATAATGGGGTTTTTTGTGGCGGTGGGGGATGGCTAAGATCAAGTTGTCAAAATCGATGGCTAAGATCTGCTATGGACATATTTATTCATACTTTTATAATAAAAATAGATATATATATGGGTAAAAGGGATATGAGCAACATGCTCATTTAGTAAATGAGCAATTGATTATGTGGCATACATGTAATACATTGGACAACTAACCATTTTAAGGATTTTCCAATCACATACATGACGCATTATCAATTGCTTATTTACTAAATGGGCAAGTTGCGCATACCCCGTTTTCCCTATATATACTCACTTACACCATCACCCTCTTTCTCTCTTCTTCTCCTTTTTTTTTATTCTTTCTTTTCTCCACCTTCTCTACCACCCGCAGCCACCTCCTCACCGAGCACCCATCTCACCACCACTCCAAGCCAGCCACCACCAACCTGAAGCTCCACCTTCATCTCATCTCCTCCTCACCTCCATATCTCGAAACACCACAAACCCGAGCTCCTCCTTCATTCCCCATCGCACCACCCGAACTCCACCATTCACCCTAATCCCGAGCTCCTCATACAGCCAAGACCCAACAACCAAGCACCTCAAAACTCGAACTCCATCTTAACCCGCAGCCCCTCCTTTGCTTCCTTGCTCCCTTGCGGCCACCAACATGCAGCACACCACCACCTCCTCATCCTCCTGATCTCTCCTTCCACTTCGTCCCCTGCCTATCTCACACCTCGACAACCCCTACAACTCCAGCCACCTTCATTGCCTCACCATCCCTGACCAAGCCCTCTCTCTCTCTCTCTCTCTCTCTCTCTCTCTCTCTCTCTCTCTCTTTATATATATATATATATATATATATATATATATATATATATATATATATATATATATATATATATCCACTTGCTACCCATAGTGTCGTCGTCATCGTGCTTGTTGACGTTGCGGTTGTTTGCTTGTCGTCGTTCGTGAGGTTGCTATCTTCGTCATCTCATGTGTAAAAACAATCGAATTCAGAAACGAATAAGTGTGTAATAACTTTTAACCAATTCTATTTATATTGTACAATGTGTACATGCTAAATATCTATATAAATTGAGTATTCATACTTAGATTATGTATAGATTTTTGTTTGATTATGTGTGTTAATATTTCTTTTATTAATTGTGTGATATCATGATATGTTTAACTTAGAAACGATATTATAGTTCTGTCTTGAAATTGGTCTCACTTCAGAAAATCGTCTCTTTAACTAGATGGAATATACGACAAAACTTTTTATATGTGTATCTCGTACGTGTCTATAACATCTCCTCCAAATTTTATAATTTTTGTATGTCATTTGGTATTTTAATAAAATCCAAACACATTACTTGTTTAGAAAGGAAACATAACTTATTTCATAATTCTGGCTGAGTATCATACTTACTTCCAAAAATCATTTCTTTATAAATATATGGAATTGGGAGCTAAATTTTTTATATATGAATCTAGTATATGTCTACTATATGTTCACAAAATTGCATGAGTTTTGGGTGTCGTTTAGTATGTTTAATAAATTCGAACTTAGAACTGATTGACAGTTTTGCCTGGATTCTGGAAATTTGTATACCTTTTGGTTTTTGATCATTTTAACCCCTTAGATGCAGTATTTTGAGGAAAATCCAACTAAGAATATGAAGTAGATTTGTTAATCTTTCTTTCGAGTCTAAGAAATCCAATTTCCAAGGAGTGTGGAATTTTCTGTGATTTTTATAAATAACAATAGCTGCAATTTTTGGATTCGGAATCTATTGATTTGCAAATGGATTTAAACAGAACAATTGTGTTAAAATTTAGATGTTCTTAACTACAATGTTGTAGTTAACTCATTTAAGTTTCATATCTAACAAAAAAAATTAAATTTCTGAAAAGTATTGGAATTTATATATGTTTTGCAAGACCATTAGGTTGCTATCCCAAGATAGTTGAACATTCAAATAGTGGTTTCTATATATAGGACTGGAAATGATTATGACTTAGGTGATGCCCGAGTCTGGCAATAGTTTGAGAACTCCGAGGAGGAGTGGAATATGGTCAGTATGACAAAGATTTCAGTTTTCGTGAAATGTAAAGTCCGGAATAGGGATCGTTAAGTCTATATTATATTTTACATCATTTGGACAAAAATCTTACATTAGTTAAATTAATATTTTTGCACTAGAAGAAGATATGATAAAAACAATGACGAACATGTCGGGTAAAAAACTTTTGATTCCTAGGGGTTTGAGAACTGAGGATATGCCCAATAAATCCACAATATGTGGGCTAGGGGTATGCCTGTCAGGTCGAGAAAAGGCCGGTAAAGAGTTTTCAGTTCCTAAAAATGTTCAGGACTGAGGATACGCCTGGAAAATACATGGTATGTGGCTTTGGGGTATGCCCGTCAGGTCCGTAGTTACAGGAGAGCAGCTTGTTAGGGTTCGTGGCTGAGGATACACTGGGTAAATCTACGATATGTGGGCTAGGTGTATGCCGGGAAGATGTTCGAGACTGAGGATACGCCCTGAAAATACACGGTACATAGCTTGGGGTATGCCCGTTAGGTCCGTAGTTACGGGAGAGTGACTTGTTAGGGTTCGTGGCTAAGGATACACCCGGTAAATCCACGATATGTGGGCTAGGGGTATGCCGGGAATATCTAATATCCTGTGGTGCAATACACGTGATTACGCGTTGGAGTACAATCACTGGGTTTAGGCATTGCATACACGAAGGATTGAACCATGTAATGAGAATAAATACTAGTAGCTTGCATTCGGAAACTATGTTGTATGGGCGGCATATCGTTCCAAACAAGCTTGCATTAAAAGAGCATATTTAGATTGTGCATGTTTTCATAATAAGTATATGTTTAATGTTTTAGTAAAATTGTTTTACAGTCATTCATATGATATTTTATAATTGACTACTTTCCATTTACATTTATTACATTGATTCCAGTTTTATTTCTATTATGCTATGTATGTGTGTTTTTGGTGTAACATCCCGTAATTTCTAAAGATATATTTCTAAAGATATATATATATATATATATATATATATATATATATATATATATATATATATATACACACACTAGGTTTTACCGTTGACACATGCGTACGGCACGTCTTCGGAACGGTGCACCTGGTTTGATTATATAAAATAGTTTTGGAGGTCCAACAAATTAATTTAAGTAGCAAACATATTATATGAGGAAGCAGTATATCTACCTTTAAGCTCAACCATCGCCTTCTTGATCATTAGCTTGAACTAACCTGGAATGCATATAGTTTGTTAGAAACACTACATAAAGTTTTTTTAACTTCAGCATCATTTTTAGATGTTTGCAATAGTTATGCAAGGACATTATCATATAGGTTTTATAAAGCTTACTCTAATCTCATAACCAGTATGAGCATGTCTAAATACAATGGTAACGCAAGTGCAAGTGTGAATGTATCTACAATACCAATAATCTAAACATTTGTTTGTCTGAGACTCAGCTTGCGATTGAAATACCTCTTATTATTATTTCAAACAAAATGAAATACATGAAGTTCTCAAAACTCTAAACTAAGCTAATCATTTATTTTATCTCTACTTCGTCTCCCCATTGCACCTTTATAAAAAAAATCAAAATGGATAAATAACAAATTTACTTTAGCTGTCTTTTTTGAGTGGAGAGTTTGCACCCTTCACTGGTAAACTGCAGTCATCCCAATCTTATATATCCAAACATACACTAAAAGTTCTTATATGTTATGTTATCCATGGTTTCTAATAACCAGTGAAGGAAACACTTCACGATAGTATTTTCTCTTGTAGTAAAGAAAATAATGTTGCATATTTGCCAAGTTATTTTAGGTTGCTGGTCAGCTTACCTGTCCTACTATGGTTTGGAAGCCCAAATTGAGGCAACCAAATAATCCATCTCTCACTTGCGTACACCTTAAATCAAAACCAATAAAAACTCATCAAATAAATCACCAAATTAAAAAATTTTAAACCCAAAAATAAAACAATCATACCTTTCTGAACTTAGATCCCATGCACACACAAAATTAGAGTCAGCAAAAAATTGAGTAATCCACTGCACCCACAAAATTAAAAATTAGAATGAGAATTCAGTTAATGATGTGAAATTAGAGTCGTCGCATCGCATATAGAGGCTCTCGATTCGGTGAAGGAGAGTCACCGATACGGAGTCGTTTGATATTCGCGCTCGATTTGGTGGAGGAGAGTTACCGATACGAAATTAGCAATGGATCAGATATCGGCGACGACCTCTTGATTGGAGTTCGACATTGGATTTAGATTTTCTTTGAGATTTTGAAATTTTCAAATTTTCATAATTTTAAATTTTTAGTTTTTTTATTTATTTTTTTTATTTTTTAATTTTTTAAAATTTAAAAAAAAACATTTTTTTTTAAATTTTTAAAAAAAATATTTTTTTTTTAAAATTTTTTAAATTTAATTTTTTTAGAAATTTTTAATTTTAAATTTTTTTTAATTTTATTAATTTTTAAAATTTAAAATTTTATTTTAATAATTTTTTATTATTTTTTATTTATTATTTTTATAAGTTTTTGAATTAATTTTAAAGTTTTTCATGTTTTTAAAGTTTTAATTTTTTTTTAATTTTATTAATTTTTTAAAAAAAATTTAGATTTCTTAATTTCTTTTAAAAATTTTTCTTTTAAAATTTTTTATTTTTTTATTTTTAAAATTTTTTTTAAAAATTAATTAATTTTTAAAAAAAATTTTAAAAATTACAATTTTTTATAATTTTTTATAATTTTTTATAAGTTTTTGATTTTTTTGTTGATTTTTTTTTATTTTTTTTTAAAGTTTTTAAATTTTTAATTGTTTTAGTTTTTAAGTTTTTTTTATTATTTTTTTTAAAATTTAAAATTTTTTATTTTCTTAATTTTTTGAATAGGAGATAGAGAGAGAGATAGATAGAGAGAAAGAATTAAATAAATAAAGGAGTTGTTTTGGGTTGGGGGATTTGAATTTGAGTTTTGGAGGAAAACTTTTGGGGGGAAAATGTGTTTTGTGAAGTTAGATCTGGGCCTTTGATTTTTGGGGGATTGAAGGAGAGCTACTTGATAGCTTTCTTTGTGTTTTTTTTTTGTTGATAATATAGATATATATATTTGTGTTTTATTATATATATATATATATATAAAGAGATGGATGGCAAAAGTTGTAAATAATATAAAGTGTATAGAAGGGGCCCACGTGAGGTAAGATGCACATCAGAAGCATGCTTGGTTGTTGCTTCTTTGAAGACGTGGCACCCATGGGGGGCCCGCCCATTTGTGAAGACAAAAGCAGCGGTCTGCTCCTTGATGACGTGTGTGCATGGGACCCACTTACGTGGCTTGTGTGTACACGGGATTCTAGGGAGAATGTGATTAAAAATAGTCCCATATCGGGAACACACTAGAAAATATATAATATTAAATATAATATCCTATGATCAAGAGTCACCAATCCGGTTAACCACCTTTTGTGTGGCAGTCTGTGATGGGTAGTTGTACTATACTATAATTAATTTATCTTATAAATTGTATAAATTGTCTGAGCATATCTAGGGTGTGCTACGAATTTCCTGTATATGGAATTCATGGCGTTACACTACAACCTGTTGTTGTCTCTATCTGCTTCTGTTGTTGCTCCTTACTTCTTCCAACATTCGCTTCGAATCATCTTCACCTTGGATTGCATACTCATGCTTCCATACTTGTGTGATTAATCACCTCTAGACTCTTTCTTTCTCCTCTTCCAATTAACAACCTGGTTCAGTGGCTTCTTATGCTAGTTGAATAACCTCCACCTGTTATTTCTCCAACCGCATGTCACCTTTAAGGGCATACCCCAGCAGGCGTTAACATGACGGCGTCACCCTCCGCACGAACTCCACCTACCCGGGGCACTCTTCAGCTCCCGATGATATTCGAACATCACGGTCTCGCTTCGATGATTCTAGTGACGGCAAACTAAATAATAATTTAGGAACACAGGGCTTAGAAACATTTTGCCAATATTTCACATTCCCACAAAGCTAGTGGAGGTTGTGTTGATTCTGTCCAATACCCCCTCTTTTCCCTCATCACCTTACGATGACCTACTCAAACCGATAGAATACCACCTCGAGTTGTGTTCCTGCAACCCCATGCTTTTTGACTTCCCAAGGATATCATGTTCCATTTCAACAAAGAAATATGCATGACCTTCTCTATTGTCTACTTCTTTTCATCTGGTATCTCCAACTCAACTGTTCTCTCACTCACTACGTCACAAATCTCACCAATCTTCGTTCTCACACAATGACTTATTATAGTTGTAAGTAGAAAATATTTTTTCTTTCATAGAAAATATGAAAAGACCTATCCGAATCAAGAAAATATTGAAAATCCATAGCTAAAAACTTGAAACAAGAAGACAGCCTAAGTTATCACATGATTCATAGGCACTGACTAAGTTAGCACCCGTCTGATTCAACAACTTGTGACAGTCTCCCTTATAATTCCCAATACCTTTGCAATGGTGGCAACGGATATGCGCACTTTCCTTTCCAATTGAAATACCATCTACCGCCAAGCAACTCATAGAAGTAGACGTCGATTTTTGACACTCCTTCCTAAGTTCATCCTACTCCAAGCCTTCGATCACAACTGTTATCGAAAACTTCTCCTTGACAGATTTTTCGTCTAATATGGTGGTTATCAAATACTTGTAGGAATCTGGAAGTAAATATGTCAAGTTGAAAGCCTCTTCGCTTAGATCATTTGCGTTCATCACCCTCAATTCAGATAACTCCGTACTAAATTATACTGTATGATCTCGAAGAGCGGTATCATTCTTCATTGAGAAATGAAACAATTTTCTCTTTCAGTACATCCATTCATGTGACAATGATTTCAATTTTTGAGCAGTTCTGAGTCTCGCTAGAGACTCACCGCACGTCTCCTGCACATGATGTCGTTTGTCAGTGACAGCTGGATTAAACTTAAGGCTTTTGAACAAATCTCCTCCCACTTCTCCTACTTCATGCCGACTGATCTCCTTTTATCTCCTTCTAGGACAAGATTCAAGCCCTGTTGAACCTATACGTTGTACATATCCACCTTCCAGAGTTTAAAGTTGATCATACTGTTGAACTGATTGATCTTCGTGAAACTCCGATCTGTAATCTTCACCAAGAAACTCCAACAACCTATGCTCTGATACAAGTTGTTAGGAATTTAGTCCGCAGCGGAAAGGGTTGAGAAGAAATCAATAACCGATCAATATAAACAATCAGGTAAGTAGATAACCGATCAATATAACCAAACCAAGCACACAAAGCGCACACCAATTTTGTCCATGTCCGGACAAACCCAATCTGGGGGAGAAATAACTGAGATATTATTCAACTAAAGAAGATATAAGAATTATACTCACTCTCACCAAGAACATATCTATCTCTCAAATCTCATTAGAAGATACTGCTAGAACTTGAATTTTGGAAAATAGAAAAGTCCTAATAGTCTTTGTGAAGAAGTACAATTACAGGAATAAAAACAAACAAACAAGACAATTCAATACAGAGTTGAGATTAAGATCTCTGTCCTCAAAGTAAAATTCGCCTTGTAGTGTGACGGTAGTTGACGAACTGCCTTCCAGGATACAACTGTATTTACCTTTCTCTGAAGAGAAGCACCCTAGCTTCAGAGATACAAACGAACTAGTAGCTATGTTGCATTCTCAGACTAAGACTTAGAGGAAGAAGAAGAAGAAGGAGATTGTCAAAAAATTGAAAATGTGTATCTTGACAGACAAAAATAACTGCACTTATAAGAGATGAGGAGTAACTGATGGACTGATGGATCCATCTCAAAAAACGTAACTAATGGATCCATTATTCTGCTGTTACAGAGTAACGACACCAGTTACAGAATTTCAAATGTCTCAACATTAAACTGGATCCAGGAAAAATTCTGGAGCGGGGTCGAGCCGAGCCGAGCCTGTAACACCCCGATTCTAAATACAACTGAATTCGAGATTCCACAGGATCTTTACTTCACTTCGTACAATTTTACAAGGAATTTAAAATTCTTAATATACATCAGAGTTACAAATGAATCTTTACACTTTACAGCGGAAGCAAAAATACAACATTTACATGAATGAAACTACAACAACATTTGAATAATCTCTACGCATCAGTTCTTCTTTAATCTTTATCATATCATTTATCCTGCATATGAAACTGTGGGCACGTTAGTTTATTCAACCGATGAATATTATACACGGCCATCCTCTCTATGCCAGAAACAGTATAATAATTTTTCATACTTAACAAACACAAACTTGTTCACAAATCAAACTAAGGAGAATATCCTATTGATGTCGTGTTGTGATTGTGCACTTAGTCCCTAATGCAGTTATTTATATTTTATGACACTAATGCGCACTTGTTCGGATTTTATGCATCCCATACTATATAGGTCCGAGGGCAAGCCCTTAATCGTTCTTCATCTTGTAGGGTTCAATCTCTCGTCATGACTTAATCTACTATTGTAACTACGATAAGTATCCTAGATGTTCTGTGAGTACGAGCTCATGTACAGACAACCTGGAGGGGAATCACACGTCACGTCACGATGCATCGTGAAGACAACCCATGGACAATTTAGCCTCCGTCATGGCACACGATCCTCTCGCAATCACCAAACACCCCACAAGCATCACCAAGATCCTGATAATTCCGGAGTAGTGTCCACGTCATGTCACGACGCATCGTGAAGACAAACTGTGAATCACACCCACATCGTAGACTCGAGGCCCTCATACTTGTGTTTTTTTCTCACTTTCATCACATCTTCACTATGTACTAGTCCTTAATTTAATGAAATCATGAACAAAATCAATCTCTTAGGGTCAGCACTCTCACTAATACCGGTCTTATTTCTTTCATTTCACCATGACCCAAACTTGGCCTTTTCATATCAATTATCATATCTCATATCTTTCAATTGCCGGTGTGAGTCTTGGCTATACCCTAATTCTCAATTTCAATTCACAATTACGATGTTGAGTTATAATACTCAAAAATCTCTTTTCCATTTAAAAAATGATTTCTAATCTTTTCCATGAATCAAAACCTCATACATATAGTTCAATTATAAATCATGCATTTCATACCCAACAACTATTTCCATATTAATTAACTCAACTATTCACCAAGTCCTAATCACCACGTACTACTCATTTGGCAAAATAAAACTCATACAAGTCGATTTTATGCTTTATTTCCATCAATCTTTCTTTTTAACATTTATACTAATCACCTCATGAAATTACATATTTTTATGAAATTTATAAAGGTAAGAAACAATAGTTCGAATACAATTTCAACTCAAAAATACACTTTATTTTAGTCCAATAACTTCCAATTAATTTTCATAGGTTGTGTATGTTTTTAGAATAATAAAGATATTTTTTCAAAATTTTTGTAAGTCAAGAAAGTCCCAAAAAAATCAAATTGTCAAAAAAAAATAAAAATTTGCTATAACCAGAATCGAACCAGCAACCTTGAAGAAGACTGCCCCACGCGCCGACCACTAGGCCAAAGCGCGCTTGCGATATAAAGGGGAGTCAGAAAGCCATATACTCTCGGTTTCGGTCTCGGATTATTTAAACCAACACACAAAAAGAGTGAGTGCAGGGTATCGAACTAGTGACCCCAGAGACGCGCCCACGCTACAGTAGCGCCAAAGCTGACTCGCCGACCACTTGAGCTACGAGCTCAAGTTGTCACAACTACAACTCGAAATCCATTTACCTCAACTCTCTGTTTTATTAAACATTTTTATGTTCAAAAGCTCTTATCTTCATTTTACTTGCACATACTGTTACGAAAATCTCCAGAATACTGATTTTATCTCGAATCAACACTCTAGGATTTTTAAAATAATTTTTTGACATTAAAACATATATTTCTTATGGCAAATACAAATTCTTATGCCTACATATACAACATTTCAAGATAGTAATTTCTCTACCAAAACAACTCATAATAGAACTATAATTTGCTGTTCTTTTCTTTTATTAACAAACAATGCTCGTGATAAGTTTTATTCTTTAGAATTTGCAACACAATAGTTCATTTAGTGCACAAATCAACAATTCATTCTACTAGCAATTCATAATCGATTTCTACATTATCATGGTCCCAAAATAGCATTTTCATAACTACAAAGCAATATATTTTTATTTTTACTACAATATTAAGATTCATGAAAAATTATCATACAATTCACCAAGCATTTACTAAATCACCTAGCAAGTCCTTTTTCAAGTTAAAATGTATTCTTATTAGTTTCTTTCATGCTAATTATATCATCATTCCTAGCATGGTATCTAGAATTAGAAGTAAGGAAAATCACCCACCTATTATGGAGAGAAAACCACAAAAACGACTCCGAGAATGAAAGAGCTCTTCTCCTCCTAGCTTGAGCTTACTCCAAAGTGTTTCTCCTCCTTGCTTGTAGTGCAACCCGAGCCTCCTTGGATGTGTTGCCGGCCTCCTTTCAAATGCAGCACACTCAACTCTCTCTCTCAATCTTTTATTCTCACTCTCTACTAACACAACATCAACTACTAACAAGTATTTTTTTCACTATAGGTTTGATGAATTAGGCTGGGGGGGGGGGGGGGGGGGGGGGGTATTTATACAAGAATTTGGGGCAAATAGAAGGCTACGATTGATCTAGGAGTTAGTAACCAACCATGATCCCAAAACCACCTCCCACAACTCCACTCTCTTTTTCCCTCCCATTCCTACCCGGCCAACCAATGAGCAAGCACAAAGACACATGCTAGTGCAATGCACGTGTCTCTAAAGCCCCCTATTCTAAAAAGTTGTACATACACACATTATAAAGAGTCTATGAAAATGTCTGCCTCACAAGTTGTGAGGATTAAAAGAGAAAATAAATTGATGAGCTTTTATTTAGTGGGCCAAAATAGTTTACATTTAAAATAAATTAGATTGGGCTCAAAATAAATTAGATTGGGCTTTTATCAAAATAGGCTTTAACAAAAACAATAGAAAAGACATATATATATATATATATATATATATATATATATATATATATATATATATATATATATACACTCATTTGTTTATGTAATGAAAAATAACTTTATAAAAATAGAATTTATACAAACAAGATTTGCACGTGCACAATACGTACAATTTAATAATACAAAAATAATAATTCTCATAAATGAAAAATCAGGGTATTACAAAGCCGGGGCGGGCGTGCGTGTGTGTGTTTGTAACTTTGGCTAGGTCCTCTCTCTACTACACGTTAGTGGTAACCTCAGGACTACACCCTTTAGTCCATTTCTTTAGTTTATATACTAGAGAAATCTTTCTCAACTTTCGATGTGGGACTATCCATTTTCTCCAAATTCTCAAGTTAGTACATTTCGAGTACCCAACTTTGGACCAACATTTCTCATTCATGCGGAATCCATTTTTGGCAAGTGAGTATATTACGGAATAGTACTCGACGAGAGGAACACAATCCAATCACTTTCCGGTACCGCCGGTGGCCGGAGCCCACCAGAATCAGGCCCGAAAAATATGCCAAAAATATTTCCAACAAATACTTGTTGTTTACAATAGAAAATTCTCAGATGAAGTAATTGATACAATAAATTCTGGTTAGGGTCGGGTATTTTCAGAAAGGATGCTTGAATTAGGGTTGGCATTTAGGTCGAACGGGCTGGGCCGGGCCGGACCCGCCCGGGTTCAATGTTGACTTGGGCGGGTTCGGGCCGAGTCGGTTGCTTAACCAGGCCGGGCCGGGTCGAAAAGTAGAAATGGCGATCCGCCCAACCCGTGAACCCTTTCGGGTCCAACCCGGGTCGGTTCGAGTCGGGTCGGATAGCGAGCTGGCCCATTTAGATGGGTTTTTTTACCTTAAAAAAAATAATAAAAATAATAAACCGTAAAAAATGTGATAATAATAATAAGATTGTAAGAGTGAAATTGCCAAAAAAATTTGAAATATTATTCATATGATTTCAAGTTATACAAGTTTCACAATTTCTAATAAGAAATAAAGAATTCACAAATTTGTTTTATAAACATATTTCTTATATACAATTTCAATTTACTTCAATATTTATAATTTGAAATAACAAGCAAAGATCTAATACAATTTTTTTAACTATTTACAATTGTCTTCAAGTTGGTGGCCTTCAATTTGTTGTTGTTGACTTGTTGTTGTTCAGTTGTTGGTATTGCCGTATTGAATTCTTCATTTTGGTTGCCATTGTTGTTGTTTTTCTTCTTCTTCCGGCGAGTTGCTCCCACTTGTGGACGTAGATAATGCTTTTCCTTATGTCCTATCTTCAGCCTTCAGCCAGTTTTCTGTGCAAACGAGCATCTCTAACGAGTCGGGCTTCAAGCGATTCTTGTAATCAGTTAGAACCCTGCCACTTGAAGAAAATGCACTTTCAAAAGCAACTGTAGAGACAGGTGGAGTTAGTAAATCTTTAGCCATATATTTAAGAATACTATAAGTGTGTTCATGGTCTTTCCACCATTGTAAAATATCTAGTGAAGAAGAAGAAGACTCAGAATCTTGTTGGTTATACCAATTTAATTCATTTGGTTGATTAGTCCTAGGTTTTTTGGATTGAATTTGTGCAAGTAAATTAAATGTTCTATCATCAAATTTACCCTTACCCTTACCTTTGGAACTACCAGAAGAAAAACTAACGACAGAAATTGTACTACTAGAAGCAAAAGATCTATCATAATAATTATACAAGTTATTTAATGTAGATTCAAATTTAACTAAGAAAGAAGCGCAATCAATTTCTATTTCTATTTCTACATTTTTCCCAAGTAATGCAAAAACATTTCAATCAAACTCTTCGTACCTTCTAATTTGATACGAAGATCCATAACGGTAGCAACATAAATCAACATAGGAGGAGGATAAAAATACTTCAAAAACTTTTTGTATGCAGGTTTTACAATATCTCCAACAAAAGTATCATTTAACATTTCGTTAAATATTTGCATCATAGTAACTATTGAAATAAAAATGCTACTAGAAGTAGATTCATATGATTTTGAAAATTTTAAAGTTGCGGTTTTAAAAGGTTCTAAAAATCTTTACAAAGATTCGGCATAAAACAAATCGGTGGGAGTCATTTCAAAATTTGGCATATTTTTTGCGATACAAAAATCATTTACAACTGGTTTATATTCGGTAAAAACATGTAGTAAATCAAAAGTAGAGTTCCATCGGTGTTTAACATCCTTTGGAAATCTTCTAAAAGGTACATTTGAAATTCTACACCAATTTTTCCATTCTTGAAATACGCTAGGACTTAATGCAATAAAATGTACACAATTTCTAATTTTAAGTATATATGGATCGACTATTTTTAATGCATCTTAAACACATAAATTTAAAATATGACATGCACATCTAATATGAAAAATATTGTCAAATGGAGGGTTTAATGCGGATTTTAAAGTAGTAATTGCTGCATTGTTGTTAAATGTATTATCAAAACTAATACACATAATTTTATCGCGAATATGAAAAATATCAAAAATTTCTAAAATACGGGTTGCTATTTCAGTGCCACTATGGGAATAGGACAACGCGGCAAGTGATATGATTCTTTTTTGAAGAATCCAATCATTGTCGATCCAATGACAGGTTATTCCCATCATTGGAATATTGTTGACACCCGTCCAACAATCCGAAGTTAAACTAACTCTACAAGTTAAATTCCATAAAATTGCAATCAAAGCGTCCTTCATTTCATTGTACACTTTAAAACAATCCGATTTGCAAGTATTTCTCGGGATTCTTCTAAAATAAGTGTTTAAGGCCGTTTGATTAAAATTTTCCAAGTTCATACTCTCGGGATAGGAAAATGGTAACTCTTCCTTTATTACTAATCGGGCCATTTCCCGACGAACAAGATCGGGATCATAAGGGTGTCTATCAACTAGACCGGTCCTAGGGTTGAATTTTTGTTGGCCTGGTAGGTCAACAAGAAGGCCTTTATAGTTATGTTGGATGTGTCTACTAATTGTACCGGTGCCATCACCCCTCTTGAATTTGTATGCCTTAGAACATGTTTTACAAACTTTCAAACCTATACCCGGATTTTCTTCGTCCGGGATAAAATCGTAAAATTTATGCCAATCACTACTTTTCCCTCTACTTTTCCTACCACTACGGGGTTGTGTTGTTTCGGTTGGTTGTAGCGCTGGTAACGGGTCGGGTCGGATCGGGTACCTCAATACCCAGACCCGAACCCGGTCAATGACGGGTCCAAATTCTGGACCCGGACTTAGACCCATGAAATTCGGGTCCAGGTCCGGTTCCGGTTCCCCACAAAATTTGTTACCCGTTCCCTTTCGGGTCCGGGTCCGGTTCGGGTCTTGTTTCTTATCACGGGTCCGGTTCGGTTCCGGGTCTTTAAAGCACAATACATGAATCTATGATTCAGATGGAGTCTATATAGCTATATCAGTGTTCCAGAATCTCTATTGGCTGATCTAAGACTTACAGAACTATGTAGGGTCTTCTAAAGAGTTGAACACTAAGATGTCAACTTCGCAAGAGTGTTCAGGTATCATATTTGACTCTTTGTTTGTCCAACTCTCTACAAACCTGAAGTGCCTTGGGTGTGGAAATTTTTACCAGGATTTTATATGATCTGATAGATTATTTATACACTTTGAAATGTATAACTGAAATCCACCAGACTTCCCAGCTCATAAACTTGTGGAATTTCAACTTCTCTTTCCTTTTTTTTTCTTTTGCTTGCACCAGAGAAGGAAACCACAGTTCCTTTCTTCTCTGTTTGCCCCATCTCCAATCCTGTTCCATATTTGTTACATAACTGCATTATGTTCACTCTCCCTCCTTTTTCGGGTCTTACATAAATTTGTCCAAGTTTCTTGCAAAGCCCAGTTGTTGCCGCTAAATTCGGTGTGGGGGCAAACAGATAGAATTTGTGAGTTCTTGGAAAACCTGAATAGCAAACACCTAACCTGTTCCGCCGGAGCTTGACCGTTGACTCCCGCCGTTCACCTGCAAGGAAGTGCGAGACACCGGGATTGATCTCGGCGATGCACCCTCCGACGCTCAAGTCAGTAACCAGAAGTGATTATGAAAGAGCGTTTAACTAGAAAAAGATTCATTACCTCTTAGTGGAGATGGGTGTGGGGTATTTATAGTCGCCGTTGGGATCAGATAAGGAATGTGATTCCCGTGATCGGATAAGGCATAAAATCCTCGTAATCAGATTAGGAATGTAATCCCTTAATTCCCGGTGAAAAGATAGATGTGAATCAGAGCCGTTGATTAGGATTAATCAGAAACCCTAATTCTATCTTTTCTGGACTGGGTGTGTTTCGGGTTAGGACCCGTACCCAGTTGAGGTGGATCCGTTCGTGGGTTATTGGGTCGTGAAGAAATACCCAGTTCCCATTTCAGACCCGTTAGTAGGTGAAATTACCGTTTTACTCCTGAGCTTTAAGATTCGTGTCCGATGTGAACGGTCCCGATTTAATCCTATTTTTTGCCATATCACGAGCCCCCCACTCCCGAAGACTGAGTTTGATCAGCCTTTGAGGAGTAGTTTTACTGTTTTAATGGCGTACGGGATTTTATCGGTGTTCTTAAGGGAGTTTGGAATCTTGCTCGGGGTGTAACAGTGTTATTATGGGCTTGTAAAATGCCCAAAAATATTCTCTGAATTTTTGGTGATTTTTTCAGAATTTTCTGAATTTTTGGTGATTTTTCCAGATTTTTCTGAATTTTTTCTCATTTTTTTGAATTTTTTATTCATTTTCCGAATTAAATAATTAATTATCAAAAATATTAAATAATTATTCTAATTAAATAATTATTTTTTCAGAATTTAAAAATAATTTTTTCTGAATTAATAATTATTTTTAGAATTTTTAATTAATTTTTTCGATTTTTTAATTATTTTTTCGGATTTTTTAAATAAAAAAAACAATTAAATAAATAAATAAATAATTTAAATATTACCTGGACACGTGGCAGATTTCTGGCCGTCCATCATAACCAGATGAGCACGCATCGTGAGGTAGATCACGATCTGGACACGTGGCACGTTTCTGGCGGTCCACCATGATCAGATCTGCGCGCATCGTGAGGCAGATCACGATCGGGACACGTGGCGCGTTCCTGAGCGTCGATCGTGTTGCGACGCGAATTTTGAGACGATCGGACGGATCGTGTGCGTCGGCGAGCATTTTCTCCATATACGAGGGTCGGTACTCCGGCACCTCGGCTCGGCACTTCGGCGCGGCACCTCGGATCAGCTGACCATGCCAGATGCCGCCACGTGGCCCTTTTTTTTTTTTTCCCCCTTCTCCCGCTTCGCTTCGCTTCTTCTACTTCATTCTCCACTTCGTTGCTTCTTTCTTCTTTCTCCGCGCTTCTCCTTCATCTTCGTCTCGAAGGAAGCTCCGACGAGGGAGCTTGGAGCTCGACGGTGGAGCTTGGAGAGGTGACGGGTTCGGCTCGGCGACGGAGGGAGTTCGGCGAGAGTGAGAGCTTGGCTCGGTAGGAAGCTTCGACGAAGGTGGCGAGGCGGTGGCTCGTCGAGGAGGATGACGGAGCTTCAACGGTGAGCTTCGACAGGGGAGTTTGGCTCGGCAAGAAGCTTCGACGAAGGTGGCGAGGCGGTGGGATTATCGACGAGCTAGCTCATGGAGGGAGAGGTCGGCGCTTCGGAGCTTCGACAGGTGGAGTTCGGCTCGGCATGGCGAGTCGACGCTTCGGTGCTTGACGAGGTAGAGAGCTGGAGCTCGGAGGTTGAGAGGAGTGTGGAGCAGCGAAGCTTGGCACTGTGGAGAATTGGGTTCGAGCTTGGGGATGAAGCTCGACGGCGGAATGGAGCTTGGAGGTGAGAGCTCGGAGCGGTGGAGAGCTCGGCACTTGGAGTTGGAGCTTGGAGGTGAGAGCTCGTGGAGCTCGTCGTACGTGGAGCTCGGGAGAACTCCGACGATGAGTCCGGAGCTTGGACGAAGAGCTCGGCATGGCGAGGAGTTGGAGTAGAGTTGGGAGTTCGATGCTTCGGCATATTTGAATGGAGCTCTTCGGCGGGGGAGCTCGGCACATTTACTCAGCAAGAAGCTTCGACGAAGGTGGCGAGGAGCAGCTTGTGGAGCTCGTCGTGTGCGGAGCTCGGGAGAACGGGCTCGACGAATGGGTTCGGAGCTTGGGCGAAGAGCTCGGCGAATGGGCGAGCATGGAGGTCGACGGCGGAGCTCGACGGAGGTGGATGCGTGAGCTCGGCTCGGTGGACTGTGGGGGAGCTCGGCAATGGAGAGGGAGCTCGGGGTGACGGAGCTTTTGGAGTTGGTTTTTCACTTTGTTTTTGTTTTGGCGGGAGAGTGGAGAAGAAGAAGGGAAGCTGAAGTGGGTTTAGGTGTTCGGATCCTTAACGGGTCGAACCCCGGCCCACGTGCCCCTTTTTTTTTTTTTTTTCTTTATTCTTTTTCTCTCTCTCTCTCTCTCCTCTTCTTCCTTTTTCGGAAAATCTGAGCACCTCGGATCTGCTTCTTGTTCGGCCAATCCGAGCACGGATTTTGAGGAGATTTTTTTTTTCACTTTGCTGTTCGGTAGGTCGGTAGCTCGGATTTGAGATCCGAGCTACGTGGCTCAATCTGAACGGTTGATCACGATCGTGGCGCGAATCACGAGACAAGATGCACGAGTTTCGAGAAAACGTTATCTTGTCGTTTTGTGGTGACGTGGCGAGATCTGAGACGTTCATCATGTTTTAGCACGAATTTTGAGACGATCCGACGGTGAGATGGGTTCGGTCGAATTTTCCTCCATATACGAGGGTCGGTACCCCGGCACCTCGGATCAGCACCTCGGATCGGCACCCCGGATCGGCACCTCGGATCATTGAGATGATGCCACGTGGCCCTTTTTTCTCTTTTTTTTTTCTTTTTTTTTTTCCGCTGCTGTTCATTCTTCTCCTCTGCTTCTTCTTTTCTCCTCTGCTTCTTCTTCTTTTCGTCTCGTCTCCTACCTCGACTCTACTTCTTTTCCTTCGTGTCAACTCGAGCTAGAGGACAGAGGGGAGCTTCGGCGTGTTGACGAAGGGGATGGGCGAGGAGCTTCGGTGCAGTGAAGGGGAGAAGAAGTGGAAGGGGAGGAGAGACAATTGGGTTTTCTCCTCTGCCTTGTTCTTCCACACAGTGGAGAAGAGGAGAAGAGGAAGGGGAGGAGAGACAATTGGGTTCTCTCCTCTGCCTTGTTCTTCCGCACAGTGGAGAAGAGGAGAAGTGTTGGGGGAGAAGGAGAAGAATGAAGGAGCTAAGAAGGGTATGGGTCGGACCGTGGGTATCGGATCCGACCCCGACCGTTAGCCTCTTTTTCTTTCTTCCTCTTCATCTGCTTGCTTTGTTCGGCGAATCCGAGCACGGATTTTGAGGTACATTTTTCACCGCTCCGCAGTTTGGTAGATTGGCAGATCCAAGCTACGCGGCTCAATCTGGACGGTTAATCACGATCGTGGCGCGAATCACGAGACAAGAGGCACGAGTTTCGAGAAAACGTTATCTTGTCGTTTAGTGGACGTGGCAGCATCTGGGCCGTCCATCATGACGAGCGCGCTTTTTTATAAGATCCAACGGTTGATATGGGTCGGCCAGTTTTTTCGCCATATACGAGGGTCGGTACCCCGGCACCTCGGCTCGGCGCGTCAGGGCTGTTTGGCCGAGGTGCTGAGTTGGACGTTTTGAGGGAAGTATCTCTTGAGGGTCCTCCCCTGTGCCCAGTAGCTCGGTTGCTTGGCTGAGCTGTTCGGTAGCTCGACCGGGCGAGCCGGTGGTAGGCGTCTCGGAAGATACGCGTGGCCGGATCTGGGCCGTTCATCATGGCGCGCATCACGAGGATTGGGTTCAGATCACGAGAAAATGTTATCTTGTCGTTTTGTGAGCGTGGCACGATCTGAACCGTCCATCGAATTCTGACGCGAATTTTGGAGAGATCCGACGGTGACTTCGCCTCGGGATGATTTTTTGCCATATACGAGGGTCGGTACCCCGGTACCTCGGCTCGGCGCGTCAGTAGTTCACCCTCTGCCCGTAGTAGCTCGGAGAAGAGGAGAAGAGGAAGGGGAGGAGAGGCATCTGGGTTCTCTCCTCTGCCTTGTTCTCTCGCATAGTGGAGAAGCGGTGCTGGGAAGATCCTCGTAAGAGCAATGGGAAGACCCATTCTGTGAAGTGAGTGCAAGGAGCAACTCTAGGGGAGAGTTGTGCTCCGATCTCGTCGAGAAGAGCTATTTGAGAGACAAGTTTGAGGAGGAACTCTAGGAGAAAGTTGTGCTCCGAACTTGTGGAGAAGAGCTCCGCTTTGGAGGCGAGCGGAGTGAAGGGCTCAACTTGTAGAAGAGCCATCTGGACGGCTGATCGCGATCGTGGCGCGAATCACGAGGCAAGAAGCACGAGTTTCGAGAAAACGTTATCTTGTCGTCTTGCGGTGACGTGGTGCGATCTGATCCGTCCATCACGCTTGAGTGTGAATTTTGAGATGATCCAACGGTTAGATGGGGTCGGCCGAATTTTTCTCCATATACGAGGGTCGGTACCCCGGCACCTCGGATCGGATCGGCTTCTTCCTTGTTTGCTCGGCTCGGTAACTCAGTAGTTCACCTTCTGCCCGAAGTAGCTCGGTGTAGTAGAGCTCGGAGTTCGGACGGCTCGAGCGTGAGGAGAAGCTCGGTGAGTTGATGAAGGGGATGGGTCGATGAAGCTCTACTCCTCGGCTCGGGAGGATGGGTCGGCATATGGGAGAGGTGAGGGGCTCTGAAGCTCTGCCTTTATTCTGTTTGGTTTTGGAGATTTTTGAAGAGGAGCTCCACTCCTAGGAGAAGAGGTGCTAGGAAGACCCATTCTCTGAAGTGGGTGCAAGGAGCAACTCTAGGGGAGAGTTGTGCTCCGATCTCGTCGAGAAGAGCTATTTGAGAGACAGGTTTGAGGAGGAACTCTAGGAGAAAGTTGTGCTCCGAACTTGTGGAGAAGAGCTCCGCTTTGGAGGCGAGCGGAGTGAAGGGCTCGACTTGTAGAAGAGCCATCTGGACGGCTGATCGCGATCGTGGCGCGAATCACGAGGCAAGAAGCACGAGTTTTGAAAAAACGTTATCTTGTCGTTTTGCGATGACGTGGTGCGATCTGATCCGTCCATCACGCTTGAGTGTGAATTTTGAGATGATCCAACGGTTAGATGGGGTCGGCCGAATTTTTCTCCATATACGAGGGTCGGTACCCCGGCACCTCGGATCGGATCGGCTTCTTCCTTGTTTGCTCGGCTCGGTAACTCAGTAGTTCACCTTCTGCCCGAAGTAGCTCGGTGTAGTAGAGCTCGGAGTTCGGACGGCTCGAGCGTGAGGAGAAGCTCGGTGAGTTGATGAAGGGGATGGGTCGATGAAGCTCTACTCCTCGGCTCGGGAGGATGGGTCGGCATATGGGAGAGGTGAGGGGCTCTGAAGCTCTGCCTTTATTCTGTTTGGTTTTGGAGATTTTTGAAGAGGAGCTCCACTCCTAGGAGAAGAGGTGCTAGGAAGAGGTGCTGGGAAGACCCATTCTCTGAAGTGGGTGCAAGGAGCAACTCTAGGGGAGAGTTGTGAGGAGCAACTCTTTGAGAAGAGCTCCGCTTTGGAGGCGAGCGGAGTGAAGGGCTCGACTTGTAGAAGAGCCGACTGGAAGAGGAGTTTGAGGAGCGACTCTAGGAGAGAGTTTTAGCTCCGAACTCGTTTGAGAAGAGGTCCGCCTTGGAGGTGAGAAGAGTGAAGAGCTCGACTTGTAGAAGAGCAAGAAGTGTTGGGTACTTTTGGCGGGAAGACTGAAGAAGGAGAAGAATGAAGGAGCTAAGAAGGGTATGGGTCGGACCGATGGTATTGGATCCAACCCTGACCCGTTAGCCTCTTTTTCTTCTTGTTCTTCATCTGCTTAGCTGCTCGGTAGATGCATCTTGTTCGGCAGTTCCGAGCACGGATTTTGGGGCACATTTTCCGCCACTTTGCTTCTCGGTAGATGGGTAGCTCAGCTCGGATGGTCGTGGGGGCAGTCCGGAATGGCTATCTTCCTCCGGCCCGTTTAAGGACGAGCCGGTGAAGTAAAGTCGAGCCATAGGACCCCGACCATCGTGAGGTTAGTTTGAGGGATGCAGGAGCAGTTTCGAATGGCGAGCTACTTCTAGTCCACTTAGGAGCGAACTTGCGAAGTAGAATCGAGCCAAGTGTTGGACTCCGATCCATTCAACGGCTGCAGGAGCAATTTCGAACGGCGATCTACTCCTGGCTCGTCTGAGGACGAGCCGAGGAAGAAGAGTCGAGCCGAGTGCTGGACTCCGAACCATTGTGAGGTTAGTTCAAGGGATGCAAGAGCAGTTTCGAATGGCGAGCTACTTCTAGTCCGCTTAGGAGCGAACTTGCGAAGTAGAATCGAGCCAAGTGTTGGACTCCGATCCATTCAACGGCTGCAGGAGCAATTTCGAACGACGATCTACTTCCGGCTCGTCTGTGGGCGAGCCGAGGAAGAAGAGTCGAGCCGAGTGCTGGACTCCGAACCATCGTGTGGTTAGTTTGAGGGATGCAGGAGCAGTTTCGAATGGCGAGCTACTTCTAGTCCGCTTAGGAGCGAACTTGCGAAGTAGAATCGAGCCAAGTGTTGGACTCCGATCCATTCAACGGCTGCAGGAGCAATTTCGAACGGCGATCTACCTCTGGCTCGTCTATGGACGAGCCGAGGAAGAAGAGTCGAGCCGAGTGTTGGACTCCGAACCATCGTGAGGTTAAGGGTTGTGGGAGCAATTCCGAATGGCGAGCTACTTCTAGCTCGCTTAGGAGCGAACTTGCGAAGTAGAATCGAGCCAAGTGTTGGACTCCGAACCCGTTGTGAAGTGCTTAGCAAGTTGTGGGAGCAGCCATGTAGAAGAAGCTGGACTCCGAACCCACCATTTAAGAGAGTCGTGACTCGGAGAGATAGAGAAGCAAGAGCAATAATTTTCAATGAAAAGATGTAAAATTTTATTGAAATAAACTAAGTGGCTGCTCCAATAGGGCGAGCCATTATTACATGCTGTTGGCCGAGTTACAAGCATCGGCCTTATTGAAAATCAGAATCCTACTTCTACAATAAGGTGAGGGCCTCTTGGGAGGAGCTGAGTCTTGAAGCTCGGCGGGCCTTCCTGTTCGTTTGGAAGAGGTGATGGTCAGGGGAGGAGCTCGGCCCCCTCTTTTTGGACGAACTTGATCAGGTGCCCCCGTTGTATGAGTTCTTCGATCTCCTCCTTGAGAGCCCGACAATCATCCGTGTCGTGGCCGTGGTCCCTGTGAAAGCGGCACCACTTATCTTTGTCCCTCTTCTTGCCAGGGGTATTCATTCTTGGGGGAGCGCAGAGTAGTCCTTCCTTGTCCACCTCCATAAGGACTTCTGATATATTAGCAATGAGGGGGGTGAACTTCTCAAACCGAGGAGTCGGGCGGTGCTGGCCATTGCCGTCCTTCTGAAGCTTCTTAGCCTCTTCTTCTTCGGTCAACTTCCGTTTCGTCCCTGAGGTAGACCCTCCGAGGCTTGGAAGGTAGGCGGCCTCTTCGGCACGAATGTACTTGTCACACCTGAGAAGGAGGTCGGCAAAGTTCTGTGGAGGCTTCTTAGCAAGAGAGGAGCGGAGGCTGGAATTGAAGACATTGGATTGGAAGGCGGCCGTTGCGACAGATTGGTCGAGGGAAGCTATAGACCTGGCTTCAGCTGTGAACCTCTTCACATAGTCTCTTAACTTCTCACCTTTCTCTTGCCTGAGCTGGAGGAGTGAGATGCTGGTCTTCTCCGTGCGCCTGCTTCTCACGAAGTGGGTGATGAAGAGTGTTTCGAACTGCTCGAAGGAGAATATGGAAGACGGGGCGAGGCGGGAGTACCATTCCCGAGCCGAGCCCTTGAGAGTAGTAGGGAATGTCTTGCACAGCAGGGCATCGGAAGCTTGGTGGATGAGCATGAGAGTCTTGAAGCTCTCAATGTGATCAACGGGGTCAGTCTCCCCGGTGTAAGTCTCAAATTGGGAAGGTTTGAAGCCGAACGGCACAGGTGCATCCACAATGGTTCGGGAGAAAGGGGGTCGAGTAGGACGTAGGGTCCTCCCCCTAAGCTCTTCTTCTCGACCTATCTGACCCAGGCACCTCTCTACCTCATGAAGACGGCGATACATGGCATCGTCCCTCAGACGGTAATCAGCCGAGCCTCTAGACTCGTCTTCGTAGGAGGGAGAGCGAGGGCTGCGGCGATGGTAACTTCGGGAGCGACGAGGACTTGGGGTACGCCGGGAGTTGGTAGGAGCGGGACGAGGAGATGGGGACCGTTGGCGAGGGCTTCGGACTGGAGGAGGGGACGGGGCCTTCGGCTCGTTAGGGTTTTGACGGAGGTTGAGTGCCTGTTGTACCATTGCTTGGAACTGCTGGAACTCGGCGCGGGTGATTGGTGCCTCATTGTTCCTGGGCTGTTGCCGATCTGCGGGGGAGTGCCTCCTTCTGTAATGCTCGGGGGACTCCCTCCTTCCTCTTCGGACAGGGGATCTTCTGTAGCCTCGGCGGTGAGGGGATCGCTCACCCGGACGTTGTTGGCGGGAGGCTCCCTCTCGGGCCCGCTTCTCGTCCAGATGGTGGCGTAAGTCCTCCACCCTCTGCCGGTTTTGAGGATTATGAGAGGCCATGGAATCCGTAGAGGCTTTGTGTATGGAGACGCGGTCTTGATGGAGAGGTTGCTTCATGCGGGAGCCCCCCGCACCGGCATTCTGAGGACCGGTGGGACCCTTGGGGGGTTCCTGATTCTGAAGAGGAGGCTGATCTTGTTGAAGAGGGTCCTCCACTTGAGGCGGGGGTTGTCCCTACTGCGGAACGGGTTGGACGGGGACTACCTCTTGCTGATCGGCAGGGTTGGGCCCGCGGTTGGACCCTCTGGACCTGACTTTTCTCGGAGGCATGGCTGGAGAAGATCGGACCAACGGGAAGAGGGGCTGCTATTCGTTTGGTTTTCCCACAGACGGCGCCAATCTGTTGCCGCTAAATTCGGTGTGGGGACAAACAGATAGAATTTGTGAGTTCTTGGAAAACCTGAATAGCAAACACCTAACCTGTTCCGCCGGAGCTTGACCGTTGACTCCCGCCGTTCACCTGCAAGGAAGTGCGAGACACCGGGGTTGATCCCGGCGACGCACCCTCCGACGCTCAAGTCAGTAACCAGAAGTGATTATGAAAGAGCGTTTAACTAGAAAAAGATTCATTACCTCTTAGTGGAGATGGGTGTGGGGTATTTATAGTCGCCGTTGGGATCAGATAAGGAATGTGATTCCCGTGATCGGATAAGGCATAAAATCCTCGTAATCAGATTAGGAATGTAATCTCTTAATTCCCGGTGAAAAGATAGATGTGAATCAGAGCCGTTGATTAGGATTAATCAGAAACCCTAATTCTATCTTTTTTGGACTGGGTGTGTTTCGGGTTAGGACCCGTACCCAGTTGAGGTAGATCCGTTCGTGGGTTATTGGGTCGTGAAGAAATACCCAGTTCCCATTTCAGACCCGTTAGTAGGTGAAATTACCGTTTTACCCCTGAGCTTTAAGATTCGTGTCCGATGTGAACGGTCCCGATTTAATCCTATTTTTAGCCATATCACCAGTGAAGCTGCTCTAATGCTTCACTGATTTGTAATTGGTTTTTTGCAGCTCTTTGTAAAAAAGACAGCAAGGTGCTTATGTTCTTCACACAGAAACCTCAACATCGTAAGCTTCTGGTTCTGCAGTCGTTTGCCATCATTTATTTCAGTTGAAGCTGCTTTAATGCTTGCATTGCTACAGGTTGTCCGATTCCTGTTGCAGATGACCCAGATATGGTAGCCATTCCAGAGAAGACTCCTGATAGACTTCCAAAAAAGTTGACGTATATATCAGTTTATGCAGGTACATAGCATGTAGGACACCGGAAAAAGGAAAAAACTTTAACTCTAACAAATTATTTAGGTCATTATTTGATGGCAAAGGGTGTATTTGTATTACGGGTAACGGGTCGGGTCCGGGTCGGGTCCGCTAATATTTTGTATTAATTCTTTAATGCGGGTCCGGGTTCGGGTCCGGGTCGGGTCTAATTTTAGTGGACCCGGACCCGACCCAAAATTTCAACGGGTATGTTTTTTGGACCCGTACTCTACCCAAATTAGATCGGGTCGATTCCGGTCCAACGTCGGATCCGGGTCGGGTCCGGGTTTCCGGTTATAATACCAGTGCTAGTTGGTTGTTGTTGTTCTTCTTCTTCTTCTAATTGTATGTCTCCTACAACCTCATCGTGTGTACCCCATTGTTGGGTAGGAGGATCATGGTACTCTTCGGCGGGCTCACTAATTGGGATAATTGGTGGCCTACGGGAAGTGCCGGTAGAATCTTGCCCACTTTGGCTACGACCGTAAAAAAAACTACACAATGTAGGAGTGATGAGTTAAAAAAAAATCTAGAAAACAAGAGGGTTGAGATAGAGAAAATCAAAAAACCAACAAACGGTTAAGATACGAAAAATTATAACTACAACAAAAATAAAATAAGAAGAAGAGAGGTATGAAATTTTGATACCGTTCACCGTGAATACGCGTATATAAAAAAATCCGTGAAAATAAGAATAGAAGTAGAAGTGGAAATCCTCAAATCCGGAATTGAAGAGTTGAGGAGAGCTTGTAGGAGAGTTGAAGACTTGATCACTTGGAGTTGGACGAGAGTTGAGGAGTTGAAGACGTTGTTGAATTTTGATTTCGATACGATTGGAATTTGATCGTGTATATGCCTTAAACACTTGTTTGTTCAATACTTTAATTGTTCACAAATTGCTTAGAAATGAGTAATAACAGTAGAGAGAGTAAGAGTGTAAGGTAAGATATTTTTATGGGATTTTGGGGGGTATTTATAAGGTTAAAAAAAAATTTAAAAAAACAAAAAAAAACAGCAAAACAGCTCTAAGAGCCGTTGCTGCTGTCTCTGGTGTATAGTGCCCAACCCAACGGCACGCTGACCCGCTGGTCAACGGTCGACCCGTGGCAGGTTGAACGTTTGACCCGTTCGGGTCAAACGGTTCGCAACCTGCGGGTTGACCCGCGGGTTGGCGGGCGGGTCGGCGGTTGACCCGGACCACTTGCCATCCCTAGCCTGAATGTACATTTAGACGGGTCCACAACTGAGTCTTTCCGGGTCCAAATGATGGGAACAATACCCTGCCCGTCTAAAATTAAATCGGGTCCGGGTCCACTTCGGGTCGAGTTGGATCTGCGAAAATATATTTGGATCTGTAATGACCCGTCAACCCAAAACATAGCCCGAATTCGACATCCTATTTAAAACCCTAATAAAAAAAACCCACCAACAAAAAGGGAGGAGACTCGCAGCCGCCCCCTTTCCAACCCTCCGTCGAGCGGACTCGAGAAACGAAGGAGAAGGTGCTGATTCGATCCCCGAACCCGATCCCAACTTCTCCATCTCGGGTTGTTCTCTTCTTCCCCATTAATATCTCTTCATTCTTTTAACCATTTTACTTTAAATTGAATTGATGCTGAATCAATCATGATATTTGAATGGGTAGAAAATAAGTGACAATCTTAACCATTTTACTTTTCACCTTTTACCAGATAATCACTTTTTTTTAATAAAAAAAATAATTTTTTATTTGAATGTTATGTTTAGGTAAACATAAATTTAATTGAATCGATGCTTCTTCCCAGACGATTGAACGTTAGTAGTTTTTTTTTTTCCTAGGTATTTCTAATATATCTATTTCTCGATATCTAGTTGCACGAATTATTGAACACTTTAAATGGGTTCCTAGACATGTACACGATGCTAGCACTTTAGCAATACGTGTCCGACTTGTCAAATTGAGGCTGTGGTCAAAACTTTGCATCGTTTTTGTTAGGAGAGAGAGAGAGAAGACACGTTGAAGAGGTCATGAAGAATGGCTTTGAATGGGACAATAAACAATACGATCTAGCTCAGCAGTTGGATGTAAATACAATAGTACATTCTTACTTATAAATCAAACATTCAACCAGTCACTTGTGTGATCAACTTTTATATCAGAAATGAACATTTTATACGTACACTTACATTTACAGCACATGCATATCGATGGCCCATTTCCTAATATTAAAAAAAAATTGCTATGTCTTAGTGTCTGTGTCAAATCTGTGCCTTGTGTCTGTATGGCCTAACAATTATAATCAGCTCTAAAGCACGGGATCCCATCAGAACTTCGAAGTTAAGCGAGCTTGGACGATAGTAGTACTAGAATGGGTGTGCTCTTGCGAAGTCCCATGTTGTACCCCTATCTTTTAAAAAACTCCACCTTTTCTTCCACACAAAAAAAAAAAAACTATAGCTGCTTTGTGCTTTTACTTGTCTTTCCTTGCTTTTAACTTTCATTTAACACGTTGATATGTTTTTCTTCCACTTTGTTTCAAAATGGACATGATTCTTCAGTTAAACTTTCCTGTCTGCTCAGGGAAGGGCTTCCATATGGCGAGGGGGGGGCATCCTTTCATTTTTATTGAATAATAAATATCATAATAGTAAATGTGGTGCTAGTTTATTTTGATTTGATTGCCGATGATTCTTTTGTTCTATATTTTGATAGTAGGTTAGAATGAACTAATAGTTCATTATGTTTAAATTGTTTTTTAAATACTAGACTATATTGAGACTGAAGTAACAATGAATAGATCTTGTACTATAGAGAAGAAAGTGATATTTTGACGCCATGTTCTCATATTTATATAGTAGCATTTTATTTCTAATTTTGTTTGCTTCATACTGACGAATTTTAGGGGGGAAACATATAATACCGGTACACATCAATAAATAACGTTGTTTGCTTTATAGTTACTCTATGTTTGTCAGTTGCTATATAATTAGTTTTTGTACAACAAATTACACAGAAATTTAAACAATAATCAATTAATGGATATGAAAAAAAGTTGCAGGATAAATATAAATATATATTTCTTATAATTTTTCCTTCTTTCATATTTGCAGGTCAAATATCTTTATCTTTTAGTATAATTCTGAGAAGATGGTGCAGTATAACTTCAAGGGGATTACTGCAGTTCCACCATCCAAGGACTTCATTGACATTATTCTCTCTCGTACGCAACGACAAACTCCAACTGTTGTTCACAAAGGATATGCTATTAACCGTATCCGCGGGTTTTACATGAGGAAAGTAAGATATACTCAAGAAAATTTCAGTGATAAGCTTTCTGCCATCATCGACGAGTTCCCTCGTTTGGAACAAATTCATCCATTCTATGGTGATCTCCTCCATGTCCTTTACAACAAGGACCATTACAAGCTTGCTCTTGGCCAAGTCAACACAGCAAAAAATCTCATCGGAAAGATTTCTAAAGATTATGTGAAGCTTCTTAAGTATGGTGATTCTCTCTATCGATGCAAGTGCTTGAAGATTGTAGCTCTTGGCCGTATGGCTACAGTGATAAAACGCATTGGCCCTAGCTTGGCATATTTGGAGCAGATACGACAACACATGGCGAGGCTTCCTTCCATTGACCCTAACGAGCGCACAGTTCTCATATGCGGGTATCCAAATGTGGGTAAGAGCTCCTTTATGAATAAGATCACAAATGCTGATGTCGATGTCCAGCCATATGCTTTCACCACCAAGTCTCTTTTTGTGGGCCACACTGACTACAAATACTTGCGCTACCAAGTGATTGACACTCCTGGGATTCTAGACCGTCCATTTGAAGACAGGAACATCATTGAGATGTGCAGCATTACAGCTTTGGCTCATCTAAGGGCTGCTGTGCTCTTCTTTCTCGACATCTCAGGTTCTTGTGGCTACACAGTGGCTCAACAGGCTGCTCTATTTCACAGTATTAAGTCGTTATTCATGAACAAGCCACTCATCATTGTCTGTAATAAGACTGATCTACAACCATTTGATACTCTTCCCGAGGAGGAGAAGAAGCTGATTGCAGAAATGAAGGCTGAGGCGGCAAAGACTAAAATTATGAGTGATGGAGAGCTAAGTGATGATGAAGTGTTACTTCCTATGAGCACTTTGAATGATGATGGTGTGATTACTGTGAAGAATACCGCATGTGGCAGGCTTTTGGATGAGAGGGTGCAGGTAAAGATGACTTCAAAAAGGATGAATGACTGCTTGAACAGGTTTCATGTTGCTCAGCCGAAGGTTCGGGACAATAAGGAGCGACCAGTTTGCATCCCACATGCAGTGCTTGAAGCTCGTCCACAGAAGAGTGTGGAAAAGGAGAAGAAGCTAGAGAGAGATTTGGAGGAAGAGAATGGTGGGGCTGGTGTCTACTCTGCTAGCCTGAAGAAGCATTATATTCTAGCCAGTGACGAGTGGAAGGAGGACATAATACCCGAGATATTAGATGGTCACAATGTGTATGACTTTGTCGATTCTGATATTTTGCATAGGTTGAAGGAGTTGGAAAGAGAAGAAGGGTTCCGTCTGACAACAGAGCAGGAGCAAGTCGACTTTGAAATGGATTTGATGGAACTGACTCCTGAAGAGAAAGAGGCTTTGGCTGCAATCCGGAAAAAGAAGGGCTTGCTGATTCAGAAGCATAGAATCAAGAAGAGTACTGCTGAGAACAGACCTATTGTTCCAAGAAAATTTGATAAGGACAGGGAATATACATCAGAGAGGATGGGGAGACAGCTTTCTTCTCTTGGGTTGGACCCATCTGCTTCCATTGATCGCATCCGTGGTAGGTCTCAATCTAGGAAAGGTCGTAAAAGAGACATCTCATCAGTTAGAGATGGTGGTGAAGGTGGAGAAGCTATGGATGTTGATGGTGGTGATGGCTCCAACAAGAAGATGCGGTTGAGGTCAAGGTTGAGGTCACTGTCAATGTTGAGGTCCAGATCCACTTCAAGACCACCAGGTGAAGTTGTGCCTGGTGAAGGATTCAAGGACTCAGCTCAAAAGCTAAAGGCACTTAAGATTGCGAGGAAGTCTACGAAGATGAGGAACCGGGATGCTCGGAAAGGAGAGGCTGATAGAGTCATTCCTACTCTTAAACCAAAGCATCTGTATTCAGGGAAGCGGTCCAGTGGGAAGACAAATCGGCGTTAAGGTATATTTAAGTTTCGGTGTTTAAATTTTCTGTAGGTCTTGTGACATGTATTGCATCCCTTGGTTTGATTCTCTCTCTGTTATATTTGCAGGCATCTTTTTCATCACAAAATTACTACTTTTTGGAGCATTTGAGAGATCAATATCTGAAGGAACTAGTTTTGTGGGTTTTTTTTTTTTTTGAGGGGAAGTTCTGTGGTACTGTTACTATTACTGTTTTTTGTTTTCTTTTTTCTAAACTCTCTCAAGAAACTTTACTAGCTTGCGGTTGAGTTCTTTTGTAATAGATTTCCGGAATAGTTAGCTTGAAACTGATTTATATCAGTTCGCTGTTTTGTTTATTTTTAATCACTGTTATTAATCATGGATTGTCTTCTTAGTTTGTCTCTGCAATTGAATTCTTCATGACCTTATGTTTACCGTGTCTGTATTTAGAAGGTCGCTTTTTCAATTTGTTATATTTGCCTTGCTGTTCTTCTCGATTGCTGCATCAGTGAAACACTGGTCCTGAATAGCTTGTGGAGATATGAACTGCTGCTGGTTTTAAGTTCATGATGCAGCTTTTGTTGTGAAGTTGAGTATTTTTTGAGCTGTTTTGTTTATTTGTAATCACTGCTATTAATCAGGGATTGGCTTCTTAGGTTTGTTCTCAGTAGTTTAGAGACCTGCCTTTTGAGTTTCTCATCTCTCTCTCCTGCTGTGCTTCTGGATTGCTGCATCTGTGAGACTCACCCTGAATAGCATGTGGAGATTGTTACTACTGCTGATGTATAAGTTCATGATGCATCCTTCGTGTAACAAAAATGTGACCCCCCCCCAAAAACAAGATTTTATTTTTTGGATCTTGTAAGGGGCATGTTTTTCAAAGCTCACACTCAGCGCAGTCTTCTCCTATATTTGTTTCTCATCCAAGGCATAGCTTTCGTTGACTCCCGCTGATTTACGGGACTGATTCTTTCCTTTCTGCCTTCCTATAAGATCTTTAAGTTATACTCACTTTCTTTCCCTTTTCCCTTGAAAAAACCAAGCTTGTGTATACACAATGCTGCAGCTTTTTATTTGCTGTTGCAGTCCCCTACGCCTGGAAGTTATAATTTCATTTTATCTTATTTTAGTTTCTAATTTATTTATTTATTTTTATTGTAAAGTGGTTTTGGGTGAACAGCTTGTACTTCTCAATCTCTACTATTTTAATGGGAGAGCTGGGGTTTGTAACAAACAAATCTTGACTTTGTAACTATACAAATACGTATAATTATATTCAACAAATATAAATGTGCACCGCACGTGTAGCCCAAATCAAAACATTCAAATGTAAACTTTTTTTTTCTTATTCAATATGTATTCATTTAATTTGATGACTTTATTTTTTAAACGTGCATGGCACGTACATTATACTAGTATTTATAATTGGCAGGTGTTTGTTTATCTGTAAGCTGCTATGAATTTGTGATCATATATATATATATATATATATATATATATATATCCTCTTCAGCTTTTTATTGATCCTGGACGTTCCCCAATGCGAGATTAGGTATGTAATCAGTTCAGGCATTACAGGTATCTGTCACAGCATGAGATAGTTGGCTCTGGCTACATTAGAATTTTCTCAAGAGAAAATTGTCAGCGAAAGTTGCCTATGGCCAAAGTGGCTGGGCAATGAACCTCCCTCTTGAGTTGGGCAGATAGGGCACAATAAGGAGAACAGTTACACACAAAAAGCCTGAGCTAGTTAACGTAAATGATGATGAATAGCGCGTTATCACTGACCTGTTTCTGATTGTTTTTTTTTCTTTTCATAAAAGGTTGGCCTTGGTCCCCATGTTTCATTAAAAAAATTAACAAAACAAACAACTGTAAATAAGGTTTATGAAGTTCAGATCCCAACAGGCTGGATTCTGAAATTCATACATCCCAACCAACAAACAAATAATACAGCGAAATCTTATCATACTATCGACCGACTTCACCAGAACCAATTTCTCGTGCCAATTTGAACTCACTCTTTCACTCAGTCCCTCGCTTGTACACCATTTATCATCTTCAACTATCGTACGGTCGCCTGCATCGCCCCAAGCAATGACCCAACCATCAACATAGAGCACCATATGAGAGACACTGAGGCACCCCGCCAATCTGATAACTCCATGTCCAGATTGAGTCCTCGTTCTCTTCCCCTCGCTCAACCCTTGTTGACTCTCACCGCCACTTCACGATGAAGGCAAACAACACACCTGACCCCTCCAAACCCTCTGATATGAGAGAGACCATAAGCATCCCTCCCTTTGACCATACTAGGTCAAAAAAGAACTCAAACTATAAAATTGCATGGCACTCATCGCGCACCCCAACTAGAATACACTTCGCTGATAATTGTAAATCGATTATAATTTGGATATTAGGGGAAAAAAAAATTAGATATTAGGGGTTCCACAACTCAACACGACTTTCAAGCATGAATTCAAAAATCGAATCCCTAACAACAAAACTCCCAAACCCCAAAATTCAAAATCAATTTCGAATACAAAATCAAATTTGAAACTCAGAATCCCCCCCCCCCCCCCCCTTTTCCCTCCCTCCCTCCCTCCCTCCCTCCCGACTCTCTCACCATTCTCCCCCAAATACTTCCACGGCAGCGCCAACACCCCCGACATTCGCCGTGCGCAATCCCACACCGGTGTCTGATCGCTCTCCCGTCGCAAGCCTCGGCATCACCATCATGAACCCCAACTGCGCGCTGCGCTGGTCACCCAGACCTGCCTCCACGCTAGCCACCAGTCAGCACAACCCCTTCCACGGATCGGCCAACCACAAGCAGCGGTGCCTCCGCGCACACTCCCCGTGCGGCATCTTCGACCCCGCCGAAGATGCGGCGCACAACACTTTGACCGCCACTGCACCATCGACGCCAAGCCAAATCTTGGCACCCCCCCCCCCCCCCCCCCCCCCCCCACACACACACACACACACACTTCGACGGGGACCCCAAATGACGGCTGCAACCGCATTTGGCCCATCGGCCCCAAATGACGGTCGGCAAACCGAACCTGTTGCACCCTCGACCCCAATAGACAGCTGCCCAACCACACCCAAATGGCGCCAACCGCCAACCGCCAACCACCCTCTAGACAACCTTGCGGCACCGCCAAACCAAACCCAACCGACCCCGCTGCACCCTCGGGACCAACGCAAATGACACCCAAATGACCTGTTTCTGATTACTGTATTGATTTGAAAAAAGCTCTCAAAGTTTTCTCTGCCTCTGACTGTAGACCAAGTACAACATGGAAACAGAGAGGTTACTATCTAATATGAGAGGGCAGCACTGCAAAGAAACTTACAGACAACGTCAAAACGAACTTTATGGGAGTAACACATCTCTCTGGAGTTTGGGCATCACTTTCTAAGTTAAGCTTTTCATCTCTTTCCTTATTAGTTATTTTCTTATGTAATCTTTCTCTAACTTGTGATGGCAAAAAGATGTTGAAAGTGCTCAGCATTTCTGCAGGGGAGATCAGAAAACATGGTATAGAACCAGAAATTCTTAGTACAGAATTTTTAGCAACCAATAAATCACTACCAATGCTAGACATCAATTGATAGCTTTTCTTATCAATAAT
Source organism: Hemerocallis citrina (assembly GCA_017893485.1). NCBI lineage: Eukaryota > Viridiplantae > Streptophyta > Magnoliopsida > Asparagales > Asphodelaceae > Hemerocallis > Hemerocallis citrina. Next base: position 344,070,648 of record CM030359.1, read on the forward strand.
GCCTATTTGGCACTATCTTCCTTGTAGATATGGAAATCTCGAGTATATTCCATCGTAGCAAGTAAACCCCAACGCCCCAATCCGCGTTCAGGCCTACGGAAAAAGAAAGGGATTTACATAATAGGACTTGATGAGATAAACATTGAGACGGTGCAAATGACGGCGTGTTTTGGGGGGGGGGGGGATTTACCTATAGAATCATCCAACTCAGTGCACAAATAAAGCCAAGAGCAGAGAAAAAACACATTACCAAGTGGAGATTTTGAAAGAGGTATACAAATATAACATTCATAGCTTAAAAAAGTTTTTCACTGAGTTCACTCTTATATTGTAGCATCTAAATAATAAATCCCAAAATGCAAACTTATATAAAGTGATCCAAAAGAAAGGACAGAGAAAGAAAACATGCACCCCGCTTTTAGTAGCAGAAACAGGCACAAATACAAAGCAATAGAAAAGAAAAGGAGAATCTGATAGTCTAAGTAGCCCAAGATCGCAACTGAGGTCATCACTAGATCAACACAAAGATCTCCATCTTTCTTCAAATTTAACAACATTAGTCAAATATGTAAAGAGTGCTTACTCCAGGGCAAAGTAAATCTGAACCTGGTTTTGAAAGCTTTAATGCACGTTTGCACACCACTAACACAGTGCTTTGGCTGGTGATTTTGTTGAAACCTAAAGAAAATGTATTATCAGAAGGAGCTCAGACAGAATATAACGGATTGTAAGATTATGAATATAAAAATTATTTGACCAAAAACATGATTATGATTAACTACCATGTTAGAAACGTATAAAAGAAATATCACTCCCAAATGAATAATTTGCATACTTAACAATGGAATTTTTTAACAAACTATCCCCCTTTTTCTAAATATGTATGAAACTGTCCCCGTTTGAAAATTTAATACCAAAAACTCCCTGTCGGTAACTGAGTTAACGCACCTAGTACTTTTCTTCGCGTTTTCTCAGTTAGCGTGTGTTAGGGGATAACACTTTTCCCCTAAGCAGGGTGTTTGCGAAAAAATCACCAATTTATAGACACGCTAACTCTGTTAGCATGCCTGTTTAAACTGCACGTGCTAACGGGATTAGCGTGATAGGTGGACAATAGGGATGTGGCAAAACACCCCAAGTAATGTGCTAGAAATTTGAGATACTCACACACGTTAACTCAGTTAACGTGCCACTTTTTACCAAGGCCATTAACTGAGTTAACGACTGTTGAGATTTCAAATTTTCCAGAAAGTTGAAACTTTCTGGAAGTTTGAGATACTCACACACGTTAACTCAGTTAACGTGCCTCTTTATACTAAGCGCGTTAACCGGGTTAACGCGTGTCGTTTGGGCTTTTATTAATTAAAGCTCGCTATCTCACTCACATCTCACTTTTCCGTTCTCCGAAAAACTAAATCGAGCGATTTTAACCCAAACCCCCAAATCCTAGTCTTCGATTCCGCCCTCTAAGCATCCCAATCTCTTGAAATTTTCGGTCGAATCTCTTCTTCACTAAAACACTCATCTGAGTATACAATTTCCCCAAAAAATTGTCTATTTAACCCATAAAGGGTTTCCCCCAAATTGTTGAAAGGAAAGGCTCGTGGTGCTTGTCGTCGACTTCTTACTTCCACCTTACAATCGTTTGTAAGTCTTCGTTATTTATGCTATATAATTTTTATGATTTTGGATCTAGGGTTTGATTTGCAATGTTGGAAATTAGAGATTAATTGTTGGAAGTTGTACTCTATTCGAAATGGTGTGATTTGCAATGGTGTGATTTTGGGTCTAGGGTTTGATTTGCAATGGTGTGATTTTGGGTCTAGGGTTTGATTTGAGTGTAGAAGTTGTACTCTATTCCAAATTAATTGTTCGAAATTAGACATTTTTACATTTTGAGTAATAATGTATGATATTTCATTGTTCGAAATTAGACATTGTTAAGTTAAATTTTGAGTAATAGGAGTGTAGAAAGAGAGGACTTTGTATAAGTAATTTATAGCGATTTTAAGTTAAATTTGTTAACATATATTATCTAATATGTAGAATTCAATTTGATATAGGATATGGCACGGATAATGGGTAATCCCGAATAAGGGAGTAGTAGTAGACCTCCAACTACTCGGGAAAATCCACGAACATGTCACGGACAACCTCCCAAAAGAACGCACCTTGGTGGACAGAGACAAACCAATATAAGATTATTTGACATTAATTTCATACGTTTAATTTTAACATCAAGAAAATTATAAATATATATATTGAATTTCAATTTTTTTTGGTATAGGTTGAGGCTGGTACTTCTTCTTCTTCGGCAACTCAAATGGGCCCGCCTCCTCCTCCTCCAAATCAACCTGGTCCTTCCTCTCCATCTAGTCAGCCGGGACCATCTTCTTCCTCATATGTTCCTCCAATGGTTCCCGGTCCGATCGACCCAAAGCTTCTGACTCTACAAAGCAAGCATCGATCAAAAGCTGTTTGGGAGGGAAACTCTTCGGAGTGTAATTTTAGGGGGCACGGCACGTTAGAGATGCATCCCCTTATACATGAGATATTATAGCAATGTGGCTTATACGGCATAGGGTTGATGAGCTCCATTAAGGCGGACCGACCCTTATTAACAGCTCTTCTCAAGAGATGGCGCCCTGAGACGCATAGTTTTCACTTGCCGGCCGGCGAGACGATAGTGACACTGCAAGATGTTGCTGTAATAACGGGTCTGCCAATTGATGGAGAGGCCGTGACTGGCACAATGGACTTTGAGCCTGAGTTCATTATCTACGAGTATCTTGGTGTTGAGGTGGATCGATCAACCCTTGTAGGCAAATCATTGAGGCTGAAATGGTTGAAGGAAAAATTCTCCGGTACGTTGAGTAATGACACTGTTGAGGTGTAATGTTCCCAAACTCCTCCGGAGATTCCGTTCCGTTAATGTACCTACCACTAATAGCCGATCTTAGTACAGTTGGGGGGTATAGTTGGGGGAGTGCTGTGTTGGCCACCTTATATCGCGCATTGTGCAATTGATCTCTTTGTGCAAAGCAAATGAATAGACCAATGTTGATGCTCCAGGTGTGGAGTTGGGAACGACTGCACATCGGCCGTCCCGTTGTGGCGAAGCAGTCACCAAAGTAGTCAAACCTTCCCGAGGACGTGAACATGAGGCCACCTCAAGGTGTGTATTGGACAGGTTCGTTGACGTGGAAGGCGAGCCCAAATAGGTGCCTATCATATTACCGGGATGAGCTTGACCACTTGCAAGATGATTGTGTTAAGTGGCGACCGTATACCGAGGAATGTATAGCGAGATTACCTCCAGTTTGTACATCGGTTCCTCAACTGTGGTTGACAAAAGCACCGCTTATTCACTTTGGTACAGTTGAGGCCTATTTTCCAGATAGAGTACTTCGTCAATTTGGATTGCGTCAGAATATACCGGTCCATCAACCGTACAATGCCGTACACAGTGTCACCGGTATGGGTCGACAAGCAGCTCACGATTGGGTAGCTTCATTACACGTACACGTGGATATTTGGAATCATCGTCTTGATCATGTAATTGCGAATATTCCACCATTCGAAGTGTCGACCCATTTTCGCTTACATGACGTGGTATAGGAGAATGACCTGCCTCTACATTTTCCCAACAAGTCAATTCCCAGGTGGGATCGAAGTACCGACACGTAGACATGCCGGCGATCCAGCAGACACGTACTCTGTTAATCTGCCAATGTTTCAACCGAAGGCACCATTGCTTCGGAGTGTTGTAAGTAGCTTGTTCATATTTACATTGAATTTATTACTACGATTAATTATTCAATTTATTATCACGTTAATTTCATTTTTGTGTAGATGGCCCAAACATGGATTCAAGCAAAAGAATGCGCGAAAGTATTGAAAAGTAACGTAGACCGAACCGTTGAAGGTATTCGCGCGTAAAATTCTTGAGTCATGTCAGTACAAGCAGATCTCATTGGCGAAGGCACCAGAATTGATGCGATCTTGTCCGGTCCCGTGCCTCAAACAGGTCGGCGGAAGACAACGGCTACAAAATTTCGACCACATCCAATTGTACATGAAGAAAGACAGCGAAGAAGAAGGGACCCGTCTCCACCAATCGATGAAATCCAAGAAGAGGAAGAAGAAGAAATAGACGAAGATAATATTCCCCTCTCCGGCTTAACTCAAGCTACCCCAATGCATCCTAAACGAGCAAGGAAACGTCCAAATCTTTTCACCCCCTCGTAAGTAAATTTCTGTTTATGTTTAAGATTTGTGTAATTTGGTAAAATGTTAATGTTTTGGCTGAATTTGTGTATGGTTGGAAGTTTTGTATGTTGGGTAAAATTTGTATGTAAATGTTTTGGTTGAATGTTGGGTAAAATTTGTATGGTTGGGACTCATGAACTCAGAAATTTGAGTATGGTTGGAATTTTTGTGTTTCTCATATTTGAGTTTTGAGGGCAGTTGTGTGTGTTTCAACTGTATGTGTTTCTGTATTTTTGAGTATGGTTGAAATTTGAGCTCATGTGTGAAATTTGAGTTTCTATATGTGTGAAATTTGAGCTCATTTGAGATTGGAGATTGCGTATGTGTGAAATTTGAGCTGTATGTGTGAAATTTGAGCTCATTTGAGATTGGAGATTGAGTATGTGTGAAATTTGAGATTGGAGATTGAGTATGTGTGAAATTTGAGCTGTATGTGTTTGGAGATTCTGTATGTTTGAAATTGGAGATTGGAGTTTTGTGTATTGAGGTATCAGCTTCAGGTTTTTACAAGTCTATTTGCGAAGATTGGTACACACGTTAACTCAGTTAACGCGCCTAGTATGGAGAGGAACGTTAATGCAGTTAACGTGTGTTAGTAAATTCAATTTCTAGAAAGTTGAAACTTTCTGGAAAGTGAAGAATCTCCATAGTCGTTAACTCCTTTCACGGCTTGGTTTTACCAAGGCCGTTAACTGAGTTAACGAGTCTTAGTAACTTCAAATTCCAGAAAGTTTCAACTTTTTGAAAAGTGAAAAATCTCCATAGTCGTAAACTCAGTTAACGACCTTGGATTTACCAAGGCCGCTAACTGAGTTAACGAGTCTTAGTAACTTCAATTTCTAGAAAGTTTCACCTTTCTGGAAAGTGAAGAATCTCCACAGCCGTTAACTCAGTTAATGGCCTTGATTTTACCAAGGCTATTAACTAAGTTAACGAGTCTTAGTAACTTCAATTTCCAGAAAGTTTCAACTTTCTGGAAAGTAAAGAATCTTCACAGTCGTTAACTCAGTTAACGGCCTTGATTTTAAGAAGGTTGTTAACTGAGTTATTCAGCAAGTTTTAATTGAATTTTCTCATCTGCATAGTCGTTAATTTTCAAAATTGTTGGATCTTGTAGGCAAGGCAAGAAACACTAGAGGGGAGTGAATAGTGTTTTATAAAAATAATTGCGGAATTGAACTTTTTCTTCGGTCCAGTCGATTGGGACGATAGTTAAGAAGATTTTATTAAGACGAGTCTAATCAATCGACTTATAGAAGAACTAGTCAACTTACCAGACAAGTTTTCAAAGAGAATGTAGTACGAGTCTGACCAGTCGACTGGCCAGACAAATTTCACAGAGAACTTGAAAAAGCAAGTAAATGAAATGCAAGTTCAGAAAAATACAACCACAGAGTACACACGATGTATCCTGGTTCAGTCCTCCTGACCTACATCCAGTCCCCAAGCAACCCACTTGAGATTTTCTACTATTCTTGAAAAAATACAAGAATACCCTACGGCGTTAAACAACAACCTTGTCCAACCTGTAGTCCTCTCTCACCACTAAAGAAAGCAACCCACTCTTCCACCAAGAGTGAAAACCTGACTCTACACCCTAGAGCCCTACTCTCCAACTGAGAGGAACCACTCTCACAACCCGAGAGTGAAGAACAACAACAAAATGTTTACAATCAACCTATAGCCTTGTTGTGAATGTGATTTTGTGCGTGGCTATTAGGTCAAATTCCGAAATCAGTCTAAAACTAAATCATTGTTATACTAGACTGATTTCAAAGAACAAAAAACTTGGAGGATTTGAAAGCTTGTGAACTTTTGTTCTCTTTTTGAAAATAAGTACTTGAAAGTTTGTAAAAGAGAGTATTGTCTTGTAACTTTTTCCAAGTGATTTCTACACTCTATTTATAGAGTTAGAATCACTGGATGTTGAGAAGCAGTTGTACCAACTGTCAACCAACAGAAATTAAACTTTCGAATTCGAAAAATCAAGTTTTGAAATTAGTAAATTGTCGAAACGACTTGAACAGTCGACTGGATTGCCGTTATGAGTCGACTGGTCAGAGTTTGAATAAGTTCAGACAGTTTCGTACTAGGACAATCGACTGGTGCCTAATGGCGGTCGACTGGTACTTAACAGCTGAGCTTTTTCAATCTTGTTTCGATCTTTTTAAGTTTGAAAAACACTCAATCATTTTAAAGATATGTGTGAGTGTGTGTGACAAGGCTATTACAGAATTCTAAGACTCAAAGAAATAAAAAAAAGTTACAATTGTTACAAGACACTTAATACAACATATTGAAGCATAGGTCTTGTCTTGAGTCTTGAGTCTTGAGATGGAGCTTTAGCCTTCGTCTTTTTCTTTGAAGTTGGCAACCTTGTAGCTTTCTTGATCAATTAGCTATAAAAGCTTTGTTTGTAGCTTTGCTTGATCAACTTGCTTTAAGAACCTTCTAAAGCTTGTTAGAACATTTTGCCTTTGTGTATATCCTATAATATCTAAGAAGTAGCACAACAACTTTGCATTGTGTTGTAATCATCAAAATCAAGAATCAACATTCTTCCTCTTTTTGATGATGACAACACAATAGCTTACAATAATAGAAATAAATATTACAAATGCTCACATGCTCCCCCTATCAAATGTACAACATGCATAGGTGTGAAAACATGCACAAAAACATACACAAAGACATGCACAAAAACATGCACAAAGACATACACAAAGATATGCATCACCAAAACATAACACAAAGCAACATAAACATAACACAAAGCAACATAAAGATGATTATAGCTTATATTTTCTCCCCCTTTGTCATTAACAAAAAAAAATGGAGAAAAAAATAAACCACAAAAATAATACATAGCAAAATGACATTTATATAAAAAAAGAATAGTCTTAGTTCAAACGGTTACATAATAGATAGAAAATGCAAAAATAAGTAGGAAATACATAGAAAAAATATAAAAATAGGAGCAAAGAGAAGTAAAGAACTTCAAGAGATCTTCTGAGAATCACTGAAAATTGAAAGAGATCTTCAATCTGGGTTTCAAAATCCTTGAAATCGCCACGCAACAGCAGCAGCCGACTTGAGAGCTCGGTAAAGAGAGAGAGTTAGGGTAAAAGTGAAAGAATGAGGGTAAAGAGTTGGGGTTTTTACTTTGAATGGACGACTGAGATGAAGGTTAGGGAGTTTCAAAGGCTCGGATCGGTCAAAGGGTAGCAGTAAAGTGAAAAAAAAATCACCCCAAACGATGTGCCAAAATTCGATTTTGAAGAAAAGCTGATTCACGACAGTCGACTGGTATTAAGGGGCAGTCGACTTAGTCGAGAGTCAAAATAGAAAATTGAACATAGCATTAATACAACTGGTCAGTCGACTGGGTAATATGCACAGTCGACTGTCCAGAGCATAAAACTCAGACAAAAATTAGAAAAAGATACTTGGCTATCGACCGAACAATACTTGTAAGTTGACTTACCAGAAAAAATTCAAGAAACATCATGAAAACTACAAATCCCTAGTTCTCTTCTTAAGGTGATAAAGGTGTCTTCCTTAAGAGGTTTTGTAAAAATGTCAGCTACCTGTTTATCAGTAGAAATAAAGTCTAAAAAAATGTCTCCCTTTAAAACATGATCACGTAAAAAATGATGTCGAATATCAATATGTTTCGTACGTGAATGTTGAACCGGATTTTTAGATAAGTTAATGGCACTGGTATTATCACACATTATTGAAGGTTTTTCAATTAAAATACCATAGTCTAATAGGGTTTGTTTCATCCACAAAATTTGGGCACAAGCCAGACTTGCAGCGATATATTTAGCTTCTGTAGTAGATAGGGATACTGAATTTTGCTTCTTACTGCACCAAGAGACTAGTGAATGTCTCAAATAGTGACATGTCCCACTAGTGCTCTTGCGGTCAGTTTTACTACCGACAATATCCGCATCACTATATGACAAAAGTTGAAAGTTATCGGTACGTGGATAAAATAGACCATAATCAGACGTGCCTTTAATATATCTTAAAATGCGTTTCACAGCTTTTAAGTGAGATTCTTTAGGACTTGACTGATATCTAGCACACAAACATACACTAAATATAATGTCCGATCTACTAGCAGTTATATATAAGAGTGAGCCAATAATTCCTCGATAGAGTTTCTGATCGACACTCTTACCTAATTCATCTTTATCAAGGGTAGTGGTAGTAGCCATAGGTGTGATCTTACTACTCGTGCTATCCATGTTAAATCGTTTGAGTAATTCCTTAGCATATTTTCCTTGATTAATAAATATGCCATTATGTGACTGCTTAATTGAGTTCACCCATGTGACTCATCTCAAACTCGTTTTTCATGATGTTAGCAAACTCTTGACATAGATTACTATCAATAGAACCGAAAATTATGTCATCAACATATATTTGTATGATTAAAATATCATTCTTAATTCTTCTAATAAACAAAGTAGTATCTACTTTACCTAAATCAAAACCTGTTTCTAAAAGAAAAGTCTTCAATCGATCATACTTTACCTATTACAAAGAAGTAAAGGCAACTTAGTGTACGCCTCTTCAAATGATCCGAACAACTTCTCAATAGATTTCTGTTTTGCAATCCAAGCCTTTCTATAAGATATCTGATAATTCAATTTAACTTTGACCATCTCAATAATTGCACGCGGTATAATTCCTATCTGAGCCTTCACAATATTCATAATCAAACTACATACAAGTTTAGCGTCAACTTTGCAATGGTCTTGACTCAATGCGGGATTCACACAAGTATGCGGCCTTACTATTTTTTTAACCACAAAACTTGTCCAGGCCTTCGGAACAATTGCACGTAATCGCCACGATAACCACCCTCACTTGGAACCGGTGGGATTTGCACCAACTCCTCAAGTGAACGTTTTCTCGGAGCCAATTTACATTTTACAATAAAGATGGTAGGTGAAGATTTTATTGTGATAAATTCCCGATGTTTGTTGATGGAGTACAACTTTACCGCATGTTGAATTGAATCGTTACTTTGAAACTCTTGCCCAATGTAGAACTCATCTACGGTAGATGAACCGGACGATTCTTGTCGACCATAATTTACTCTCGCACTTTGTGTCATTTCCTCCGTAACATGAGTGTTGACATTATTGAAGCCATCAGTAAAATTCACATCGACATCAATACTCTCATTCATATTAATATTCAAATATTCGTCTACTTCTTCCTCATCCTCATTATGTAATCCCGCTTCAGCTTCATCATCTGTTTCTTCGTCTTCTTCTTCATCATCAACTAAATCAATATTAACGATAGTATTTTCAAATATCCCAAAAAAATTGGTATTCGGAACATAATCATTATCCAAATTTGATTGACCTGGCAATTCAAATTCAGTATGATCCGGGCATGTAGTATTTAAAAAGGTGTGTTCTTGTGAGGACGGAGGGGTTTCTTGGGATGTTTGAACTGGATTCGAAATGATCTTACGGAACGGAAATTCACGAGCGAAGCTTGAACCAGGGTTAGCATATGGTTGGGCATTAATATTTTCAATTTGCTGAATATTGCTCTAGTGCAAACCAGCTAAAATTCGGATCAAGTGTTCTACCAATCATGGACTTCAGAGAGTTGTCGTTTCCTACGGGCACAGTCATAAAATATTGACCATCACCTTTTCCTGCTGCATAACGGGCTAAAATTTTAATCTTCCATCATTCTCTGTCCCAATTAGTGACCTCATAAACCTTCTCTACAAGTTCTTCCATTGTGATTATACGAGGTACCCAAATTATTTTGGGATCAATGGTACTATAAGAACAACCTATTTTTGGGTCACGGATAATCTCACCACCAAAATAAAGCCAAATAGGAAGATAATAATCCATACCTATACATATTTTTTTTTTAAAAAAATTCAATATCTACTATACAAAATGTATTCGATAAGATGATATAATAATCATACCTTCAAATGGATAATCAGAAAACATAAGGAATTTCGAGCTTGAAGAAGACGGGGTAGTGAAGGAGAGCCACTTGATAAAAAATCCGTTATGTTAATCCCCAAACTAACAATACCCCAAACATAGATTTAGGGTTTTCAAAGTGGGAGGATATACGAGTGTCAAAGAAGAAGAAGATGAATGTGAGAGAAGAAGAAGAATATCCCTTTAAGATTTTGTAGAGTAATTTTGGACTAAGATCTACAATTAGGATGCTAGCGTTTTGGAGTTCGGGGAAGAAAGAGGAGAGAGAGAGAGACACTAAAAGTATAATGATGTTACCTATCAGCGTGTCTTATTTAAAACTCACCCAAACGACACACGCTAATCCGGTTAGCGCACCTAGTATAAATAGGCGCGCCAATGGGGTTAGCGTCCCTATACTAGGTTATTTTCAATTGTCCCAACTACAAACGTTAACCCCGTTAACGCAGTAGTTTAAATACTACTGCTAACAGGGTTAAGAGTCTATATTGGATGAGTTTTTCTACAAATTCTTACTCCAGGGGAAAAGTGTTATCCCCTAACCCATGCTAACGGGGTTAACGCTAGGGAAACTACTAGACTCGTTAACCCCGTTAGAGATAGGGATATTTTGGTATCAAATTTTCAAACATGGACAATTTCGTAAAAACTTACAAAAAGTGGGATAGTTTGGTAAAAAAATTCTTAACAATATGTATGAAAACTGACATATATTAGCCACTTAATTACAAACTGACATCAACTAAGTGACTGCTATAGTGTACTTTCCTAGAAAACACCTCGACTTTTTTTCCTAGGTAACAAATTACATCTAACAAGATAACTCTTACCACAACCTCATTGAGTTTCTCTCTCTAGAAAAGTCTAGAGAGAGAGACTAACCCCCAAACCCCCCCCCCCTCAAAAAAAAAAAACAAACCCTAGATCTGAAATAGGTGGGGACCCCGCCCCTCGCATCCCTCCTTCGTCCCTACCTCCCCTCGCTCGCCTCCCTATTGTGCTCTCCCGAGCTTTATAAAGTCGTTTCCCTGTGCTTCAGCCCCCTCCTTCGTCGATGCTGCACCCTCAGCCAGCACCACGGCGATAGCAGCGTAACGCTCACGAACACGCGCTCAGGCCCAGATCCGGTTCTTTGGTGAGCCTACGGTCTCCTTCCACTCCTCTAACCTCCTCCATCTTCTAGCAGTCGCCCCTTTCCGATCTCCTCAGTTGCCGATCGAACCGTCAACCGATCGAGACTGAGATCGAGGTCGACAGCCACCTGGCGCCAACCGGGGCTGCTTGATGAGTCGCCACCGGAGGAAAATGGAGTAAGCCTATCCACCAATGCTCGTGTGATGAGGACATTTCTTTGCGTCGGAGGAATGAGGAGTTCGGCCATCCTCCGACGTGCATCATTGTTGTCCCCCTATTCGGCGCCGGTTGCGGTGCCATCGCTACCACCACCATGTCCGCGCACTCAATGCCAACCGTGGTGATCTGCAGCTGTGATTTGGATGTTGAGATGCTGGTTGTGTATGCGAAGAAGAGAGAGTAAGTGTGATGGTAGTGCTAGAGTTGGAGAGGGGATTAGGTTGGATTTGGGGGATTTTGTGTTTTACAGTGTGTTGGTGTTGAGGGCGGCGATGTATTGTTTTGCACGATTATGGAGCTTGGACCCGAAGATGGGGTCCCTCTATGATGTGCCCTCATTTGTCTCTTTCGGGGTATCCAATGATGTCGTAGGTGCAGCCTTCACAGTGTCTACTATAATGCTATTGAGCTTCCTCCAGCTTAGGCCACGGACTCTTACATTATGTGTCTATGTGGTGAGAAATTGCCTGAGAGAGCAAGAGCGTGAGAGAGGTGAAGGTATCCTCTCCACGGCTCTCTATTGGAGCGGGGTTTTTGGGTAGGGGAGCGAGATAGTTGTTTGGTGAGAAATCGCCAGAGAAAGCACAAACGTGAGAGATGTGAAGGTATCCTCTGCACGGCTCTCTCTTTTGTAGCGGCTGTGGGAGTTGTTGGCGCGTTTGTAGGATGAGTGGAGGAGACTGCGGGAGGCCGCATCCGGGCTATTTCACCTGATGACCACAGTCGACGGGGCATCACCACCACCACATCCTCATATTGGAAACTGACGCCCAACACCAGTGCCCGTTGTGGCGAAAGGAGAAGGTGATACTTCTATCAGCCAGATCTTGTTTTGGTTTTCTGATTGAGAGTAAGAGTGAGACAGTGGGTAAGTGAAGATGTTGCTCTTCACTACTCTATGTCGGTGTGTATCACTAGCGATAACAAAGGCGTGAGAAAGGTGAAGGTATCCTTTTCACGACTCTTTCCTTGACTACGATTTTTTTGGTGAGGGAGGGCCTAGTTTGTGGGAGGATAGGAGGTGCATACGGGGCTTGGGCCCAAAGATGGGGTCCCCCAGCGAGGAGAAGGCAGGGAGCGGCGAGTGATAAAATCCTGTCAGATTTGTTTTAGGTGGGTGTGCATGTGTCGTGGAGGCAGTGTACGAAGCTAAACTGACGTACATACAATTTGCTGGACCGAGCTTGTTTGTCGGCCCACCCTCCAGGGTTGTTGGAGGGATTTGTTGTTTGTACCGGTCATGTTGCTTCATGTATATTTTATTTCCTGTCTGTAGTTTGTAATCTGGATCGGTACTCTGGGCTTGTTTCGTTAAGTTCTTATTAATGAAACATGGTGGCCATATTCCACCTTTTCCTTATTAAAAAAAAAACAGATAACGCTTCCCATTTCACAAAATATATCTGATGACAATGCTATGAAATAATCTACATAAGTTTATGCTTTTAGACATGACATCGCCTCATTCTTTTCTTTTCTTTTTTTGAGCAGAAATCGCCCCATTATGATGCAATTGAGCATCCACTGACACTAGAAGATAATTGAAACAACAAGATTTAGTTACAATATAATAGAGTCAAAGACTCAGAGGGAATGTTTTTGCCAGTTGATGTTTTAGAGTATGTCTCATGAGCTCTCCCACACGAATTGAGAGAAATACTAAGTTTGAATCTCCCTAATCGCAGTGGCACTGAGGATTTCTCAACCAAACGACTGGTGCAATTGAAACCCTTCTTGTTCAATGTAAAAAAGAACTGAGAGGGGGGTATGACATATAAATGATACAGGTATATTTTAAAGACAAGTAACATCATAAAAAAAAGGTGATCTTTGGGATGTTAGTAGCACGTTTGAAGTTGTGAACTTTAAGATGACAAAGAGTATAGTGGAAAAAAGATGGAAGCAGATTTTTTATTTAACTTTCTTCTGGGAGGGGGTAAACGTAAAATGTCCTTAATATTATTAGTATAATGCATGTGCGATGCACACCTACAAAAAGTACAGATGCATTTCATAACTCTAATAATCTTAAGGAGCTAGGACCCAACTCTAGGACTTCTGAAGATAACGCTTCCAGAGTCGGCGCAGGGCCGACTATCATTCGCGAGGATGTAGCCGGCCCTACGCCCTCCACAACGATCTCCAATCCCCATTCCCCCCAATGAATACACTTTTTTGGAATGTCAGGGGATTGGGGGATAGAGGTAAGAGGGGTATGGTGCGGGATGTCATTAGCAATTCCAAGGCGGATATAGTAGGACTGCAGGAGACCAAACTCCAGCATGGGCTCAAACTCAAAAGAGTTGGTGGTAGCAGAATCAAGGAGTGGTTGTTACGCCCCTCTGCCGGTGCCTCAGGGGGGATTGCTATTGGGTTTAATTCTGATCTTCTTTCTTGTGAAGAGCAGCATAGTGGAACGTTCTCTCTGACTGCCCGTCTTAAGCGACGTTCCGATGATTGGATGCAAACGGTGACTGTTGTCTACGGGCCGAACGTGGCCACAGACAGAGAAGCCTTCTGGCTAGAACTAGCCGACATCCGTCAGTGCTGGTCGGGACCTTGGATCGTGGGTGGGGATTTCAACATTACTAGATTTGCTTTTGAGCACAAGGGAAGAGGCGCTAGCGACAGGCACCGAGAGGAATTCAATAGAGTCATCACGGAACTTGAACTGATTGATATCCCAGTCAATGATAGACTTTTTACCTGGTCTAACCTGCAAGCGGTTCCGGTTATGGCCAAGCTGGACAGGATTCTAGTCTCTATGGATTGGGAAGCATTATTCCCTCTCGCATCGGCCAGAACGATCCCTAGACCAACTTCAGATCACACCCCGATCCTACTCAATGTGGGGAATCGGAGGGCTCACAAGCCCAGGAAATTCAGATTTGAGAAGGCCTGGCTGGAAATCCAGGGATTCCACCATATGGTTATGGAGAACTGGCTGGAAATCCAGGGATGTTATGATGGATTTTTTTCACAATAACCTGAGGTTGGGGATGTTCAACTTTGCAGAAGTTGTGTTGATCCCCAAACGGGAGGAATCCAAGTGTGTTGGGGATTTTAGACCAATTAGCCTGATAAACTGCTCAGCTAAGATCATCACTAAGGTCCTAGCTATCCGCTTGGGTGGCATTATGGACAGTCTTATCAGTAGAACACAGACGGGATTCATTAAGGGCAGATGTATCCTAGACTGCGTGGCTACTGCCGAACAAGTTATTCACCACTGCCACAAGAGCAACTCCAAGAACTTCCTCCTCAAGCTGGATTTTGAGAAGGCATACGACTCTGTGGACTGGGAATGTTTGCTAGAGGCTCTCAAGGGGAGAGGCTTTGGGGACAAATGGATTAGATGGATCAAATAATGTTTACATTCTAGCAAAACGGCAATTTCAGTGAATGGAAGGGCCGGTCCATCGTTCCCGTGCAAGAAGGGACTCCGTCAGGGAGACCCGTTGTCCCCACTTCTATTTACTATTGTAGCAGATGTGCTCAGAGGTATGCTAGATAACTGTCAGAGAAAAGGGTGGATATCACCTGTGGCCAGCAGCACTGCTAATCAGGGATGCACGATCCTCCAATATGCTGACGACACCCTAATGTTCGGAAATGGGTCCAGTACAGAAACTACTTGCTTTAAAGGGGTCCTTTACTGCTTCGAGGCCTGGTCAGGCCTCAGAATTAACTTCCACAAGAGTGCGCTGATTCCTATCTCACTTTCAGAAGCTGAAACTCGGGAGCATGCCACCATTCTCAACTGTGCGATAGAACAATTCCCAATCAAATATCTAGGGCTCCCGCTCCGTCCAGGGAGGCTCACTAAAGCAGACTGGTTGCCTATTATCGACAGGGTGGAGGACCGACTGTCCGGTTGGAAAGGCAAATCACTTTCTCTTGGGGGCAGAGTGGTACTCATCAACTCTGTGTTATCCAATCTGCCCATTTACTACATGTCCTTTTTTGAACTCCCAAAGTGGGTGATCTAAAGGATTGACCGTATCAGGAAAAGATTCCTATGGAAAGGTGCAGACGCAAATAAGGGTGGCTACCACCTTATTAAATGGAATATTGCTTGCATGAAAAAGAGGCACGGAGGGCTAGGAATCATTGACCTCAGAGATATGAATTTGGCACTCCTGGGAAAGTGGTGGTGGAAAGTGTTTCATCACGGCGGGGAAGGATGGCAGGACTTTATCTAACCTTACCTCCGAGGGAAAGGGACAAGAAGCTTAGGCTTTCGCGTAGGATCCAAAGTCTCCCGCTTCTAGAAAGGTGTTGCTAAAGCCAGCGGACCATTCAACTCAGCAACTTCGTCTGTGATCGGCAATGGTCGAACAACCAGATTTTGGTGGGACAGGTGGTGCGGCCCTCATACTCTTAAGGAAGACTTCCCTGAGTTGTTTGCTAGAACGAATCGACCGAATATCTCGGTAGCGGAAACATGGAAAAGAGGGACTTGGAAACCGTCGTTCCAAGGAACTCTTTCTCCAAGTTTGCTACGGCAGCTGCATGATATACAAACGCGCATTGTCCAATCTGGGGTGATTTGTGCCCAAGGCCCAGATCACATGCGGTGGGGTCTTGAGAACAAAGGAGTGTTCTCGGTTAGATCACTCTACCACCGGATTCACTACCGAGGATGCAGGCCCAGCTGGGCAGCGGTACTTTGGAAGACTAAAGCTCCTCTGAAGATTAGAGTCTTCCTCTGGCTTGTGCTAAACAATGCCATACTCACTAGAGAGAACCTGGCCAAGAGACAACCTCACATTGCGACCAATTGCGGGTTCTGCAACGTACACGTGGAAGATCCGAATCATCTGTTTCTTCACTGCACCAGAAGCAAGGCCATCATGACTGAAGTGCTGAGAGCACTAGGAACAAGTGACTTTCCAAGAGACTATGTGGAACTGTGGGTCGGTTCCAGATTTGCAACATCCCGTCGCGAGATGAAAGATGCATGGTTTATTGCCATTGCGGCAACCACATGGGTGTTATGGCTAGATAGGAACAATTTTTATTTCCGTGCTTCATGTAATTCTATTTCTAGTAATCTTACTCATATCATGCATCTAATTTTTTTTTGGGCTACAGCCGCTGCGTCAGGAGCAAGAGGGAGGATTGCAAGGGTATTCCAGGTGGATGAGTTTGATGACGAGGAGATAGAGATCGGGCCAACTCTAGACTGATGAGTGGACTCTCGCCTCACTATTACATTTTTTGTATCAGACCTTGTACTTTGTTTCTGTATTTTGGTTGCCTTTAGGCTGGATGATGTAACCCACCCCCCAGGGCTTTGTTGGGGGTTATGTTTTATTTCCTGCACTGCACTTGTACTTTCCCGAGACTTCGGGGTTGTTTATTAATCACTTATTAACGAAACAGGGTGGCATTATTCCACCTTTTCCTCAAAAAAAAAAAAAAATATTAGGGCCGGCCCCCACCTTGAGGCCGGTGAGGCAGCCACTTCAGGGCCCTGATTTTTTTTGCACTTTTAAGGCCCCCAAATTTGTATTCCCATTGTAAATATAGGTATGTATTTTGCACGTAAAAAAATTATATTGTAATTAGGGCCCCCAAAAAATAATTATTTGGGCCTTTCGTCTTGGGCCACCAGGAACTCAGGGTCGGCCCTGCATAATATAATATCAAAACGGAAAGTATTATATGACGAAAAAAATATTATGCTGTTAAATTTGTGAATGGTGTTGAATTATTAAATGTTAAAAGCAATATGATCTTATTTCCTTAGACCATCTCTAACCACGCTAGGCATCTCTTAATATTAACCAAAATAGCAGATTTTGGAGAAAAATTTTACTCCAACGGGACTCGCCAAAATAGATTTTTTTGATTGACTCGCTAGATCTTGCGAGTTTGTATCGCTCGCTAAACTTCTTAAACTTCCCTTCCGCTTTTCCCGTCTCTCAACCCCCCCCCCCCCCCCCCACACACACACACACCAAAAAAACAAAAAAATTCAAAACCATGGAGATTAAGAATCACAATTCGTAATCGATCGCGATCAGGATCACGAAATCGCGAACAGACTGAGAAATCGGGTCACAAGCGAAAAGAACGCAAACTCATGACCTGTTCGTGAGGTCTGATTATATTGGGCTTTTGTGGGCTTTTGGTTTTTGTGGGTTTGGGATTTTTATATTGGTTTTTTCTGGGCTTGGGTTTGATTATTTTATTTTATTTTATTTATTTTGGGCTTTAAAATATCTATGGTTAGGCAAAATAACTAGTAGGATTGGAGTATTGATTTTTTTTTGCTAGCCAAATTATCCAATTGCTTTCTATTTTGCCTATTCCAGTGAACTAAAATGACTAGCATGATTGGAGATGCTCATAGAGATTAGAGATATGTTCCTTAGTTGTCCAAAATTTGACTGATGGCCATAAAGTGCACTCGCTAACATTGTTTTATAATATAAATCCCTTCAATTTCGTGGACCACATAATACTTTAGAATCATCTCTCTTCTTAACCTATCTTAGTTTGATCATATGGATAGTGTCCACGTTCTTCCCAACTTGATGAATGATTAACTCATTAACCATAATCACTCACAATCCTTAGTACTTCTTGGTAATTGATATAAGTTGTGAAACATACCCACATTTTAAACAGTTTTGCTCAAGTTATATACTATCATGTAGTCCAGTTTCAACTTGATGTCCTTTAGATTTTGAACATTATTCATAGATTCACACCTTCCTATAAAATTATGCCTAATATAGTTCTAGAAACTAATAAGATATAATATGTATGTGATATGGCTAAAAACATGATTAAATCGGGACTATTCAAATCAGGCGTGAATCTTAAAGCTCTTAGAGGTAAAACGGTAATTTCACCTACAAACGGGTCCAAAATGGGAATTGGGTCTTTCTTCAAAGCGCAATAACCCATAAACGGATCTTTCCTACTGGGTACGGGTCCCAACCCGTTACAAACCAGTTCAGAAGGATAAAGAAAAATTCAGATTCATAATTATCCCTAAGAGATGGTTTTAACCACTTCTATCCATTCACACCGGGAAGTAGAGATTTGTTCTTATCTCGAAACAGATCCCTAAGGCGACTATAAATACCCCTCTCCCCCCACCATAACGAGATAATCAATATTTTTCTACATAAAGCTCTTTCATAATCTTCCTGATTACTGACAGGAACGTCGGAGGGTGCGTCGCCGGGATCCACCCCAGTGTATCGCACTTTTTTGTAGGTCCGTGGCAGTAGAAAGAAACAAGTCAACACGTTGGTGAAGGCCAACAAGTCAATAGGTTTGTCTTATACGTATTCTCAAGAACCCACAAATTCATCTGTTTGCTCCCACACCAAAATCAGCAGCAACAGATTGACGCTGCCTGTGGAAAACGAAAATAGCAATCTAACCTAACTTCATCAGCGAGAGAAGTTTCAAGCCATGCATCCAAAAGAGAAGGGGAAGGCAGCGGACTCTAGCCGAAGAGCCACTCTTCCTCCTCCTCCTCCTCCTCCTCCAGTTCAAAATGTTCTTCTTCAACAGCCTCCTCCTCAACAGGCTCCTCCAGAATCTCGGGGGGCTGCCCAGGGGGGCTCCTGTCGGAGTTGTCCAAAGCAACATCCACCTCATGACTATGCCGCAGTTCCCAATCCTTCAGTTGACTCCATGTCTTCTCAAAGCCCTCCTGAGCGGGATCTCCATCAAGTGAATGTCAACCGCCAAAAGGGGGTCAACCTTCGAACTCGCCTGAATGGATGGCGAGCCCTTGGAGGAGTCCATCAACTTGAGCACCCAGAGGTCTCGAGAGTACGGACCCCCCGCAGACCGAGGACCAGAAGATTCCCTCCCCCGAGGAGGCGAAGAGAGTCCCCTCAACATCACGATGAAGAAGTCCTACTCCAGTAAGCCAAGCCACACATAGGGAACGCCAAGCTGGAGGGGCACCAATCATAAGGGCGGAGTTCCAAAATTTTCAAAAGGCCGTTATACGGGCCCTTAATGTAGCTCCCAACCAGGAGCAACGGGCACCTAGTCCTCAACCTGCCCCAAGCCATCACCACCGTACTCCTACTCCCCTTTCGCATAGGAAAGAGTCTAGAGGCTCGGCAAGATATGATCGAAGGGAAGACTCGGTCTACCGCCGTCTCCACAAGATGGAGAGGCACCTTGGCCGACTTGATAGAAAAGAGAAACAACGGGCGAGGAATTTCCGCCCGAGCAGGCCTCCATTCTCCCGGGTCATCATGGAAGCCCCGGTCCCGGAAAACTTCAAGCCCCCAAACTTTGAGTCATACAACGAGGAGTCGGACCCCGCCGACCACATCGAGTTTTAAAACTCTCATGATGATCCACCAAGCTTCAGATGCGCTCCTTTGCAAGACCTTTCCTGTCACGCTGAAAAGGCCTGCGAGAGAATGGTACTCTCGACTCACCCCGGCCTCCATCTTCTTATTCGATCAGTTCTAAGGGCTCTTTCTTACTCATTTCGTGAGTAGCCGTTGGGCCGAGAAAACAAGTGTATCATTGGTGACCCTCAACCAAAGAAAGGTTAAACGCCTAAGAGATTACGTTCGGCACTTCAGCACCGAAGCCCGGTCTATTACCTCCCTCAACCAATTAGTAGCCTCAGCGGCATTCGAGCACAATGTCACTAACGCCGACCTCAAGGCGTCCCTTGAGAAAAAGCCTCTTCGGGACTTCTCAGAACTCTTGCTTATGAGTGAGAAGTACATCTGAGTGGAAGAGGCTCTCAACCCCCCCCCCCCCCCCTCTCGAGGAATCATCTTTCGGAAACAAACAGAAGAATACGGGTGAAGAAGGGTCACAGAAACTCCAGAGGGACGACAATGGCCAACACCGCCCAGCTCCTTATTTTGAGAAGTTCACCCCCCTCAATGCTAGTACATCAGCAGTTCTTATGAAGGTGGACAAGGAAGGGCTACTCCGTGCTCCCCCTAGAATGAATACCCCTGGCAAGAAAAGAAATAAGGATAAGTGGTACCGTTCATAGGGACCACGGCCATGACACGGATGATTGTCGGGTTCTAAAAAAAGAGATCGAAGAACTCATACAGCAGGGACACTTGGCCAAGTTCGTCAGAAGAGACGGGGTCGATCTTCCACCCTGAGGAGCCTACAAGCGAACAGAGAGGTCCGCCGAGTTCCAAGACTCCGAACCTGGGGCCGTCCTCCACCTTATCCAAGGAGGTTCAATGGGGGGAGAACCAAACTCCCCCCAAGAGGCCTTCACTCTATCGTAAAAGTAGGATCTCAATTTTCAATAAGGCCGATGCTAGTAACCCGGCCAAAAGCATGTAATAATGGCTTGCCCCATTGAAGCGGCCACTTAGTTTATCTCAATAAAACATAACTTTTATCTATTATTGCACTTGCTTCATTTCTACCACTCCAAGTCACTTCTAAGACTCGCTAAATGGTAAGTTCGGAGTTCATCTTGTCTTACAGGGCTGCTCCCACAATTTACTAAGCTCGAAAGACGAGTTTGGAGTCTAACACTTGGTTCGACATTGCCTTAGCCACTTGCAAACATGCAAGAGCAGGGCAGCTCACCATTCGGAATTGCTCCTACTGTAACACCCCGCAAAATTGGAAATAACAATTTTGCCTTCGTGTGTTGCGCACGTGTATTTTGTAACGTGTTTTCACCACGTATTTTGAATACCAACTATTTATGCATTTTCCGTACATGTTATCCTATTTGGGTTAACTAAAATATTGAATTTCAATCTCTGGGGTTTACGTGTTTTTTACGTGTTTTTTGTGCACGTATCGATTATGTGTTTCCGCCGCTACGTAAAATATTTTATATATGTTTAAATTATTTATTTTATGTATTCAAATTCATATTTTATAAAAAAAAAAATTTATTTTCCCCTGTTTTGATTAAAATGATTTTTGTACGTGAAACGCATGTGTTTTCTACATACGTAGCAATTACGTCGTAAAATTAATAAATATATTTTCTTATATTGTATTTTTATTATCTTTAACATTTTTCATTTAATAAAATTGATTTTTTCGTATTTCGGCATTTTACGTGCGACACACGTGTTTCGGTACGCGTATTTGAGCGTATCCGTTTTCAAAATAAATTTTTGGAGTGTATATATTTATTTTATTTGTGCATGATACATTATAAATTTTTAATTAAACTATTTTACTTACTTTCTAAAATAATAATATACATAGATAGTATACACATAAATAATATATATATATATATATATATATATATATATATATATATATATATATATATATATATATATGTTGAAAAAGGTAATATATGTGGTAGTTTGTATTATATGCTGGATGGTGGTATATATTAGTAAATATGTTTGAAATGGTATAAGAGCATCCACAGTCTTTGCTTTTTTGTCATTTTTGCCATTTTTTGTATACTGTAGCGCGCACAGTCGTTTGCTATATTGCCATTTTTTGGCAATTCGTCTACAGTAGCAAGGGATAAATAGCATTCGAAATAGCAAAATGCATATTATAGCTGACGAAACATATTATTTAATTATATTTTTAATTGATTGGACGAAACATGATGTTTCGTCTGAATTATTTAATTATATTTTTAATTGATCGGACGTCCGAATTAAAAAAAATTAAAAACCAAATAAATTAACTGGTTAAATAAATTTAATGGTTATTCCCATGTGGGACAATCCATTTTTTATATAAAAAAAAAATTAAAAATAATTTTGTAAAGTTTTAAATTGTTTTTGCAATTGTTAAACTGTTTTTGCAAATTTTTTAATTGTTTTTGCAAATATTTTTTACAAACTATTTTTTTAATTTGTTTTTGCAATTTTTTTTTTGCAAATAAAACTTCCTTAAAACCCGGACGAGGTTATTTTGAAATTTTTTCTTCTTTGGGACGAAACATCATGTTTCGTCCCGTATTTTTTATTATTATTTTCTACATTTCGGCCAGTATAAATTATTTTTTATTAACAGACGAAACATCATGTTTCGTATGTTCCTTTTTTAACGAACTTATGCATTTTTTACCATTGGACGACTGCAGCGTTTCTTCGAAATGCATTGCCAAAATATTCATTTTTCCATTTTTCCATTGAACGACTGTGGATGCTCTAAGATGAGATGGGGCCCACGTGCAAAGAACAGCATGGTATGCTGTTGCTACCGATGATCTTTGTTCTCTGGTGTGTGATGACGTGGGTGTAAGGGGCCCACGGGTTCTTGTACAACACATTGTATGCAATTTAAATTGGGATTTTCCTGTGTTTAACCGGGACTGAGTGGGGGGAGAGAGGTTAGGAGTTAGGAAATTAGAGGGGTTGAGAAAATAAAATGTTGGGGGTTTTGAGAGTTAAGAAAATGAAATGGTGAAAATTAAATTGAGTAATTTATTAGGTGTGTAATTTTGCACTTTGAACCCTAACTTTGTCCTATAAATACAACCCATTTTTCTTCTCATTTCACACACCAAAAAAACAAACTAAACAAGAGAAAGAAAAACAAAAAAAAAGAGTCCTTGTGCTTGGAGGAGTTCTTGCTTGGGGGAGTTCTTGCTAGGAGGAGAAGGACTTGCTAGGTGCTAGGAGTTGGGTCCATCTTTCTTGTTGTTCAATCTTCATAAGAGGTGGGTGTTCTCCTACTTTCTAAATGCATGCTAGTAATGATAAATGAGTAATATAGACTGAATTAATGTGATGTATAATACATGCTAATGTAGTGTTACCGCTGATTTCGGTGTGGGGGTAAACAGATGAGATTTGTGAGTTCGAGAAAACCTGAATAGCAGATCCAAGCCTTCTGATTCCTGCCGCAACCTGCAAGGAAGTGTGAGACACCGGGGTTGATTCCGGCGACGCACCCTCCGACGCTCTTGTCAGTAACCAGTGGTGATTAAAGAAAGAGCTTAAGGTGGAAAAAGAGTGATTACCTGGTCACAGTGATAGAGGGGAGGTATTTATAGTCGCCAGGGGAGGATTAGGGACTTGATTTCCTGTGTAACTGCCAGGAGTGAAATCCTCACAGTCTGTTTAGGAAACTAACCCCTGATTCCCGGTGAGAGTAAATCAGGCCCGTTGACTTGGTCAAATCAGTGACCCTGATTTGTCTCTTGTTGGTCTGGGTTCGCCTCGGGTCAGGACCCGTACCCAATTGGAGTGGATCCATTTGTACGTGAAATTACCGTTTTACCCCCGAGCTTCAAGATTCGCGCCCAATCTGGACGGTTCCGATTTAACCCCATTTTAGCCATATCACTAGCCCCCCACTCCTAAAGACTGAGTGTGATCAGCCTTTGAGGAGTAGTTTAACTGTTTTAGTGGCTAGTGGAGTTGTATCGGAGTCCAAATGGAGGATATTGAATCTCGAAGAGGATGGTGAGGTAACTTTTTGATGCCATGTGCTGTTCTCTAGCCATATCGAGTATTTGACGGCTTTTATCTATTTTTTCGGGCTATTTATTTAATTTTGCGATGTGTTTGCTAATTGTTCGGGGGCCTTAACAGTACATTCTAGGCAATAATTATTCGTTAAAGGGCTCAAAAATATACCCCTGAATTTTTAATTATTTTCTAGAATTTTTAGTTAATTTTCCCGAATTTTTAGCAATTTTTTCACAATTTTTAAATAAATAAAACGATTTAAATAAATAAAAAATATTTTTAAATACCGATTTATGACGTGGCTCGATCTGGGCCGTTGATCATGGACGAGCACGAATTTTTGAGAGATCCATCGGTTGTTATCGCTCGGAAGCTTTTTTCTCCGTTTGCGAGCTCGGGATGGCGCTTGCTCGGCCGCCGACCGGAGGGACAGGGGTTCGGCAGGCCGAGCGACGTGGGGCAATCTGAGCCGTCGGATGATGGCGTGCCTCCCAAGGAAACGCTATCTTGTCTTTTAGCGCACGTGGCGCAATCTGGATCGTTCATCATTAGAAGCACGAATTTCTGAGAGATCCAACGGTCGTAGTTGCTCGGTGTCTTTTTTCTCTGTTTGCAGGATCAGAAAGGCACTTGCTTGGCAGCCGACCGAAGGCATGGGATTTCGGCAGTCCGAGCGACGTGGCGCAATCTGAGCCGTCGGATGACATGGAGCAAGTGTAGGCTCGGAACGGCAATTGTTCGGCAGCCGACCGAAGGCATGGGGTTTCGGCAGTCCGAGCGACGTGGCGCAATCTGAGCCGACACGCATCTCGAGACGGGCACATTTCTCAAGAAAATACTATCTTGTCGTTTAGTGTCCTCGGCGAGATCTGGGCCGTCTGATCGAGATCTTACACGAAAGTTGAGGAGAAAGTGAGTTTTCTCCATTTGCAGGATCGGAAAGGCACTTGCTCGGCAGCCGACCGAAGGATTGGGGTTTCGGCAGTCCAAGCGATGTGGCGCAACGAGTTTCGAGACGATCCTGTTCCCAAGGGCATTAATGGTGTCCCGGAATTTGTGCGGCGTTCCATCTTTTCGGGGTCATTAAGAATGGTTCCCCTCAATTAATGCATGGCGTTTCAACTTCCGAGGGTCATAATGGCCGGATCTTGGAGGGTAGCTTATAAGTACCCCATTCCCTTTGTCATTTTAATCGCAGCAATGTAGAGTTTGAGACCTCGGAGGTATCTGCCTTGGGCGGTTGCTCTTCGGCTATGGTCTTCTCCTGGCTCTGACGGCCCCAATGCGGATGTCGATGTCGGGGAGGATCATAGCAGATTGGGTGACGACCGGAGTCAAGGCGGATGCCCGTCCTGAGAAATTTTATCCTCGAGGTTCGAAGAGGTGGTTACTCTTTTGCCTTGTTCTTCTCCCGTTCCTGACGGCTCCGAAGTGGGTGTCAGGGTCGGGGGAGAACAGAGCAGAAGTGGTGTCGACCGTGGTCCGAACCCGAGGGGCGAATTGCTTCAAGAGGACGTGTGGTCGTTCTTCCGCCAAAATCTTCTCCTGACTCTGACGGCCCGAGTGGAGGTGTCAGGGTCAGGGGAGATTTTGGCAGAAGGGTTGACTACCGAAGTCCAGATCCGAGGGGTGGTGTGTCTCGGTTGGACGGGTGGTCGTTCTTCCACCATGGTCTTCTCCTGACTCTGACAGCTCCGGTGCGGATGTCAGGGTCAGGGGAGACCATGGTGGAAGAAGTGATGACCAAAGTTCGGATTCGGGGGACCAGGTGTTTCGGAAGGACGGGTGGTCGTTCTTCTACCATGATCTTCTCCCGATTCTGACTGCTCCGATGTGGGTGTCAGGGTTGGGGAAGATCATGGTAGAAGAGGTGATGACCCAAGTCCGGATCCGAGGGACGAGTTTGCTTCGGAAGGACGGGTGGTCGTTCTTCCACCGTGGTCTTCTCCCGATTCTGACTGCTCCGAGGTGGGTGTCAGGGTCGAGGAAGATCATGGTAGAAGAGGTGATGACCCAAGTCCGGATCCGAGGGACTGCAGCTTCGGAATGATGGGTCTCTTCCGATCTCCGTTTTCTTTCCAGGCTGGTGGCTTTGATGGTTATCAGCCCGGAAGAGTCAGAGATGGGCGGCGTGCCGATCTGCTTTTCTCCGGGCCCCGAGGGTCGGCGGTTCCTCCCTAACCCTGAACAATTCGTGGCTTCGGCTCCGAGGCTGGAGGCTTTGTTTTATTCACGAGTGAGAGGAATGCCGACCGAGACCTGGGGCCTGGGGGGCTCGCCGAGGGCGATGCCTTAAAACTTTGAATATAAATTTTTTCTGGCTTCTTCGGACGGTGATGGGACGTCTGAGGGCACGGTTGTCCGAACGACGTGGCGCAATCTGAGCCGTCGGATGGTGTGAAGAATCTCGAGACGGGCTCAGTTCCCAAGAAAATGCTATCTTATCGTTTAGCATCGCTGGCAAGATCTGGGCCGTCTGATCGAGATCCTACACGAAAGTTGAGGAGAAAGTGAGTTTTCTTCGTTTGCAAGCTCGGAAGGGTACTTGCTCGGCAGCCGACCGGGCTCTTTGCAGGTGGGCTCGGATTGTGTGTAATTCGGATTTAGATCCTGTTGTGCCGAGCTACTCGACTTGGTGAAAAGGACAGAGTCGTGTTGGGCCTTCGTGACGCTTCGAGAGCGGCCCAAAAGTCGCGCGCCCTTTCGTTTGGAAGTCCAAGGGACGTTCCTTTTTACTATAAATCTTCACCCCCCCTTAATCCAAGTCTCATTATTCACTTTTACTCTCTCTCTCCAGTTTTTACTTTCACCTTCGAAGTTTTTAGCTCCTTGGTGGCATTGCTAGCTGTCGCGGCAAGGTGTTCTTTGTCTCCGGTGAGCTTTTCCGACCGTAGCTGTCACTTCAAGGTCAGTCCCCTTCCTTTCTCTTTAGAAAATGGTTAAGATTACATCCTCGGATGAGACCCCCGCCTCGGAGCAAGCGGTAGGCCGAGCGGGTAAAGGAAAGGAGGTAGTGGAGCCGACCGATCAGAGCATCGTTCGGCCGGATAAAGAGGGCGAAGTAGCCGAGCCACCTCAAGAGGTCGCGGCGGCATCTCAGAAGGGTAAAGCAGTGGTCACGATCGTTGAGACGCCGAAGACGGCAGGGGCGTTCGGTCGGCAGCCTATTGCTCTGTCGAGCGTGGGAGGCGTTCGGGACTACGCCGAGGATATCTTGGAGAAGGTGACCCATGGCACGGCCAAGTCGGTGGAGGAGAATGAACCGAGAGAGTTGTCCGAGGTGGACCATACCATCTCGTCTCTTACGGAGGCCGACTTACATCTGATCCGAAAGGGATTCCAGATTCCTGCCGACTACGGGCTACTCCTCCCCGGGCCGGGCTTCCGAGCCAACACGAAGTCTTCGACAGACGTGTGCGTCTTTCCTGTCGACTCCCTGGCCACCGGGCTTCGTTTCCCCCTTCATCCGTTTATAATTGATGTCTTGAATTGGTACGGTTTGAGCCCTGCCCAGCTGATGTCGAACACCTGGAGGCACGTCATGGTGTTTGTTCTTCGGTGCCAAGAGGTCGGCGCCGTACCGAGCATGTTTCTCTTTCGGAGCCTCTACCGCCCCTGCCAGCCAAACCGAAACGAACAGAGGTTCTATCTTTCGCCGCGGACGGGCGTGGAGTTGATCGAGAACCCGGACTCGATCAAACATTGGAAGGAGAAGTATTTCATCATCCGAGCTCCCGCGCCGTGGGCGATACCGATAGTTTGGGCGAAGGATGGCCTGCCCAAGCGAGCCAAGAAGGAGCCGGTGCTGAGTGACGAGGAAACAGAGGTCCACAAGAAGCTCCTCGCTCTGCCAGCGCTAAGCTGGAAAGATATTACCGAAGAGGCTCTGTTCCGAGGGGGTCTCAGTCCGATCAACCCTAGTACGCTTCTGGTATTTACACTCTTTGCTTAAAGTTTATGAAAATTTTTCTAAGTTTTTTCATTCGGCTTGTGCAGAGACGATGAAGATGGACTATAAGGCTCTGATGGAGAAGGCCAGGGCGGCGGAGCAGGAGACGAGGAAGAAGAGGCCTTCGGTGGGGCCTCAGGGCGGCCGAGCCCCGAAGATACCGTCGGTCGGGAAGACAAGCGACCTGCAGGAGGTCGTTGTTCCGGGGACTGGCCCCGAGCAGGAGAAGTCCGTGGCTACGGATCCTTCAGCTTCCGGTGTGCCGGCGCCAGTGGTGGAGGGGGATGCAGCCGACTCGTCGAGCGGTGCATTCGGTGTGAATGAGGTGCTGTCCCTCCAAGTTCCACCCCTCACCGCCGAGGCGGAGAAGATCTTGACCGAGCGGCATAAGCAGATCTTCGTCCCTGACTGGCAGGTGATGAATGTCGACGACTTCTTGGACGACGACAACATCTGCATGGAAGCGGTGAGGCACCTGCCGACCCCAAAGGATCGAGTGGCCCTAAAGGCCGGGCTGGCAGGGGACGCCACGATGCAGATCGCTCGGAACACAATGTCAGTAGGTGGACCGAAACCTTTCTTATTGAAATCTTTTCCTGAGTTTTTTCTAAGTTCCCGCGTTCGGACTTTGATGGTCTGTTCTCTTTTCAGACCCTCTGTCACTTCAACTACTTGCTCGAGCAGTTTGCGAGCAAGGAGCAGGAGTATGAGCGGGAGAGAACGGAGCGCGTCAAAGCCACGAAGTTGCTTGATGCCGAGCAGCTCCTCTCGTCAAAAAGGGCTGCTGAAGTGGCGGGGTTGGAGAAGCAGTTGGCCGATGCCATTCAGCTGTCGAAGGACACGGTGTCCAAGCTCGAGGCCTCGGAGAAGGAGAACGCCGAGCTGAAGGAGGAGCTGGCCAATGCCCGATCGGAGGCAGAGAGGGCTCGGAAGAGGGCCGAGAGGATCATGGCCAAGCACCGGTCTAAGGTGGCGAAGGCGAAGAAGGTTGTCCAGGAGGAGGCCGAGCACCACATGTACAAGAACATGGAGGATGCCTATGGCCGAGCACCGCTCCACGTCGCTGCTCGGAATCCGGGTTTCGACACGTCCTCCTACCATTTCTACTACCCCGTGGAGGGGGAGGAGGAGGTTCCCCTGGGGATGCTCGGCCCCGAGGGACAGACGGACGGTGTCGAAGGCCCGGGCGAGACCGAGGCCGAGGATGACGAGGAGGATGACTCTGAGGAGGAGAGTGGGAGCGAGGACGAGGATGAGGACGAAGGCGAGGGCGAGGACAAGGCCGAGGGGTCGACGGACCCGAACGACAAAAAGGTCGACCCCTGACTCGGTTGCCTCTTTAGTCTTTTGTTGTTTTGTTTCTTTTTGTAAGCCTAACTGCGGACTGGCCACCGCTCTTGTAAAACTTTCTTCTCGGTTTTGAATGAAAACAGTTTGTTTGGCCAAAATTTATCCAAGTGTTGAGTCTCGGATTTTGTGTTTGATTCGGCATAGAATTCTCCAAGTGTTGGGTCTCGGATTTATCTCTGATTTTTAGGTAAGGTTCGGTCCGATTACGGAGGTTGCACACCTTCGTAAGGAGCTGGCCAAAACGAAGGGTGAGCTCTCGAATAGCCGACAGAGACGGTTTCTCATGTTCTTGAAGCTGGAGGAGACGAAGGCAGCTGTGAGGGGGTATTGTCGCGAGTTGAAGCAACTGCGGAAGCAACCCCAAGCCCCTTGTCCCGAAGGTGAGGTCGAGCGGCTTCGTAGAGAGCTTGTCGTCGCCGAGCGGAAGAATGACGAGCTTTTGGCCGAGATCCGACACTTGGAGTTAGCGGAGAAAGAACGCTCGGCGGCGGAAGAGAAGCTAACTTCCGAGCTGGAGAAGGCATCGTCCGAGCGCAAGAGGTTGTTGGCCGAGGTTGACAGGCTTAGGAGGATCACGATAGATAGGGGGATCGAGGTCACCCACTTCTGACGGCTCGCAACCGATAGTGCCAACGTCTCGGGCTCGTCAAGGCCTCCTCGTTTGAAAAAGTTGGCGAAGGACGACACTTTGAGAGACAGAATCATTGAACTGGAGGAAGAGGTCGCGTCACTCAAGCCTCTGCCGGAGAGGGCCAACGTCCGCAGTACATCGTGCACTCGCGAAGAGAGCGAGAGAGGGATTTCCTTTTACGAACTCGCGACACGTTTGCCTGTGGCTAGGCGGAGCCCTGCTGACGCTCAGAGTAGTGCGGCCATCTCGTCGAGCGGTGCCTCGGTCGGCGCCACAGTCAGGGTCAGCGGCAAAGGGGGGTCACGCTTCGTTGGTTTGGAATTGAGCTCGAAGGTCAGGCCCCGTCGTCCTCGCGTTTCCTTGAACCGAAGCGTTCCCCTTCCGAAGAGACCCTGATCATGTCATTTTGTGTTTCTTCTGGCTGTTGTAAAACTCTATTGTAGGGTCGGTCTTGTTGTGTGTAGAACTATTATATCTGAATACGAATCTGAAAGTTTGATTGGAAAATTCTTCAAGTGTTGGACTGCGAAAGTGTATTGAAATTTTGCTATTCGTTTTCCCTTCTTTTCAGCCCGTGGTGGCAGCCCAATACACTGATTCCGACGGCCCGGACGATGAAGCTGAAACCGAGGTAACCTCAGGAGCGACGAAGTCGCGCTCGACGAAGTGCTGAGAGCGGCTTCATGGTGTCGAGCTGGAGTTACACCGAGCTGAGAGCGAGCGGGCCCACCTTCAGTCCGTCCTCGGCCAACGAGACGCCGAGATCCAACGTTTGGAGAGTAGGATCGTCGAGGCGACCCCCGTAGGAGAGGACGAAGACTCGCAGACTGCTTTTAGCAATGCTCTTCGGGTTCAGTGTATTCGGCACAACCAGTCGAAAATATTAGCCGAGCGGGACGATTTGCTCTCTGAGATCCATCACTTGCAGACCGTGGAGGCCAAACTTCGGAAGGAGGCGGAGGAGCTATCAGCCGAAGTGGATGGACTGGCGACCGAACGGATCAGTGAAGACATTTCTGTTTGAAGACCAAGTGTAGTGGGTCGGCGCTGTATTTTTTGTTTTCTAATACTTTGTAACCATGGAAAGATTGCTTTGTATTGTGTCCCAATCATTAATAAAATTTCTTTTAAGAACTAGCATCTTTCGTTGCTCTGCGTATTTATCTCGCTTGTAAGTGTGTTGGTCGTGCCGAGGTTCACGAGCCGAGCAGATAGTGCCGTCGGCAAGAATCTCGAGGCGAACCAGTTCCTATGGGAACGCTATCTTGTCGTTAGCGGCACTGACAAGATCTGGGCCGTTAGATTTTGGCACGAATCTTGAGACGGCTCTGTTCCCAAGAAAACGCTATCTTGTCGTCTAGCGTCGTTGGCAAGATCCTGGCCGTCTGATCGGGATCCTACGTGAAAGTTGAGGAGAAAGTGAGTTTTCTCCGTTTGCAGGATTGGAATGGCACTTGCTCGGCACCCGACCGGAATGGCACTTGCGAAGTCGAGGGGTGAGCCGAGCTCTTTTCCATGGTGAAGTTCGCCGGTCATAACGAATGTTCGACGGTTGTGGGAGCAATTCCGAATGGTGATCTACGCCTAACTCGCCGAGAAGCAAGTTTGGGGAGTGGAATCGAACCAAGTGTTGGACTCCGGAACCATCGGTGTAGCTCAACGGCTGTGGGAGCAGTTCCGAACGGCGATCTACCTCTGGCCGTCCGGGGGCGAGCCGAGGAAGTAAAGTCGAGCCGAGTGTTGGACTCCGAACCATCGGTGTAGTTCAATGGTTGTGGGAGTAGTTCCGAACGGCGATCTACCTCTGGCTCGTCCGGGGGCGAGCCGAGGAGGTAAAGTCGAGCCGAGTGTTGGACTCCGAACCATCGGTGCAGTTCAATGGTTGTGGGAGCAGTTCTGAACGGCGATCTACCTCTGGCTCGTCCGGGGGCGAGCCGAGGAGGTAAAGTTGAGCTGGACATTGGACTCCGAACCATTGGTTGAAATCAAATTAAAAAACAAAAGATAAAGGCAGAGAGAGGCATGCAAATTTACAAGTATGAAAGAGCATTCTTCATTGATAATCGGCGGCGAACCGTTTTTACATATTACAACTTATGAAATAGATTACAAGTTAGAGGAGAGGAATGGCTCGATATCCTGTGATACTTAGAGTGGCGCCGGGGCGCTTTCTTGGTATTTCAGGAGGTGGTCGGCATTCCAGGTCCTCGGAATCTCTCTGCCCTCTAAATCTTCCAGACGATATGCTCCGGGCCGAACTACCCTTGTGATCTTGTAAGGCCCTTTCCAGTTCGGAGCCAGCTTGCTCTTCTGATTGGGGAAGGATATGGCCAGTTTTCTCAAGACTAAATCCCCTTGCTTAAGGTTGGTGGGTCGGACCTTCTTGTTGTATGCCAACTCGACCCTTCTTCGGTAATTCTGTTGCCGAATTAACGTTCTTTCCCTCAGCTCATCTACCAGATCTAAGTTTGCCCTGAGGTCTCTGGCATTCTGTTCCTCACTGTAGGCTGCAAGGCGAGGGGAAGGTATGCCGACCTCAAGGGGTATCACCGCCTCGGACCCGTAGGTGAGGTTGAAAGGAGACTCTCCTGTGGGGGTTTGCTTGCTCATGCGGTAGTTCCACAGGTCGTTGGGGAGTTGGTCGACCCATAAGCCTTTGGAACATTTGTCCAGCCTTTTCTTGATACCTACGAGGATCTGCCGATTAGCGTTTTCTGCCTGTCCGTTCGACTGAGGGTGGGAGACGGACGAGAAGCGCTGCTGGATGGCAAGGTCGTCGCACAGAGCTCGGAATGCTGCGCCAGTGAACTGAGTCTCGTTGTCCATCACAAGGACACGGGGGATGCCGAATCTGCAGATGATGATCTTCCAGAAAAATTGAACCACCTTGTTCTCGGTTATAGTGGTGAGGGGCTCGGCCTTGATCCACTTCGAGAAGTAGTCGATGGCTACGACCAAGAACTTGAACTGACCCGGAGCTGGAGGGAAAGGCCCTAGTAAATCCACCCCCCACATTGCGAAGGGGATAGGACTTGATAGGGAGGCGAGGTTGGCTTGAGGGAGGCGACGAATGCTGGAGTGTCTCTGGCAAGAGCTACATTGCCGAACGTGTCGCTCGGCGTCTTGAAGGAGAGTCGGCCAGAAGTATCCGTAGTTCAAAGCCTTCCGAGCCAGTGACCTAGACCCTAAATGCACCCCGCCGATGCCTTCGTGGAGCTCTTGTAGGGCATAGTCGGCCTGTTCTGGGGAGAGGCACCTTAGGTATGGTCGGCCGTCAATTTGCGAGAAGGAGCGTTTGTATAAGATACCCTCGATCAAGACATACCGCTCGGCCCTGGTTCTGACTCGGCGTGCTTCCTTGGGATCCTCGGGCAGGAGCCCGTCCCTTAAGAACTCCACCAACGGCTTCATCCAATTATCTTGCAGCATGACCGGCAACGACTCTACCGAACCAGAGGTCTCGTCTTCTATGCTCGGCCTTGAGAGGACCTCGATCAGAACGGTCTGCTCAAGACCTTGTAGGGAGGATGATGCCAACTTGGAGAGGGCATCGGCCTGTGAATTCTCCTCACGAGGGACTCGTTGGATGAGTGCCTCTTCGAACCGGCTCATGAGGGCTCGGACCTTAGCGAGGTACTTCGCCATCCGCTCGTCTCGAGCCTCGTACTCGCCCAGGACGGTTCACAACAAGTTGGAAGTCACTATGGACTCGGAGGCACTGCGCCCCGGCACTTCGGGCAAGGCCGAGGCCCGCAATTAATGCCTCGTACTCTGCCTCGTTGTTTGAGGCTTTGAAGTTCATGCGGAGGGCATACTGGAGGACGAAGTCATCAGGACCGTTCAGGATGATACCGGCACCACTGTCCTCGTTGCAGGAGGATCCGTCCACAAAAACTGTCCAAATGGGAGATCCATTCGGGACGTGGCTGACTTCGGGAATGGTGGACTCGACGATAAAGTCGGCAAGGGCCTGAGCCTTGATTGCAGTCCGAGGTTGGTAAGAGATGTCATGTTGGCTCAGCTCTATGGACCACTTCATTAACCGGCCCGAGGTCTCAGGTTTGTGGAGGATCTGCTTTAGAGGTTGGTCGGTGAGGACAACAACCGAGTGGAATTGAAAGTACGGATGGAGCTTCCTTGCCGCCATGACCAGGGCGTAGGCCATCTTCTCTATCTTTGGATAACGGAGCTCGGCGTCCCGAAGTACCTTGCTCACGTAGTAGATGGGCCTTTGGACCCGGTCCTCCTCTCTCACCAAAACAGCACTTAGGGTCTACTCGGAAGCAGCCAAGTAGATGAAGAGGGTTTTCCCCGGAACAGGTTTGCTGAGCAGAGGGGGGTTCACCAAGTAGGCCTTCAGTTGGTCGAACGATTCCTGTTGTGGTTGGCCCCATTCAAATACCTTAGCCCCCCTGAGTGCCTTGAAGAAGGGGAGGCACTTTTCTCCAAACTTCGAGAGGAACCGGCCAATAGCGGCGAGCCGACCAGTCAGCTTCTGCACCTCCTTGACGTTCCGGGGTGGGGCCATGTCCAATATGGCCTTGATCTTCTCGGGATTTGCTTCGATCCTTCGCTGGCTCACCATGAAGCCGAGGAACTTTCCCGATGAGACTCCGAACGCACACTTGTTCGGGTTCAGCCGCATGTTGTGCCTCCTCAACACGCCGAATGCCTCCTGGAGGTCGGCAACGTGGTCAGTACCTCGGATGCTCTTGACGAGCATGTCGTTGACGTACACCTCCATGTTGCGGCCTATCTGGCTCTGGAAGACCTTGTTGACGAGGCGTTGGTAGGTGGTGCCAGCGTTCTTCAACCCGAACGGCATGACCCTGTAGTAGTAGAGGCCCTGATCGGTGATGAAGGAGGTCTTCGGAATGTCCGGGGGGAACATTCGGATCTGATTATAGCCGGAGAAGGCGTCCATGAAGCTGAGGAGCTCATGGCCCGAGGTGGCATCAATGAGGGTGTCGATATTTGGAAGAGGGAATGGATCCTTCGGACACGCCTTATTCAGGTCAGTGAAGTCGATGCATATTCTCCAAAAGCTATTGGACTTCTTGACCATTACAACATTGGAGAGCCACTAGGGGTAGTTTACCTCCTGTATGAACTTAGCCTTTAAGAGTTTATCCACCTCCTCCTTGATGGCCTGCTGTCGCTCGGGAGCGAATTTTCATCTCTTCTGCTGAACCGGTTTGCACCCCGGTTCGACACATAGGTGGTGGACTAGCAACTCCTCGGAGATGCCGGGCATATTCGATGCTGACCAAGCAAACAGGTCGCGGATATCCCGGATGCATTTCACCAAGTCAGAACACAGTGCAGTCGGCAAGGACTTGCTGATGAGGAACTTTCGACTCGGGTCCTCGTCCGAGAAGAGCACTTCTTCCAACTCGGCCGCCGGCTCGAACGTGGGTCGGACATTCGGCTCGGGGATTTCTAGAGTCTCGAGGGAGAGCACCGGTCCCCCAGTGGAAGTCATATAGCACTTCCGAGCCGTCTCTTGGCTGCCCCTGACTTCTCCCACTCCCGACCGAGTGGGGAACTTCATTTTAAGGTGGTACGCTGAGGGGACAGCTTCCAGGGCAGCTAGGCCGGGTCGGCCTAGGATGACATTATATGCGGCCGGGATGTCGACGACCATAAAGTCCATCGGCTCGGTCCGGGTAGTAGGGATCTTTCCAGCAGTTACGTCTAGGGTTATCACTCCCTCGACAATTACTGGGACCCCCGTGAACCCGTGGAGTGTGTAACCGGCCGGCTTGAGACGGTCCCGAGACAGCTGCAGCCCTCGGAAGGCCGAGAGGAAGAGGATGTTCACCGAGCTCCCGTTATCTACCAGGACCCTCTGCACCTTGAAGTTTGCCATGCGAAGGTCGATGACGAGGGCATCACAGTGGGGAGTTCGGACCCCCTCAAGGTCTTCGTCCGAGAAAGTCACCGGGACTCTGAGGCCTTTGGGAGGAGGGACGCTGTGAACTGAGTTGACCTCTCGGACGAAGGCCTTCCGAGAGGAGTTGGAGGAGCCCCCCATGGGGCCTCCGTGGATGAGGTGCAGGACCCGTTCTTCCTCGAACTCGGGCGTCTCCTCGCACCGCTCGGAGCGCTTGTTAGCCCCCTGAGGCGGAGGAGTGTTGATATCCGCCCGATCGTTCGCCTTTACAAATTTGGCCAGTTGCCCCCTCTGGATGAGGGTTTCTATTTCATTTTTCAACGCCTGGCAGTCGTTGGTGTCATGGCCGTGGTCCCGGTGGTAACGGCACCACTTCTCCTTATTCCTCCTCTTAGCCGGGGTGTTCATCCTCGGAGCTGGAGGGATGACCCCCTCCTTCTCCACTTCCATCAGGATGGTGGAGACATTGGTGGTGAGGGGAGTGAACTTCTCGAACCTAGGGGGAGGACGGCGCTGACCGCCGTTGTCCTTCTGCATCTTCTTCGACCCCTCCTCCTCTGTCGCCTTCCTCTTCGACCCGGAGGCCGATCCTCTGAAGTTGGGGAGGCACTCGGCCTCTTCTGCCCGAATGTACTTCTCGCACCTTAGGAGAAGGTCGGCGAAGTTGTGCGGGGGCTTCTTGGCAAGGGACGACCGGAGGTTGGAGTTGAGGACATTCGACTGGAACGCAACAGTCACCACTGACTGGTCTAGGGAGGCGATAGACCTGACCTCTGCGGTGAATCTCTTCACATAGTCCCTCAGCTTCTCTCCCCTCTCTTGCCGCAGGTTGAGTAGGGAGAGGCTCGTCTTCTCGGCTCGCCTGCTACTCACAAAGTGAGTTATGAACAGCGTTTCGAACTGTTCGAACGAGAAGATGGACGAGGGGGCGAGCCTGGAGTACCATTCTCGAGCCGACCCCCTGAGGGTGGCGGGGAAGGTCTTGCAGAGCATGGTGTCAGAGGCTTGATGGATCAGCATTAAGGTCTTGAAGCTTTCGACGTGATCAACTGGGTCGGACTCCCCTGAGTACGTTTCAAACTGCGGAGGTTTAAAACCCCTCGGTATGGGGGCCTCCATGATCGTCCGAGAGAAGGGAGGTCTGCTGGGACGGACGGTCCCTGCTCTGGACTCCTCCTCTCTGTCCATGTGACCGGTGCACCTCTCTACCTCATGGAGACGGCGGTTGAGGGCATCGTCCCTCCGCTGATAATCAAATGTTCCGCTGGACTCTTCTTCGTAAGAAAGGGAGCGGGGACTGCGGCGCCGGTAGTCTTGGGATCGGCGGGGACTATAGTGATGTTGCTGGCGGCTGGGAGCCGGAAGCGGACTTCTGGATCAGTGGCGAGGACTAGGAACCTGCGGGGGTGTTAGGACCCTCTGGACATTTTGGTTGTTGGGGCGAAGGTTGAGGGCCTGCAGCACGGTCTCTTGAAATTGTAGGAACTCGGCGCGAGTGATAGGTGCCTCATTGTTCCTCGGATGATGCCGATCCACAGGGGAATGTGGCCTCCTCCTGCGTCGCTCGGGAGATGCCGCTCGGCCCCGTCAGTTTGGAGACCTCCTACCGTCTTGGCGGTGAGGAGACCGCTCACCACGATGCTGGCGGGAGGCTCCCTCTCGGGCCCGCCTCTTATCTAGGTGGGTGCGAAGGTCCTCATCTTTTTGGCGGTTCAGGACTGTGTTGTGGAGGTCGGGATGATGAGAAGCCATTGAATCCGAGGATTCATTATGAACCGAGACATGGTCTGGGTTGAGGGGCTGCTTCTGCCTCCGCCCGTTATGGCCGGAAGGGCCATTGGGGGGTTGTTGTTTGGGAAGAGGAGGTTGGCTCTGCTGGACCGGGAGAGGAAGTTCAGGCTGTGGAACAGGATTGACAGGGACTTCCTCTGTCTGATCGGCGGGATTGGGCCCGCGGTTGGACCCTCTGGATCTGACCTTCTTTGGAGGCATGGTTGGAGCAGGGCTAGATGACGAGGAAGAGACGGAGGCTGTTCGTGTGGTCTTTCCCACAGACGGCGCCAATCTGTTACCGCTGATTTCGGTGTGGGGGTAAACAGATGAGATTTGTGAGTTCGAGAAAACCTGAACAGCAGATACAAGCCTTCTAATTCCTGCCACAACCTGCAAGGAAGTGCGAGACACCGGGGTTGATTCCGGCGACGCACCCTCCGACGCTCTTGTCAGTAATCAGTGGTGATTAAAGAAAGAGCTTAAGGTGGAAAAAGAGTGATTACCTGGTCACAGTGATAGAGGGGAGGTATTTATAGTCACCAGGGGAGTGATTAAGGACTTGATTTCCTGTGTAACTGCCAGGAGTGAAATCCTCACAGTCTGTTTAGGAAACTAACCCCTGATTCCCGGTGAGAGTAAATCAGGCCCGTTGACTTGGTCAAATCAGTGACCCTGATTTGTCTCTTGTTGGTCTGGGTTCGCCTCGGGTCGGGACCCGTACCCAATTGGAGTGGATTCATTTGTACGTGAAATTACCGTTTTACCCCCGAGCTTCAAGATTCGCGCCCAATCTGGACGGTTCCGATTTAACCCCATTTTTAGCCATATCATGTAGTATGTCATGAATAAAAGAATTTTGTTGTGTTTAAGTAAATATTTGCCATCATGCTAGTTAGAAAGAAGAATGTTAAACAAAATAAGTAATGCCATAAATCATACTAATATGTTTGTTATTTTTGTACATGTCAGAATATATGTTTGTGAGATTTTTCGTGTGGTTCCAAGAATGCATTTTTGGTGTAGTTAAGTTGGTACGCAAAAGATTTATTTCAATTGGTTGTAAGGGACAAACAATTGTTTTTTTTTTTAGTAATTGGAAGAAGCAAAATTCTTGTTTAATAAAGAGAAGACAAAATTTGAAATTTAGAGATTTGTCAAAATATGAATTTCATATTCATGAGTTACTGTTAGAAAGAAAATTTAATCTAGACGAACTAATTATAGTCCAATGAAAGATTAGATTGAATGAAAGAGAGTTTCATGAAATTGATAGAATGACAGAAAAGTTAAACAAAAGCCTATTAAAATAACTTGATATCAATAATCATACTTGGACTTATTGGCTAGCCAGTGCACCACATAGCACTACTATACCTGTAAGAGATCTTGGGTTCAAAACTTGTTGTACACATTTTATTTTTGTTTTCATTTAAAAGAATCTGAAACCCAAAGATCTGCATTTGGAGGTTGCAGTCTGGCTTTTGGACACCAAGTACATATAGACTTACTGGCGAGCGGAGGAAGCCTTAGGCGCTGATTGGGTGGGTCATGGGTTTGAAACCCAGTGGCTGCAAACTTTATTTTTTTTGTTTTAAATGATTTTAATGAGTTTCTAATACAACTAAAATTGGGAAAAATTCTAGAATTATTATAAAATGAAATAGAATATATTAAAAATAGTTGAAGAATTTTTCATGTGTATTTGTGAAGTTAAAAAGGAGAAATTGGGATAGAAGGTGAATTTTTGACTTAAGGTTTAATTATTAAAGAGTATGAAATTTATATTTTGAAGAAAAGAAACATATGTTCGTGTGAAGTGTTTTCTTTTGAAAAGATCACTCATACTTGGTTTAAGAAATGTTTTTGAGATACATTTTATTACTTGCAAGATTTCAAGTGGGTAATTTATATTCATGAAAAGGAGTTACGGCTTCTAAATGTTGTAAATGAATAAGTGAATGAATGAATAGATCAAGACTAAGAAAATGATTACTTTGAGAAATAAAAGAGACATTAAGATAGAATGAGATTTTGTTTTCAAAATTAATTATTTGAAAACATGATTTATATCCTTAGAAGAAAAGTAAAATTTTGATGAGAATATTAATTCTCTTGATGAAAGTATGCTTTGTGTTGAGTAAGGAATTCTTGATTACTATTGTGCTCAAATTAATAATGAGTTTAAATTAAATGTTTCATGTGAAGAATTATTGGTTGGAAAGAATTAAGAATGAATGGAAGAATCATGGGTAGTATTAATATAAGATTTGAGACAATTGTGGATAAGTTGAAGATAAGAAATATCTAAGTTTAAGACATGTTTATTGAAGGGTATGTATACCCATGGATTCTTGTACATGAAAAAATTGTGATTTAGAGTTAGTGAGACATCGGGTACCGGCACTATTAAATTGAAAAGAATTGAGACATATTTTGAGATATGGCCATGGAGCTATCTCGTATTTTGTTGATTAAGTCCGGTAGGAGGTAAAACTAATTCTAGGCTTGAAAATTTATTTATGTCTTGAACTAAGAAATTAGGCACTTAAGTGAAGATGTAGTAAACCTGGACAAACATACGTGGGGTGCTCTGTATAGTCGGTGGTGGATCTCCGTGGCTATAGACCCATTTGGTGGACTAGGTTTCTCCGTGGGAGACGGACTTTTATATTTAAATCCGGGACTATGAGGACGGGTCAGCGGTGGACTCCGGGATCTTGAGTAGTCGGGCGGATAGTTTGCCATACTCCAATGTGTATTCGTATACCAGGGCTAGAGGGTCACTTGTAGGATGATTCGCACGATGTGGGATCTGTTATAACAGTCAGCGGTGGAC
Organism: Hemerocallis citrina; assembly: GCA_017893485.1. Taxonomy (NCBI): domain Eukaryota; kingdom Viridiplantae; phylum Streptophyta; class Magnoliopsida; order Asparagales; family Asphodelaceae; genus Hemerocallis; species Hemerocallis citrina. Next base: position 344,111,081 of record CM030359.1, read on the forward strand.
TCCGGGGCTAGGATTCAAATTCGTGGAATGATCTAAACCTTATCTTATTACTGGGTAGTTTCATGGCAAGGGATCGAACCCTTTATTGAGGAGTACGTAGGCTCTTGTCCTCGGAACTATGAAGTATAGGATGCATAGAATCCGAACAAGTGTGCATTAGTGTCATCCTAGTATCAAATGTGTGCATTAGGCATTAAGACATGGCATACACCTACATGTTTAGCGTAGTCACAATTTAATATTTTATTGTTCATTCAACTTTTGTGATTTGTTAAAGTAATGAGATCGTTATATGTACGGCATAGAGAGGATAGCCGAGTATAACATTTTTGTCAGTTGTAAGTGACTGACGTGCCCACAGCTTGATATGCAGGTAATGGACTTTGTCATGAAGATGTTATGATGCAGCTGATGATTTACATTGTTATAGTTGTACAAGTTATATTTTATTTCATTGTTGTATTTTTCCACTGCGTAAACAAAGATGTAATGAATTCTGATGTACTATTGAAAAGTTTTAATTTCCTTGTAAAATTGTACGAAGTGAAGATTCTGTGAAATCTCGAATTCGGTCTTATTTGGAATTCGGGGCTTTATACCTACAACTCATTAACTCTCTTAACAACAGGTTTGGAGTCCAACACTTGGTTCGACGTTGCCTTAGCCGCTTGCAAACAAGCAAGTGCGGGGCAGCTTACCATTCGGAATTGCTCCCACAACTGTTGAACATCTTCTCAACAAGTTCAGAGCTAAAACTCTCCCCTAGAGTCGCTCCTCAAACTTGTCTCCCAAACGGTTCTCCTAGAGCCAAGTTCTTCGCTCCGCTCGCCTTCAGAACGGACCTATTCTCTCCTAGTTTTGAGCACGACTCTCCTCTAGAGTTGCTCCTTAAACTTGTCTCCCAAACGGATCTCTCTTAGAGCCAAGCTCTTTGCTCTGCTCGCCTCCAGAGCGGACCTCTTCTCAACGAGCCCGGATTTCAACTCTCCCCTACAGTTGCTCCTCAAACTCGCCTCCCAAGTGGCCTTCTTCTGAAAGAGTTCGGAGCCTAACTCGTCTAGAGATGCTCCCTAAACTCGCTTCCACGAACGGACACCCCCTAGAGTCATGCAAAGCTCTTCTCAACTTCGTGAAGGCGAAGATGTTGCGGGACTATCTTGACCTTGAAGAAGGATGATTCTCCAACTCATTTATGAAGAGAACTTGTAGATCTTCGAGAAAGCTTCGAAACAAGGGGTCACGCGCCCCAATCCGACCTCCGTAGCACTGGAAACTTCGGTTACAATACAGCTGCGTTGAAGCTCTCCTGGACTACGGCAACGTGTGCCGAACACTCTTTCCACTGACGTCCAAATGCGAGAAAAAAGCTCTCCTAGACTTCGACAATGTGTGCCGAGCATTCTTGCCACCGACGTCCAAATGCGAGAAAAACTCTCCTAGACTTCGACAACGTGTGCCGAGCACTCTTGCCACCGACATCCAAATGCGAGAAAAAAGCTCTCCTAGACTTGGGCAACGTGTGCCGAGCACTCTTGCCACCGACGTCCAAATGCGAGAAAAACTCTCTGTAATACCCTGATTTTTTAATTAATAAAAAATTATTTATTTTTGCACGTAGTGTGCACGTGCAATATTTTGTTTGGATTATTTTATCATGATGTGTATATTTAAATATTTTCTCAAATTATTTTAGTACAAAAAGCCTTTCTTTAAAGCCCTATTTTAATTTAGTAAAAAGCCCTTTTCTTAAAAAGCCCAAAAGTATTTTATTTTATTTGTTTTTATAAACTAGTTTTGGCCCACGAAGAAAGCCCATGAATGAACTTATTTTAATTAAACTTGTCATGTAGAAGACTTTTTTTTACTTATACAAATTTAAGAAGGTACAAATTTGGCCTAGTTGCATGCACGTGTACTACACGTACACGTGCAATGCACACTCATTATGGGAGGCCGGGTATCATTCTTTTTGGAGGGATTTTTGATTTTGGGTGTGGAGAACATGGTGGTAGTTTCTTAGGAGTGGGTAGTTTTCCTAACTCCTACTTTGATCTAAGCCCTTCATCCAACAACTACCCAAGCAATCTTGGCCCTCCATTCCCCTCATTTTTTTGTATAAATACCCCCCCCCCCCTCTCATGGCTAATTTTGATATGCAAAGTATAATTTCCAAGTTATAGTATTGTAGTGATTGTGTGAGATATAAAGATAGAGAGTTGTGTGGGCTTTTGTGCTTGGAGTGGCCGGCATCACTAAGGAGGGGAAGCTTTCGGTTGGTGCAAGGAGAAGCATTCGGCATTGGTTTGGAGGCTTGGAGCTTGAGTGCTTTGGCTAGGAGGAGGTGCTTTCATCTACAAGGACTTGGTTGCCTTTGTTTGTGTTTCTCTCCAATTAAGGTGGGTAAAACATTTTATATTTCTAATGTAGGATCCATGCTAGTTTTATTGTCAACACTATACATGAAAAATACTAATAAGAGTCCACTTTAATTGAAAAGTTAGTATACGAATGGATTGAAATGATGTGATTAATTTGTGTGTGAAATTCTAGCATGAAATTAAACTATATGTAGCATTTTCTATGATTATTAGTTTAATTGAATGATGATGGAATATGGCTAGTATGATGTGTGAAAATCTCCATTAGATTGCTTGTTAATTGTATGGTTGAAACATGACAATTGATTAAGATAATGACACACTTTGAAACTTGAATAGAAAGTTTCTCTTGAATGCTTGAGTGGTAATTATGTTAAATTCATGAGTAGAAGTATAATTTTTGGCATAAATGAACCAATGAAATTTCTTGTTGTCATCAAAATAGAACTACCCAAAAATTAGTATTTTGAGTTTTACCTATTCATGTGCTAAATAAATCCTCTTGTTAATATGAGTATGGAAAAATCCAAAGATGTGTGTGGTGTGAATATAGATTAATAACAGTGAATTATTATAAGAGAATTGTGAAAGAAAAGGGGATTAGAAGGCTAATTGTTTATTTCAATGTCGAAAATAAAAGAAATAATAGACTTAATGAGTAACTCATTGATTTATGGGAAGAAATATATTTTTATAGTACAAAAATTATTTTTATATTACTGGTTTGAGTGAAAACTAATCTGGAAGTTTTCAGTAAATTTTACCAAAGCAATAAGAAACTATGGTTATATGAACATCGAGTTATATTGTTTACTGTACGAAAATAGCATGTATAGACTTTCGGTTGGGTTCTTGACAACCCGAGCCAGTGGCTCAGGCGGTCGTCGACTGCGGTTCGCTTCTCCGAGCGGTGCGGTTCGAATCCTGTGTTCACCACTTTTTTTTTTACCAAAGGAGTATTAATATATACAATCTGTAACCGAACCATATACACTTAGTTGACTCCTCCTATACCGCTAGCACATGTTGGCCTGTTGGCGGGTGCTCTGGGCTTTTTTTCTGCCGTGCTGGGTTCGATTCCTCCCTTTAGCACTTTATAAAAAATATTTTTTTTGTGAGATTGTGATGTCCAAAAAATGTGAGAAAAATATGGTAATTTTCATAAAAATACAAGGAATTTCATGGGATTGAGTTGGGTATTATTTGAATAAAATATAATGTAATTTGTGAACAAATGGTATAATTAAAGCTATGGTTCTAAGACACATACTTATGAAAATTTTTAGTTTATAAAGATAAATTGAAATGGATTTATTAGAAAGCGATTGGCAAAAAGAACTTTGTTGTGTGATATGATAAATTCTCACTTGTGAATATTGTGCAAATATGAAGTGTGAATGTTATGTAGTGATATTATGAAGTTGCATGGGTTCATGTATGATTATGAGACTCAGAAATCATGTTGATGAAAGAAAAAGAAATTGTTGGTTATAGATATGAATTTTTTTGTATTTATTATGGACTTATGAACAAAGTGTAATCATGAATTGAAAAAAAGAACATGCATGTGGGTTTGAGAACTCGACATGGAAATTGTTATGAGTTGAAGATCGTGAAATGAAATTTGAAATAGAGTAGCTAAGTCTCCCCGGCATTGAGAAAAATGAATTGAGATGAAATTAGACCAAGGTTGGTCATGATGAAACAAATGAATAAGTCCGGTTGATGGAGAGGCTAACTCTAGAGATTATTTTGTTCATGATTTTTTTTAAAACTAAGGACTAGTACATATGGAAGAGGTGATGAAAGTAGAAGAAAAACATGAGTATGGGGACCATCGGATAGCGGTGTGAGAGCGATCCACAGGCTGCCTGCTTGATGCTTCAAGACATGGCGTGGGCGCTACTCTGGAATTATCGTCCCGTTGGCGACGCTCGTGGGATGTTCGAGTGGCTATGGGTGGTGCCATTGTTCCATGGCGGAGGCTGAATTGTCCATAGGTTGCCTGCTCGATGCGTCGTGACAGTGCGTGGAATTCCCCTCCAGGCTGCCTGGACATGGGCTCATAGATCATAGGACATCTAAGACACTACCGTAGTTACAGTAGTAGTTTAAGACATAACGGGGGATTGAACCCTATAAAGATGAAGAACGAATAAGGGCTTGCCCTCGGACCTATGTAGTATGGGATGCATAGAATCCGAACAAGTGTGCATTAGTGTCATGTAACATAATTAACTGCATTAAGGACTAAGTGCACAATCACAACACGACATCAATAGGGTAGTCCCTTTAGTTTGAATGTGACAAGTTTGTGTTTGCTAAATATGAAATGTTAAGTTATACTATTTCCGGCATAGAGAGGATGGCCGTGTATAATGTTCGTCGGTTGAATAAACTGACGTACCCACAGTCTTACATGCAGGTAAATGACTTGTTAAAGATTAAAAGAGGATGGATGCTTAAAGATTGTATCATGCTGTTGTACTTTATTTCAAATGTTGTAAAATTTACTTCCGCTGTGCAAAAGAAAGATGTAATTATGATGTAATCTCTGATGTATGATGAAAAGTTTTAATTTCCCTGTAAAATTGTACTAAAGAAAGTGAAAAGATCCTGTAGAACATCTCGAATTCAGTGTATTTGGGATTCGGGGCGTTACACTCTCCTAGACTTCGGCAATGTGTGCTAAGCACTCTTGCCACCGACATCCAAATGCGAGAAAAAGCTCTCCTAGAACTCGGCAACGTGTGCCGAGCACTCTTGCCACCGATGTCCAAATGCGAGAAAAACTCTTCTAGACGTCAGCAACGTGTGTTGAGCACTCCTGCCACCGACGTCCAAATGCGAGAAAAAACTCTCCTGGACTTCGGTAACAAGTGCCGGGCGCTCTTGCCACCGAAGATCAAATTGGAGAAAAATCTGCCTCAAAATCCGCACTCAAATCAAGATCAACGGTGGTGATTAAAGGAAAAAGAGAGAGTCAACGGTCAAACATTGACCAAGTCAATGATCAACTATTGACCTCCACGTGTCAGGCCGCCGAAGTCCTCTCCTGGTTCGGAAATGCAATCCGAGTGTTCTTGCCACCGACCCTGAAACGAGAGAAAAATTTATCAAAAAAGTCAATGGTCAGCCGTTGACCGCCACGTGTCAAGTCGTTGAAGTCTCTCCTAGTTCGAAAATGAAATCCGAGCATTCTTGCCACCAGAGCTCAAATTGGAGAAAAAAATTCGTCTCAAAATTCGTGCTCAAGCATGATCTGCGGCTCAGATACAACAACAACAACAACAAAAAAGGGGGGAGAGGGTTAACGGGGCGGGTTTGAACCCGTTATAGGCCCAAACCCGTCAACCCCCTTCTTCTCCACTCTCCCGCCAAAAACCAAACAAAAACAAAAACCCAACATCTCCTCCTTCAACGTCAGCTCATCCATGCCCTTGCCGAAGCTCCCTCGTCGAACCCCCTCGATGTTCACCTCACCTCCAAGCTCGAGCCATCTCCTGGCCGAGCTCTTCCATGGTCAAAGCTTAAGCCCCCCCTCCGTCGAGCTCCAAAGCTGAGCTCCGACCTCGCCTCGGTTTCGTCGAGCTCCAGTAACAAGCTCCACTTCTCCGATGACGAGCTCCATGGCCCCGTCGAACTCCACAGGGATCCTCCTCCAAACTCGAAGCTACTCTCAAGCTCCAACGTTGAACCCATAGTCGAGCTCCCATCGTCTCCGAGCTCATCTCGACTGAGCTTCGAACCCAACGCCACATCGAGCTCCCTCACTCCGTCGTCGAGCTCCCGACCTTGACTCCAAAAGCCCTTGTGTCGAGCTCCAGTAGCCTCCTTCGTCAACTTCGCCGAAGTCCAAGCTGGCTGCCTTTGAGTTCGAGAACTCCCTTTCTGAGCTCCAAACGTCATGGTCGTACCACCTCCGCCGAACTATCAAGATCCTCTCCTCCTCCTCTCCGTCGCCAATGTCGCGAGGCTCGCCGCCTCGATCCGAGCATTCGTGGCACCGGAGCCCAAATGTGAGAAAAGATCCCATCGTTTCCGAGCTCACAAGCTTCGAGCTCCCTCCTTCGCGAAGCTTCACCATCGTCAACCACCAACTCACCCCGATGTCGAGCGCTTCGTCATGCTCACCTCCCTCCTTCGTCGAACCCATCACTGCCATTAACAAGCTCGCGACCAAGCTCCTCCATGGCCTCGTCGAACTCCACAGAGCTCAATCCTCTCATCTACTCCGCTATCGAGATCATCAAGTTGTCGAGCTCCCCTTACACCGCCTTCGAGAGAGCTCTGCCAAGCTGTCCTCCTCCGTCGAGCTCAAGCTCGAAAGCTTCGAACCCATCACCACCAACGAGCTCCAGTTCCGTGCCTTGTCTCCTTCGCCTTCACTGAGATCACCCTCCGCCGAAGCCCAGAGCTCCTCGCCGGACGAGGTCGGAGAGGAGGCAAGGTCGGAGGCGGGGTCGGATGCGAGGCCGGAGTCAAAAGCAACGGTCGAAGACGGAAGAGAAAAGGAGACATAGGTCAGGAGAAGAAAGAGAAAAAGAAAAAAAAAGAAAATATAATAAAAAAATTTGGGGGTCGGCGTTGACTTAGTGAACGCGTGCTGACGAGTCGTGCCACCGACGTCAAAATGGGGAAAAACTTGTGTTGCCGACAATTTGTGCCACCGACCTCAAAATGAGGAGAAAATTGCCTCCTCCCGATGCACGCTCGCATGATCATGATCGACGCACAGGATCGCGCCACATCATGTGGTATTAATTAATTTATTTAATTAATCGAATTAATTATTTAAAAAGTCCGAATAAATATTTTAAATTCGGAAAAATTAATTAAAAAATTCTAAAAATAATTATTAATTCAGAAAATAATTTTAAAATTCTGAATATATAATTATTAAATTAGAATAATTAATTAATATTTTTGAAAATTAATTATTTAAATTCAAAAATTGAATAAAAAATTCGAAAATTTTAAGAAAAATCTGGAAAAATCACAAAAAATCCAGGAAAACCTGAGAATAGTTTTGGGCATTTTACAAGCTCAGACTGACACCGTTACACCTCGAGCAAGATCCAACCTCCCCCGAGAACTCCGATAAAATTCTATAAGCCATTAAAAATGGGAAAACTACTCCTCGAAGGCTGTTAAACTCAGTCTTCAAGAGTGGGGGGCTTGTGATATGGTAAAAATAGGATTAAATCGAGACCGTTCAAATCGGACACGAATCTTAAAGCTCTCAGGGGTAAAATGGTAATTTCACCTACAAACGGGTCCAAAATGGGAACTGAGTCTTTCTTCAAAGCCCAATAACCCATAAACGGATATGTCCTACTGGGTACGGGTCCCAACTCATTATAAACCAGTTTAGAAGGATAAAGAAGAATTCAGATTCATAATTATTCCTAAGAGATGGTTTTAACCACTTCTATCCATCCACACCGGAAAGTAGAGATTTGTTCTTATCTCGAAACGGATCCCTAAGGCAACTATAAATACCCTTCTCCCCCCACCATAATGAGGTAATCAATATTTTTCTACATAAAGCTCTTTCATAATCTTCCTGATTACTGACAAGAGCGTCGGATGGTGTCGCCCGGTATATCGCACTTTTTTGCAGGTTCGCAGCAGCAGCAAGAAACAAGTCAACACGTTGGTGAAGGTCAATAGGTCAACAGGTTTGCCTTATTCATTTTCTCAAGCACCCACAAATTCATCTGTTTGCTCCTACACCAAAATCAGTAGCAACAATATGTAACATGTACTACACGACATTATCTTAAACTTGTATAATAAGTTAAAATAACACAAAAGAAATAATTACCTGATCTTAACCTATGAGGCTATGATTATAAACAAACTTATGTCTAGCATGTCAACTGTTCCAATAAAAAAGCTCTCAATTATCAAAGACCTAAACATGGAACAAATAACAACATATTGAACAAAACACTGCACAACTAAAACAAAAATCTAACATAAACTAACTAATAAAAACACAACCTCTTAGATTTGTTTCAGAAAAATAACCAACCTCTCTTTTCCGTATTATTCACATGGGCTTTTAGCTTTCTAATTACGCCAACCATCTCATTCTTAGTCGCATTGGACACCTCCCATCTCCTCTATTCTTCCTCTGCCTTCTTCCTAAATTTCTTCACATTTTCACACCACAGACTCATAAAAGAAGAGGAAAAAAACACATAAATTATCAAGCTCGGAAATCACTTTAAATATGGTAATAATAGAAAAAATAGCCAAACTTTTAGCCTCCTTCACAATAAAACCCTTGCTAATCAGCTCAAAAAATAAATACCTTCGAGTTGTGTTTTTTTGTTTTGTTTTCTACAATTCCATATTAATTTGGTGTTGGGGTGGTGCCCGGAAGGGGGGGGGGTTGGGGTGAAAAAAATAGGGCGACGGGGTGGTGACAGAGCGGCGGGGGAGAAAGAGAGGAAGAGAATTAGACAAAGAGGGGTGGTGGTGTGGTGTGGCGTGGGTGGTGATGCGGTGCAACGGGGGGAAGCTACGGGGTCGACAGAGCAGCGACGGTGCGACGACAACGGTGCCGGCAGTGCAAGAGAATGAGAGAAATAGTGAAGGAAAGGAACAGCAGCAGAGTGGGCATTTGAATGTTTTGATTTTGGCTACACGTGCAGTACACGTGCATATTTGTTGAATTTAGTTTGAACGTGTATTACATGGGTTTGTTTGGTTACAAAATTAGGATTTGTTTGTTTAGAGCATCCACTCTCGTTTGTTAAAAACTCAAAAAATACAAAAAATGGCAAGAATACCCCCACTATCGTTTGCTAAAAAACTCATTTTTGCATAGAAATGAACAGTGCACTTCTAAATATAGCAGATGGCTTTAGCAATTGCTAAATGTAGAAGACGTAAGAAGATTTTCCGTCAGATTAATATATTTTTTTAATATGGACGGACGGAAGATCCGTCCACCAAGATCTGAAAAAAAATTTCCCAAAAAATTACTAAAATGTCATTCCTATAATTACGATAATGCCGTTTACAAGAATAATAATAAATAAATAAAAGTCTCGGACGGAAGATCTTCTTCCGTCCGGCAACAGGCTCCAAAATTTTCCCCCTATATTTACTAAAGTACCATTCTGTAAATTACTAAAATGTCATTTAATTTTTTAAAAAAATATGATTCGGGCGAAAGAAGTTCTTTCGTTCGGCCAAAAAATAGCTTTAAACGACTGCAGCACTCTCCTCTAAATGCTAAATATGCAAATTTTTGCACCAACGATAATGGATGCTCTTATAAATCCCAACTCTTCTATTATCTCTACTACTATGATGGGAGAAGGCATTTGTCCTTAACCTAACCCGTGCAACGCACGTGTAAGTAAATTTTTTTTTTGCCCTTTTCATTCCTCCCAATTTTCCTCCACGTGCACAGCACGTGTATAATACTAGTAATATTAAAGATTAAGAGATAAGAGTGGATCATTTGTTGTATTCAAGCTTACAAAATTTTTATGATGTCAAAAATTCATGCACCACTAATTCAGTTGTAATATATAACTCAAGCAATTCAATTTGGAAAGTGCTCTTTTTTTCTGTTTTCTGATCACTATCACTTCATCCTTAATGTTATCCTGCTGCAAATCAGCCACAGAAAAGTAAAAATGGGCACAACTTTTGTTGGATATAGGTATATTCTCAATATAATAGAATATTATTGTGTATAATGTTCTATGGGGCAACACGTGCTTTGCACATATTATCTGTTTAATTGTTGGACCGGGTTGAGTGGGCATAAAGCACAGTACCCTAAACCCAGTTCATCTCATATAAAAGCTGGTCTAGAAGTAGTGCTCTGTAATATTCCAATACTGATAAGCAGGGTATAATATCTTAAGTGGCTATGAGATACAAACCCTAACCCTATTTACTCATCTTGATCTAACAATCTTAAGATATTAAACAAATAAATAAGATATTAAACAAATAAAAATACTGAGATTGAGAGAGAGGGGGTTCGTCGGAATCTCACCCCGTCGTTCGCTGTCGCTCGACGCCGCACACCACCACACGAGGCCGCCACCGTCGTCGACCAGAGCTGCCACTGCTACTGTCGTGGCGTCATTTCTGTCATCACAGCACCAGATCGGATCGCCAGATCCAGACTGGGGTCGCTATCTTCCGGTCGTCGTCTTCGACCGCGAGGCTCCTAGCGTCGGCCGTGTTCCCAAATCGAAGCATCAGATCGATTGCCAAACTCAGATCGCGGTCATCGTCTACCGGTCGTCGTCCTCCTCCTGATTGGCAGTTGTTGGTGTTTGGAGCAGTGATCAGATCTAGATCTTGTCTTCTTCCTCTTGATTAGGTGCTAATGATGTTGGCGGGCACAGATCGGGATCAGATTTGGTTGTCTTCTTCCCATCGATTGGTTCTGATTGAGAAGAAGATCGTTGTGTGCTTGGGTTTCTATGGAGAGTTGTTTTCTGTTCTGTGTTTGGAGCAAGACTACGGGATTCGCTGCTATGTGCATCTAAGACATCAGATTTGGTCCACTCTAAACTCATGTTATTTTCTCTTTTCCATTTCATCGTTAACTAAGCAGTTTTACAGAAACCCATCTCTTTACGAAATTACTTAAGTAGTAATTAGTCAGAAAGAACCTTCTATTGTTTGGAATTTATTGTTTATTCTTTTCCGATGGATAAACATAATCGTCCGTACGAGGTCCCTAAATGAGAGGGATTCTGAAGTGCTGAATTTAACTGTTGGAAAGTGAAAAGCTCAATAAGAGATGTGGATGTAATTGCTGGAGATATGCGAGCAATGGGGATAATGGTTGGACTGGATCATATCTAAAATTAAAGATAAGTTCTTTACCTGCATATATATTTTAATTAATTGTTGTTGCTATGTGCTTAAGTACAAAACCGTGTTAACCATTGTTTAATTAAACACAAGTTTGAATAATTGTTAGCTTTGCGCTAAGAATCAAATATCCATTTTGATAAGTTAAATTATAGATTTTGACTGTAAATTTGTATCTCCAATTAAATTATTGTTAGAATGAAAAGTGCAAATAATTTGTTTAATTGGCTAATTTTAACAATTTGATGATGTAGGAACTTCAAAGTTACTTACAAATTGGGTGTGTTGGAGATGATGGATATGCATCACGTTTGAATAAGTCTGCACTACGCAGGTTTCTCTATCGAATTTGGAAAACACTTCTAACTTGAAGTATCGGTATGATCTACTCTAATCTTTCTTATTATTTTTATGTGATGAATGTGTTAACGTTTTGTGCATTTGATCATATAATTGAGAGTTTTATATCATAGTTATTCTCGCTTTGGAAAACTAGCATGTTTAGGGTTGTTAAGTGTTTTATCATACTATGTGTATAGATATTTTGACAAATCCATTGTCTGCAGTTTGTGTGAGATTATATATTTGCTTCTCTCATTAAAATAAATAAATGATGCATAAGATCTGTAACAAATGTATGTAACTTAGATAAGAACATTTTGTAATGCAGTATATGACTCCATTAGTTACGTTTTGTTCTTTCTCGTTCATTGTACTATGTGTGCAAAATTGAATTATAAAATATTGGTCATTATCTCATTTAGCGTTTCGAAGATGATGAAGAACGAATAAAGAAAAATATAGCTCGATTTGTTTGAACAAGTGGACATTGTTAGAATCACTAGAGAAGCAAACAATTTTGTAAAATGTGACAGAGTAATTTTGTTTTAACTCTTATAATGTACATATATTGTCAATCGTATATATAAGTTAAGTTTAACAAATGAGATAATTAATAATAATAGTTCTAATTGTGTATTGTTCCTGAACATAGCAAATTGGCTATGATTTGAGAACTATATATTAAATTATTTGTTCTTGTTAAAACTCATAACTCTGCTAAATGACACTCTATTAAATATGACAAATATGAAAGTTGTGCTCGGATTATGATCACTAGAAAATCATTTAGTATGGTATCTAGGAGCACACAACTTCTTGAGTCAATACATTCTGATATTTGTGATCTCAGTACCTTTGTGACTATATGAGACGATAATTGGTCAGAAGTATTTAATCACCTATGTAGATGATTATTGAATGTTTGTCATACATATATGGAGGATGTAGCACTCACTATTTTGATGAATTAAAATCTAGTTAAATGCTAAAAATTAAGGGTTCAGAGTTGATGGAGATGGTGAATATGTTTAATAATTTTAGAGTAATTTGCATTTGGCATAATCTCTAGTGCACTATATTTACCATTGTCAAACAGTATTGATAAAGTTAGAATCAAACACTCAGTGAAATATTGAATTCTATGTTATTGACTGTTAGTTTGACTTTAAGTAATTATGAGTGATGTTACATTATCAATCATATTTCTAATTTGTTACCACACTCTAAGTTACTTACACCTTATAGACTAACGGTATAAAAATACAAAAAATTTTGTCAAAGTGAAAAATGTGGTATGATACATTTGTTAAAGTACATGATCCCAGAAGGCCTAAAGTAGGACCTATAAAAAATATTTGTGTATACTTAGAAAGTGCAGAATGTTGTTCTATGGATAGTTTTGAATCTATCTAATTTGGGTTAGTAGAATCTGGACTTGCAAAGTTCTTTGACGATGTGTTCATCAAAGACAAATCTATGAAATTATCAGTCCTACTGTCACAGTCAATGATTCACAGTTTGAATCAAGAACCAGTCTTACTCACACTTAAACTTGAATGAAAAATGAGCTAAGAAGAGTCTTTAGTAGACAATGAGATAATTTTGTGTCATACAATAATACTTTAAATTAGTTGATCTGCCAAAATGCGCTAAAACTATAGTAAGTAAGTAGGGTTTTGTAGAAGAAACTTAATTTTGTTTGTTCAGTAGCAATTTTAATGCACTTCTAGTAGCTAACAGATTGACTGAGAAAAATAGGGTAGATTTATTTGATGTCTACTCACATGTTTGTCATATTGCTACAATAAGTATTCTTCTTACCCTTACATCTATTGAAAATTTTGTTATTCATAAAGGATATTTAAACAGTTTTGTACTGAAAAGTTCTGTACTGAACATTTTATATTGATGAATAGTTTTGTACTAAGAGTTTTGTACTAATATGTTTAGTGAACAAGATTTACAATTTAGTAAAATCATCGTATATTTTAAAACATGTAATATAGATAACATATAAATAGTTTGACAAATTTCTCAAAGAGCCTAGTATATGAATCAAGTAATTCAAATAAGTGCCTTTAACTTTGTGGTGTGTCAAATATAATGGCTATTATTTACTTGGTTTTATTGACATGCTTGTTGATTGGAAGTGACATATCTATTATAAATGGAGTTAAAATTGTGCTATCCAAATAAATTTAGCACCTAAGTGGTGTGGACACCATATTATGTATAAGGGTGAGTTTTGGTTGGCAAGGGATAACCCTTAGTCAAACTCGTTAAATCAATAATGTGTTTCAAAAATGGGAATATAGTGATTAAAAGTGTGTTTTGAAATATCTTATGATTATGATAAAAGGTTGACACCTTATGATGGTGCAACTATGAGACAGGTAGATCATTCTAAAAGAATTAAAAGTCTCGTGTATACAAAGATCTGCACTAGAATAGACATAGCCTTTGAGGTAGGTATGATCTGCAGATTCACTAATAATCTTATACACATTTGAGTGCCCTTAAGAGGCTAATGAGATACCCGAGTGATACTCAAGAGTTTGCTTTGTGCTACTCAAAGTTTAGTGGAAGTCGACAACTAGTGAATATGTGTTCACACTGGGAGGACGAAAAAAAAAATTATGGAGATTAAAAGGCAAACAAGCATTGCGTTCTCATCCAAGAAATCAGACCTTTATGTATTATCCTCTGCAGGGGAAGAGCCTGAGTGGATTGAATGCCTTATTACTAGTCATCCATTGAGAAGTTTAAAGTAAATTCTCTAATTCTGTTATGCAACTACCAAGCTATAATACACTGTAGCTCATAACTCACTCTATAATAGTAAGAGGAGTATATTAAGGCTGAAAGAAGCCTAGTTGAACTTTCTTATAGATAAAGTGCAATTGCGACAAGTATGGCTAATGCTCTTGCTAGGAGACTTGAAAGTGATCTAATTATCAAAACTGTGGGGGAAATAGAGTTAAAAGCTATTAAGTCAAAAGCTTTAACATCCAAGTTGTTTTGAGATTTAGAATTCAATTGGAGCCATAGAGAAGTTCAAACTGAAGCATCAATTTTAGGCAATTGACATGCTTTAGATAATTTGAAAAGTTCTATGTAAATTCTGTTAATATATAATTTCATTCCAATTCTGATGATACTATATATTTTCATAATTTACTTAGAATCATCTCATTATTCCAAAAGAAAGTATGAAAACTTGTCGATGTGTTTCTGATGTTTAGAATAGTTGTTATATCATTCCAATTTTGATGATATAACTCTTCAATGGTGTTGCCGCTAAATTTGGTGTGGGGGCACACAGATAGAACTTGTGGATTCTTGGGGAAACTGAATAGAAAGACCTGTGTACCTGTTCCGTCGGACCTCGATCGTCGTTCCCGCCGTGCACCTGCAAAAAGTGCGAGACACCGGGGTTGTTCCCAGCGACGCACCCTCCGACGCTCAAGTCAGTAATCTGGCAGACTATGAAAGAGCGTAAAAACTGGTGAAAGATTGATTACCTCTTAATGGAGATGGGTGAGGGGTATTTATAGGCGTCTTAGGGACTGGTTTTAGGAATGTAATCCCCGTGATTAGATAAGGAATATTCCTCGTAATCAGATAAGGCATGTAATCTGATAAGGTATATCCCCTATAATTAGTTAAGGAATTTAATCCCTAATCCCCAGTGAAAAGATAGATGTGAATCATGGCCGTTGATTTAGGTCTAATCAGGGACCTTGATTGTATCTTGTCGGATCGGGTTGGTAGCGGGTTGAAACCCGTACCCAGCTGAGGCAGATCCGTTTGCGGGTTATTGGATCTGTGAGAAGGAGACCCAGTACCTGCTTCGGACCCATTTGCATGTGAAATTACCATCTTGCCCCTGAGCTGTAGGATTCGTGCCCCATTTGGACGGTCTCGATTGAACCCCCGTTTTTGGCCACATCACGAGCCCCCCACTCCTAAAGGCTGAGGGTGATCAGTCTTTGAGGAGTAGTTTGACTAACTCAGTGGTCAGTGGAGCTGTATCGTAGTCTGAATGGGTGATTTTTGAATCCTGGAGCGCGGGGGTAGGTTAGTTCCTCCTTTTTTGGTGCCCTACGATGCTCCAAAGCTGTATCGAGTTTTTATCTATTTTTCCGGATTATTTATTTAACTTTGCGATGTATTGGCTAATTGTTCGGGGGTTTTAACTGTATATTCTAGGCGATAATTGTTCGTTCGGTGGCTTAGAAATATCCCCCGAATTTTTAATTATTTCCTGGAATTTTTAGCTAATTTTCCCGAATTTTTAGCGATTTTTCGCAATTTTTAAATAAGTAAAACGATTTAAATAAATAAAAATCAATTTTAAATACCCATTTATGGCGTGGCGTCATCTGGGCCTTCGATCAAGGCGGAGCGCGAGTTTCGGAACGATCAGACGATCCCTGTTCCTCGGAAGGATTTTTTCCCAAAAACGAGGGTCGGCACCCCGTCATCTCGTCTCGGAGGCGTGGCGCCGCGGCTCAAGGGGTCGGCACGTTTTTTTGCCAAAAACGAGGGTCGGTACCCCAGCGTCCCGGCTCGGAGGTGTGGCGCCGCGGCTCGAGGGGTCGGCGTCTTGGTTTGAAGGGTCGGTACCTCGGTTCGGAGAATCCGGGGTACGTGGCACCATCTAGGCCGTCCATCCCCAGCGTGGATCCCCATAAAACGCTATCTTGTCGTTTTGTGGACGTGGCAAGATCTGGGTCGTCCATCATGACGAGCGCGCTTTTCTACAAGATCTAACGGCTCATCAGGGTCGGAGCGTTTTTTTGCCAAAAACGAGGGTCGGTACCCCAGCATCCCGGTTCGGAGGTGTAGCGCCGCGGCTCAAGGGGGTCGGCGTCTTGGTTTGAAGGGTCGGTACCTCGGTTCG
Organism: Hemerocallis citrina; assembly: GCA_017893485.1. Classification (NCBI taxonomy): domain Eukaryota; kingdom Viridiplantae; phylum Streptophyta; class Magnoliopsida; order Asparagales; family Asphodelaceae; genus Hemerocallis; species Hemerocallis citrina. Next base: position 344,127,563 of record CM030359.1, read on the forward strand.
GAGAATCCGGGGTACGTGGCACCATCTAGGCCGTCCATCCCCGGCGTGGATCCCCATAAAACGCTATCTTGTCATTTTGTGGACGTGGCAAGATCTGGGTCGTCCATCACGACGAGCGCGCTTTTCTACAAGATCTAACGGCTCATCAGGGTCGGAGCGTTTTTTTGCCAAAAACGAGGGTCGGTACCCCAGCGTCCCGGTTCGGAGGTGTAGCGCCGCGGCTCAAGGGGGTCGGCGTCTTGGTTTGAAGGGTCGGTACCTCGGTTCGGAGAATCCGGGGTACGTGGCATCATCTAGGCCGTCCATCCCCAGCGTGGATCCCCATAAAACGCTATCTTGTCGTTTTGTGGACGTGGCGCAATCTGAACCGTCCATCAAATTCTGACGCGAATTTCGGAGAGATCCGACGGCGACTTTGCCTCGGGAGGATTTTTTGCCAAAAACGAGGGTCGGTATCTCGTCACCTCGGTTTGCATTCCTCCGCGCCCTTTCCCGGGGAACGAGTTGAGTGTTTTTGGGTCAACTCGGTAGCTCGGTTACTGAGCCTTTCGTTCGATAGCTCGGCTCGTCAGGCCGGTGGCCGAGTCGTTACTTGTGTTTTTGAGGAGTTCCGTCACTCCGTGTTAAGTACCTCAGTTGCTCGGCTGAGCTGTTCGGTAGCTCGGCCGACCAAGTCGATGGCAGGCAGTTCGGAAGGTCTGCGTGGGCGGATCTGGGCCGTTCATCTTGGCACGCATCACGAGGATGGGGTTCAGATCACGAAAAAACGCTATCTTGTCGTTTTGTGGGCGTGGCGCAATCTGAACCGTCCATCAAATTCTGACGCGAATTTCGGAGAGATCCGACGGCGACTTTGCCTCGGGAGGATTTTTTGCCAAAAACGAGGGTCGGTATCTCGTCACCTTGGTTTGCATTCCTCCGCGCCCTTTCCCGGGGAACGAGTTGAGTGTTTTTGGGTCAACTCGGTAGCTCGGTTACTGAGCCTTTCGTTCGATAGCTCGGCTCGTTAGACCGGTGGCCGAGTCGTTACTTGTGTTTTTGAGGAGTTCCGTCACTCCGTGTTAAGTACCTCGGTTGCTCGGCTGAGCTGTTCGGTAGCTCGGCCGACCAAGCCGATGGCAGGCAGTTCGGAAGGTCTGCGTGGGCGGATCTGGGCCGTTCATCTTGGCACGCATCACGAGGATGGGGTTCAGATCACGAAAAAATGCTATCTTGTCGTTTTGTGGGCGTGGCGCAATCTGAACCGTCCATCAAATTCTGACGCGAATTTCGGAGAGATCCAACGGCGACTTTGCCTCGGGAGGATTTTTTGCCAAAAACGAGGGTCGGTATCTCGTCACCTTGGTTTGCATTCCTCCGCGCCCTTTCCCGGGGAACGAGTTGAGTGTTTTTGGGTCAACTCGGTAGCTCGGTTACTGAGCCTTTCGTTCGATAGCTCGGCTCGTTAGACCGGTGGCCGAGTCGTTACTTGTGTTTTTGAGGAGTTCCTCCATCTCTCGTACCGTCGCCCTCTTCTCGCTGGGCGTTTTGGCTTCTTAGTGGGCCTTTGGGATTCCCAAGGAGGCCCGTTACCACTTGGGGTTATAAGTTACCATTTCTTCACCCCTGAGCTCATTTCTCACTTTTCACTCCACGATTTTACTTTTGTTCTCTAAGTCTTCTGCTAGCGGCGCTCTTGCTCCACGGTGTTGACGTTAGCTGTCACGTGGGCCAGGCGATTTCCGGCGAGCATTTTCCGACCGTGAACGTCACTTCAAAGGTTAGTTTGCTTTTGCCTTTGCTTTTTCAAGAGATGTCAAGGGTTAGCTCGGGGAGTGGTACCTCGTCCTCGGGCGATGATAGCGCCGGGGAGAGGAATAGGGCGGAAGCTCGAAGAAAGGGGAAGCAAATGGCCGAACCGTTGGTTACCGAGTCGAGGGTCGGGAAGAAGAGGAGGACGGGGGAGACTTCGCCCCCCATAGTGGGGGTGATTGTGGAGAACCCGAAGCGAGCCCCCGAGATGGGACAATATCCTTCGGTCCTGTCCGGGCATTCGGGTGTCAGGCAGTACGAGGGCGATCTTCTGGAGAAAGCGATCTACGGAAAGTCGAAGATCGTCGAGGAACCTAGCCCGTTCCTTCACTCCGAAGCCGACGAGCTCACTTCGTCGTTGTCTGAGAAGGATCTTCTCCGGATCAGGAAGGCCTTCGCTATCCCGTCGGAGTACAAGCTGATGGTCGCTGGCCCCGGGATGCGAGCAAACTCTAAGTTGCCGTCGTCGGACATGTGCATGTTTGACGTCGACTCCTTGAACGCGGGACTGCGTTTTCCGCTGCACCCTTTCATACTCCAGATCCTTGGCTGGTATTGTCTCGCCCCTACTCAATTCAGTCCGAACACTTGGCGTCATGTGAATGCATTCTTGCTTCAGTGCCACCGAGCCGAAGTGGCGCCGGACTTATCAGTTTTCCGGGGCCTGTATCGGATAAACAGGCAGCACCAGACGGAGTACCGGTACTACTTGGGGCCGAGGAGAGGCGTCAAGATTGTAGAGAATCCCGACTCACTTAAGGGTTGGAGGGAGAAGTATTTTATCATAAGGGGTGAAGTGATTCGGCATATTCCGTCCCGGTGGAAGGTGGAGGTGCCGAAATTTGCGCGAAGCGACCCCGCACTATCTGAGGCTGAGGAGGATGTAGCGAGGAGGATCACGGCCCTTCCGGTACTGAGTTGGAGGGAGTTGACCGAAGAGGTGTTGTTCGGGTCCGGACTAAGCCCCATCGACCCGAGTACGCTCTTGACATCTCATTCATTTTTTTTTTCTAAGTCTCCAATTCGTCTGTCTTGATTCGTTTTTCTTTTTTCGTTGATGCAGAGTCGATGAAGATTGACTTTAAAGCTATGATGGCCGATAGGTCCAAGCTGACCGGGACCAAAAAGAGGAAGAGGGCGGCCGAGGGTGCGTCTTCGGGTGCGCAGCCCGCGGTCGCTACTAACGTTACTCTGCCTCCCCCGGTTACCGAGGTGCCTTCGGAGGTTGTGGTGGTGGAGGGGACCTCGGCCCCTGTCGCCCCGTCTGCGAACGAGGGTGTCTTTGATGTCAATGCGGCGCTGGCGCTCGAGTTTCCCCCATTGACTAAGGCGGCCGAGGAAATCCTGACCGAGCAGCACAAACAGTTGTTTGTGCCGAACTGGCGGGTTAAGAACCATGATGGTTTCCTCGGCAACTCGCAGATGTCAATGCAGGTCGTCAAGCACTTGGCGACCCCGAAGGATAAGGCCGCGCTGAAGGCAGGAAGGGTCGGCGACGACACTTATGAAGTCGCCCGGGGGCTTGTTTCGGTAAGTGTTCGCAAATTTCTTCAAGTTTGTTACTCGGTTTGTACTTCGTATTTATCGTTGTCTTCGTAGGCCACCGTTCACTTCGGCCATCTCATCGAGGCGTTCGCCGAGCAGGAGAAGGAGCTGAAGTCCGCCAGCGAGAAAGACAGGCTGGCGAAGGTCAGGGCGGTCAAGGATCTCGAGGCTGAGCAGAGGCGAGCCGAGGCCCTGGACGTTCGGGTGGCCGACCTTACTGCCGACCTGAAGAAAGCAAAGGAGAGCCTTGCAGCGGAGTCCGCCAAAGCCGCGAAGGCCGCCGAAGGGCTTGCTGCGGCGGTGAAGTCCTTGGCCGACGAGAGGGCGGAGAGGGAAGCGCAGGCCGCGAGGATCAGGGCAGAGGTTGAAGCCGAGGTCGAGGCTGAGGCGAAGAAACATATGGCTGAGAACATGGAGCAATCCTATCAGACGGCCCTGGACCACGTTCAGGCTCGCGTCCCCGGCTTCGAGCGAGTCGGCTATCGACTGTGGCCCGAGTCGCCCGCAGACGATGAGGAGGGGGATGATGAGGACGAGGCTGAAGGCGAAGACGGAGGGGGAGAGGACGACCCGGCTAAGGGGCCGTCCGTCGATGCGTCCGGGGTCGGAGCGGAGACGCAGGTGGACCCCTGATTCTTTCGTTAAACTTCTTGTAGTTTTTGTTTTGCTTTCTCTTCCGAACCTTGTAACGCCTTTTGCGGACTGGCCACCGCTTCTTGATGAATGAAAGAACGTTTTGTCTTTGAAATTTTGTCTAAGTGTTTGGTTCGGTCGTAGGATAGGCCCCCGTCGCGGCGATGGCTCAGCGGCAAGTAGAGCTGTCTCCTTTATCTCTTGTGGAACGCCTCGAGAACGAGATAGAACTGACGAGGAGGACACTGCACGATGTGGAGAAGAAGAACGGTGAGCTGTTGGCCGAAATGTACCACTCGCGGGTAGCCGAGGCCGAGCTATTCGATAAGGAGGAAGAATTGGCTTCGGTTTTGGCCGAACGAGATGAGCTCGTGAAGAAGGTCGAGCATTTGCAAAGGGTGACAGTCGACAAGAGTATCGAGGTGACCCATCTGCGCCGTGTCATATCCGACAGCGCCGAATACCCCGGTTCGGCGAAGCTTCCTCGATTCAAAATTGTCGTCAGGGACGAGGCGCTGAAGGACCGGATCGTCGAACTGGAGGAGGAGGTTGCTCGGCTCAAGCCTCAGCCGGTGAGGGCTAACGTCCGGAGCACCTCGTGTACTCGCGAAGAGATTGAGCGAGGGATCACGTTCTATCAAGCGGCGACCCGGACTCCTATCATAGGTAGGTCAGCTGCCGACGCACAAAGCGGTGTGGCGGTGTCTTCAAGCGGTGCTTCGGTCGGGGCGACTGTGAGGATCAGCGGTGAGGGGGCGTCCCGGTTCGTCGGCCTAGAGACGAGCTCGGGGGCCAAGAAGCGCCGACCCAAAGTGTCGCTGAACCGGAGTGTCCCCCTACCTCGGAGGAATTGAGCGGGTCATGCCTTCTGATATTTTCGCTGAACTCGTTGTTGTAATCTTTTTGTAATCTCGTCCAAGTTATTAATAAAATTGGGGTTGATTTATCCGAAGTGTCCTCCACTGGCTGTTTATCGAGTCTTTTGTCGCAGCTCTGATTCCGTTGCTCTGCTTTCGGCGCCGATCGACGTGGGGTGTCCATAGCCGTTGGATGGTGGCACGAATCCAGAGGCAGGCCCAAGTCCCAAGAAAACGTTATCTTGTCGTTTTGCGGGCACGTGGCAGAACTGGATCCACTCATCACGCTCTGGCACACAATTTGAGAGGATCTAACGGTAAGTTGCCTTCGGGATGATTTTTTGCCAAAAACGAGGGTCGGTACCTCGTTAGTTCGGCACAATTTATGGTCGAGACGAATTCCCAACAATCGTAAAGTTATATTCAGAGATGCAGGAGCAGTTTCGAATGGCGAGCTACTTCTAGTCCGCTTAGGAGCGGACTTGCGAAGCAAAATCGAGCCAAGTGTTGGACTCCGATCCATTCAACGGCTGCAGGAGCAATTTCGGACGGCGATCTGCCCCCGGCCCGTCTGAAGACGGGCCGAGTAGGAAGAGTCGAGCCGAGTGCTGGACTCCGAACCATTGTGTGATTAGTTTAAGAGATGCAGGAGCAGTTTCGAATGGCGAGCTACTTCTAGTCCGCTTAGGAGCGGACTTGCGAAGCAAAATCGAGCCAAGCGTTGGACTCCGATCCATTCAACGGCTGCAGGAGCAATTTCGAACGGCGATCTGCCACCGGCCCGTCTGAAGACGGGCCGAGTGGGAAGAGTCGAGCCGAGTGCTGGACTCCGAACCATCGTGTGATTAGTTTAAGAGATGCAGGAGCAGTTTCGAATGGCGAGCTACTTCTAGTCCGCTTAGGAGCGGACTTGCGAAGCAAAATCGAGCCAAGTGTTGGACTCCGATCCATTCAACGGCTGCAGGAGCAATTTCGAACGGCGATCTGCCACCGGCCCGTCTGAAGACGGGCCGAGTGGGAAGAGTCGAGCCGAGTGCTGGACTCCGAACCATCGTGTGATTAGTTTAAGAGATGCAGGAGCAGTTTCGAATGGCGAGCTACTTCTAGTCCGCTTAGGAGCGGACTTGCGAAGCAAAATCGAGCCAAGTGTTGGACTCCGATCCATTCAACGGCTACAGGAGCAATTTCGAACGGCGATCTGCCACCGGCCCGTCTGAAGACGGGCCGAGTGGGAAGAGTCGAGCCGAGTGCTGGACTCCGAACCATTGTGTGGTAAGGGAATTAGAGGCAGAAGTACGCGATAATGTAAAAAACTTTATTTATTTATTAATATCTAATGGTCGGCTGCTTCTAAAGTTGCTAGCCGTTATTACAATGAAAAAAGAACAAAGGAAAAATTACTAGTAGCAGGAGTGGTGGCCCGACATCTCGAGTTACTCAGATAGGCGGGGTTGCCTTCTCTTGGTATTTCAAAAGATGGTCGGCGTTCCAAGTCCTGGGAATTTCTCTACCCTCAAGATCTTCTAGCTTGTACGCACCGGGGCGGATCACTTTGGATACTTTGTACGGTCCCTCCCAATTTGGGGCCAGTTTGCTCTTCTGTCCGGGGAACGAAATGGCCAGCTTTCGGAGGACCAGATCCCCCTCTTTCAGGTCGGTTGGGCGGACCCGTTTGTTGTAGGCGAGTTCGATTCTTCTTCGGTAACCTTGCTGCCGTATGGCTGCTCTTTCCCGGATTTCGTCTATCAAGTCTAGGCTCGTTCTGAGCTCCCTGGCATTCTGTTCTTCTTCGAAGGCTATCAGGCGAGGAGAGGGTATTCCAACTTCTAGTGGGATGAGGGCCTCGGACCCATAGGTGAGATTGAACGGACTCTCGCCTGTCGGGGTCCGCTTCGTGGTTCGGTAATTCCACAACACATTGGGCAGCTGATCGACCCACAATCCCTTGGAGCACTTGTCGAGTCTCTTCTTGATGCCGGAGAGGATCTGTCGGTTGGCATTCTCGGCTTGGCCATTTGACTGGGGATGAGAGACTGAGGAGAAGCGGTGCTGTATGGCTAGGTCTTCACATAAGGCTCGGAAGGCAGCTCCAGCGAACTGCGTACCGTTATCTGTAACTACGACTCGGGGAACACCGAACCGGCAAATTACATTTTTCCAGAAGAATTGAACGACTCTATGTTCGGTAATCGTAGCCAAGGGCTCGGCCTCTACCCATTTCGAGAAATAGTCGACCGCCACGACTAGGAACTTCAATTGTCCGGGGGCCGGTGGAAATGGCCCAAGTAAATCCATCCCCCACATTGCGAAGGGGATCGGACTTGATAGGGAGGAGAGTGGTGCTTGTGGAAGGCGTCGGATGTCGGAATTCTTCTGGCAGGAGGTGCATTGCCGAACGTGTCGTTCGGCATCCCGTAGGAGAGTGGGCCAGTAATACCCGTAGTTTAACACTTTACGTGCCAAGGCTCTGGAGCCGGAGTGGGCTCCGTCGATGCCCTCATGGAGCTCTTGTAGGGCGTAATCAGCTTGTCCGGGGGAGAGGCATCTTAGGTAGGGCCGACCATCCACCTGGGTGAAGGAGCGCTTATACAGAATGCCTTCGACCAGTATGTAACGCTCGGCTCGGGTCCTTATCTTTCGGGCTTCCTTCGGATCCCTTGGGAGGAGTCCGTCTCTTAGAAACTCGATGAGGGGCTTCATCCAATTATCTTCGAGGGGGAGTGGCAGTGTTTCGACGGAGTTGAAAGCCTCGTCCTCTATGCTTGGCTTGAGGAGGACTTCTATCAGAACAGTTTGTTCGAGGCCTTGTAGGGATGAGGAGGCTAATTTGGACAGGGCGTCGGCCTGGGCATTTTCCTCTCTGGGGATTCTTCGGATGTGGGCCTCCTCGAAGAGCACCATGAGGCCCTTCACTTTAGCCAAGTACTTTACCATCCTGTCATCGCGGGCTTCATATTCGCCGAGGACCTGGTTGACGACCAACTGAGAGTCACTGAAGATCTGCAGGCGTCGCGCCCCTGCGTTTCAGGCCATCCCGAGGCCGGCTATGAGTGCTTCGTATTCGGCTTCGTTATTCGAAGCTTTAAAGTTTATCCGGAGGGAATATTGAAGGACAAAGTCGTCTGGGCCCGCAAGGATGACTCCAGCCCCGCTCCCCTCGTTGCAAGAGGATCCATCGACATATACCGACCAGATAGGCGGGCCCTTCGTTGTCTGCTCGGGGTCGGGAATAGTTGTTTCCACTATGAATTCGGCCAGCGCCTGTGCCTTGATGGCGGTTCGAGGCTGATAAGTAATATCATGTTGGCTCAGCTCGATCGACCACTTCATGAGGCGGCCAGAAGTCTCTGGCTTGTGAAGGATCTGTTTCAACGGCTGGTCGGTAAGAACGACCACCGAATGAGACTGGAAGTATGGCCGAAGCTTTCTTGCGGCCATTATCAGGGCGTAGGCTATTTTCTCAATTTTCGGGTACCGGAGCTCGGCGTCTCGGAGCACTTTGCTGACGTAGTAAATGGGCTTCTGAGTTCTTTCTTCTTCCCTGACTAAGACCGCACTTAGTGTCTGTTCCGAGGCTGCCAAGTAGAGGTAGAGGGGTTCGCCCGGTATGGGTTTGCTGAGAAGGGGCGGATTGACGAGGTAAGCCTTAAGCTGGTCGAAGGAATCTTGTTGTGGCTGCCCCCACTCGAACCCCTTAGTCCCCCTCAGGGCTTTGAAGAACGGGAGGCACTTCTCCCCAGACTTCGACAAAAAGCGCCCAATGGCGGCTAGTCGACCAGTCAGTTTCTGAACTTCTTTGACGTTTCTAGGCGGGGCCATGTCCAGTATGGCCCTGATCTTCTCCGGATTCGCCTCTATTCCTCGTTGGCTAACCATAAAGCCGAGGAACTTGCCTGATGAGACGCCGAACGCACACTTGTTCGGGTTGAGTCTCATATTGTGCTTTCTCAAAACATCGAACGCTTCTTGGAGGTCGGTCTCATGATCAACGCCTCGGATGCTTTTCACAAGCATGTCATCCACGTAGACTTCCATGTTCCGGCCAATCTGGGCCTGGAATACCTTGTTGACGAGACGTTGATATGTTGCCCCTGCGTTCTTTAGGCCGAACGGCATGACTCGGTAACAATAGAGTCCTTGGTCTGTTACAAAAGACGTCTTCGGAATATCCGGGGGGAACATCCTTATCTGATTGTAACCCGAGAAAGCGTCCATGAAGCTGAGGAGCTCATGTCCCGAGGTTACGTCAATCAGAGTGTCAATGCTCGGCAGAGGGAAGGGATCTTTAGGGCAGGCCTTGTTGAGATCGGTGAAATCAATGCAGATCCTCCATGTCCCGTTGGATTTCTTCACCATGACCACGTTTGACAACCACTCCGGATAATTCACCTCCTGTATGAATCGGGCTTTCAGCAATTTGTCTACCTCCTCCTTGATAGCGAGCTGGCGCTCGGGGGCGAACTTGCGCCTCTTCTGCTGGACCGGTTTGGACCCCGGATCAACGCTGAGGCGGTGGACCAAGAGTTCTTCGGAGATACCGGGCATGTCTGCCGCCGACCATGCGAAGAGGTCTTGGTTGGCTCGGATGCATTTCACAATATTCGAATATAGGGCGGACGGAAGGGCCTTGCTGACGTAGAACTTACGGGTCGGCTCCTGCTCCGAGAAGAGTACCTCCTCCAACTCGTCTACCGGTTCGGAGGTTGGCCGAGCAGCATCTTGAGGGATCTCGAGTGTTTCTAAGGAGAGGACGGGTCCGAGGGTGGAAGTCATATAACATTTGCGGGCTTGCTCCTGGTTGCCCCTCACTTCTCCCACTCCAGCCCGAGTGGGGAACTTCATTTTGAGATGATAGGCAGAAGGGACGGCTTCGAGAGCGGCCAGGCCGGGCCGACCCAAAATGACGTTATAGGCCGCTGGGACGTCTACGACCATGAAATCCATTGACTCCGTGCGGGTGGTAGGAGTTTTGCCTGCTGTGACATCGAGGGTTATCACCCCTTCGATCGTCACCGGCACTCCCGTGAACCCATAGAGCATGTACCCGGCGGGCTTGAGTCTGTCTCGGGAGAGCTTCAGCCCCTTAAAAGCATCGAGGAATAGGATGTTTACGGAGGAACCGTTATCTACTAAGATCCTTTCGACTTTAAAATTGGCCATGTGAAGGTTGATGACGAGTGCGTCACAATGAGGGGTGCGGACGCCTTCGAGATCTTCATCAGAGAAGGTGACGGGCACTCCGAGGCCTTTGGGAGGAGGGGTGGCTCGGACTGAGTTGACTTCTCTTATAAAAGCTTTCCGAGAAGAATTCGAGGAGCCCCCCATTGGACCCCCATGGATAAGGTGGAGAACTCGTTCTTCCTCAAACTCTGGCGTTTCTTCTCGCTCTGGACGTTTGTTAGCCCCCCGAGGCTGGGGAGGAGGTTCGGCTCCATCCTTTCTTACAAACTTCGCCAGCTGCCCCCTCTGGATGAGGGCTTCGATCTCGTTTCTCAGGGCACGACAGTCGTTGGTATCATGTCCGTGGTCCCGGTGATAGCGGCACCATTTCTCTTTATCTCTTCTTTTGGCAGGGGTGTTCATCTTTGGAGCTGGAGGCAAGATCCCTTCTTTTTCGACTTCCATGAAAATGGCGGAGATGTTTGTGGTGAGGGGAGTAAACTTTTCAAATCTAGGGGGAGGCCGGCGCTGGCCGGCATTATCCTTCTGAAACTTTTTGGGTCCCTCTTCTTCCGCTCCCTTCCTCTTGGACCCGGAGGCGGTTGCTTCCCAGTTGGGCGGTTCCTCGGCCTCTTCAGCTCGGATGTACTTTTCAGTGCGGAGGAGGAGGTCAGAAAAGTCATGTGGCGGTTTCTTGGCGAGGGAGGAGCGGAGGTTGGAATTTAGGATATTGAATTGGAACGCCGCGGTAGCGACGGATTGGTCGAGGGATGCGATGGTTCTGGCCTCGGCTGTGAACCTCTTCACGTAGTCCCTCAATTTCTCCCCCTTCTGCTGACGGAGGTGCAATAGAGAGATGCTGGTCTTCTCGGCCCTTCGGCTACTGACGAAATGGGTGATGAACAGGGTTTCGAACTGTTCGAAGGAGAATATCGACGCCGGGGCAAGACGAGAGTACCATTCTCGAGCTGGGCCTTTCAGAGTTGCAGGGAATGTTTTGCAGAGGAGGGCATCGGAAGCTTGATGGAGGAGCATCAACGTCTTAAAGCTTTCGATGTGGTCAACTGGATCGGTCTCCCCAGTGTAGTTCTCGAACTGGGGAGGTTTGAAACCGAAGGGAACAGGAGCATCCACTATGGTCCGGGAGAACGGGGGTCGGCTAGGACGGAGGGTCCTCCCCCTGAGTTCTTCTTCTCGGTTCATCTGTCCCAAGAGTTTTTCCACCTCGTTCAGGCGGCGGTTCATGGTGTCATCTCTCCGACGGTGATCTGCCGAGCCACGGGACTCGTCTTCGTATGAGAGGGAGCGAGGGCTGCGGCGATGGTGGCTTCTAGAACGTCGAGGACTCGGGGTGCGTCTGGAATTGGTAGGAGCGGGTCGAGGAGAAGGGGACCGTCGGCGAGGGCTTCGGACCGGAGGAGGGGATGGGGCCCTTTGCTCATTGGGGTTCTGACGGAGGTTGAGGGCCTGTTGTACCATTGCTTGGAGTTGTTGGAACTCGGCACGGGTGATGGGTGCCTCATTGTTCCTGTGCTGCTGCCGACCCGCTGGAGAGCGCCTCCTTCGGTAGTGATCGGGGGAGTCCTTTCTCCCTCTTCGGACGGGGGACCTCCTGCGCTCTCGGTGTTGGGGGGATTGCTCTCGCTGGCGGGAGGCTTCCCCCCGAGCCCGCTTCTCATCCAGATGGCGACGAAGGTCGTCATCTTCCGGGCGTTTGGGAGGGGTATTGCGGCGACCAGAGGCTCGGGGATGATGGGAGGCCATGGAGGCACTGGAGGCAGTGTGGTTGGGTATGTTCTCTTGGTGAAGAGGCTGTTTCTGGGGGTTAGGCCCCTTCGGATCAGGATGTGGAGGGTTCTGCTGGAGCGGCTCTTCCACGGTAGGAGGGAGCTGCCCTTGTTGCTGAGCGGGATCAGGAAGGACTTCTTGCTGGTCAGGGTTGGGCGCTCGGTTGGAGCCCCTAGATCTGACTTTGCGAGGCGGCATGGCTGGAGAAAACCTGTTCACCGGGAAGATGAGAGGTCTCTATTCGTTAGTTTCCCACAGACGGCGCCAATCTGTTGCCGCTAAATTTGGTGTGGGGGCACACAGATAGAACTTGTGGATTCTTGGGGAAACTGAATAGAAAGACCTGTGTACCTGTTCCGTCGGACCTCGATCGTCGTTCCCGCCGTGCACCTGCAAAAAGTGCGAGACACCGGGGTTGTTCCCAGCGACGCACCCTCCGACGCTCAAGTCAGTAATCTGGCAGACTATGAAAGAGCGTAAAAACTGGTGAAAGATTGATTACCTCTTAATGGAGATGGGTGAGGGGTATTTATAGGCGTCTTAGGGACTGGTTTTAGGAATGTAATCCCCGTGATTAGATAAGGAATATTCCTCGTAATCAGATAAGGCATGTAATCTGATAAGGTATATCCCCTATAATTAGTTAAGGAATTTAATCCCTAATCCCCAGTGAAAAGATAGATGTGAATCATGGCCGTTGATTTAGGTCTAATCAGGGACCTTGATTGTATCTTGTCGGATCGGGTTGGTAGCGGGTTGAAACCCGTACCCAGCTGAGGCAGATCCGTTTGCGGGTTATTGGATCTGTGAGAAGGAGACCCAGTACCTGCTTCGGACCCATTTGCATGTGAAATTACCATCTTGCCCCTGAGCTGTAGGATTCGTGCCCCATTTGGACGGTCTCGATTGAACCCCCGTTTTTGGCCACATCAAATGGATTCATGTTTCATTCCAATTTTGATGATTTAGAATTAACCATAATTGATTTGACTATTCTATCATTCTAATATGAAACATAGTATAGTTCTTGTGCAGAAACTATAATAGTTCTTGTTCTTTATTTTGTTAAAGAAACTTGATTGTGATGCTTGCGTTACATTTTGCTAAGCTATCGTTGAATTGTACTAAGTTCTTTAGTAGAACCAGATACTTTATGAAATTTGCTAGAATTCTTAGAGATGTGTCTCTTGATATTCTTGTTTTCAATAAGCTAGCAAAGATGGAGGAGTTGAATCTGTCAACATAGATTTTAGAATAATGATTTGCTCAAAATGAAGGAGTAAACATAAAGCAGTTTGCAAGGATATAGTTTTGGTTTATTTATCTAAAGAATAAATTTGTCACTTGCTTGATAAAACTTCTGTTGAGTTTAAGACTCTTATGTTCATGAGCTTAAAACTCATATTTTGTTCTTGAAGTTTATTTGCTTTGGTTGATTTTGAAACTATAACAGGTTTCTCTATTGGTTAAGTCATTGTGAACTATTCTGTTTTGATATGGTCTTTGAAATATTTGATTATTTTGGTTTAGTCTCATTTGAACTATTCGAGTTATAATTGATTTAGTCTGTGAACTATATTATTTTTGTGAGCCATTGATTTAACGGGGCATTGCCTAATATATTGAGAATATAGGAGGAGATTGTTGGATATATAGGTATATTCTCGATATAATAGAATATTATTGTGTATAATGTTCTATGGGGCAACACATGCTTTGCACATGTTATCTGTTTAATTGTTGGACCCGGTTGAGTGGGCATAAAGCCCAGTACCCTAAACCCAGTTCATCTCATATAAAAGCTGGTCTAGAGGTAGTGCTCTGTGATATTCCAATACTGATAAGCAGGATATAATATCTTAAGCGGCTATGAGATACAAACCCTAATCCTAATTACTCATCTTGATCTAACAACTTTTTCGTCTTACTTATCCAGTCCAGACCAAAATATGATATTAACAATGATGATATGAAGACTTGATAATGATGCATGCAACTCTGCTGAAAAGTTGCGATTTTTTGTCAATTCATATGGCCAATTAAAGCATTGTGAGTGACTGCAGAATTTCCATGCAAAGATATCTAAGAAAATGCTGTGTACAGGGTTGTAGACGAGAACATCATTAATAGCACGTAGGATCATATGCAGTAACATGGTAAGTTACTAATCAGCTAATCAAGTTGATCCAAATTATGAATATCCAGTTTCGGATCCTTAACTAGCACCCGAAACCCATTTGTCTAGTGTTATTAACCCGGGCCTAAGGTTCAAGTCTTTAAGGCTCGATACTCTCTCCAAATATCCCCAATATCTTATCAGACGCGAAAGCACTCCACCATTATCTCCCTCCAATCCGCCTCCTCTGAACTAGGGCTGCAATCGAACCGAGCCGAGCCGAATACCTTCAGGCTCGAGCTCGGCCCGTTTACGAAACAAACTTAGTTTTGAGCTCGAGCTCGGTTAGAGCCGAGCTTTGACCAAGCTTTGACCGTATTCGAGCCGAATAACTCACGAGCTTACCCTAAAAAAAAACAAACAAACAAACTCGAGCTCAGTTCGTTTACGAAACGAGCTCAGTTTTGAGCTCTAGCTCGGCTGACCGAGCTCGAGCCGAGTAGCTCGCGAATAGCTCGATTCGTTTGCAGCCCTACTCTGAACCCAACCCCCCACCCTGATTTTCCCCCCAAAATGACCCAACTTTTGAAAGTATTTACCAAAATGACCTACTTTCGAAACTATTTATCAAATTTACCTACTCTCTTCTCAGATAGCGAGTCTAGTTAAACTGACCTTGCTATCTCGGATAGCAAGTGTAGGTCTATACATTTCAAGTATTTGCATATTCAATATTTCTATGAAAAATGAGTACAACTAGACTCGCTATCTGAGATAGCGAGTGTAGTTGTATACATTTCATGTTCAAATTTTCTATTAAAATGAGACAGCGAGTTCATTTGAACTATACTCGCTATCTAAGATAGCGAGAGTGTAGTTGTATACATTTCATGTTGAAAATTTCTTTGAAAAATGAGTACAACTACATTCGCTATTTGAACTCGCTATCTCAGATAACGAGTGTAGTTGTATACATTTCAGGTAGAAATTGCATATTCAAAATTTCTCTATAAAAGAATCACAACCGAACTCGCTATCTGGGATAGCGAGACTAGTTCAGCCGAACTCGCTATTTGAGATAACGGGTGTAGTTGTACTCATTTTTTCAGAGAGTTGGTTTTAGAAAAAAAAAACTATAAACCAAACTCGCTATTTCTAACAGCGAGTCTGATTTAACCAAACTCGTTGTTGAAAACATCGAGTCTGTCTTTAGACTTTTGTATCTTCGCGAAATTTCTCTAAGTTTTGGATAAAACCATAGAACTACGCTCGCTGTTTGAAACAGCGAGTTTATTTTCAAATAACTCACTGTTTGAAACAGCGAGTAGGCTAATTGGGTAAATAGTTTTCGAAAGTGGGTCAGTATGGTAAATACCTTCAAAAAATGGATCATTTTGGAAAAATATTCCCCAAACCCTTCTCTTCCCGAATTTTTTGCGGTGCTAGGCCACTTTTTGAAATTATTTGCGATTTTGGACCACAACCCAAACTATCAGCATTTTTGGCTAGCCAGTGCCACGTCAGCAGCGGCCGCTATTGGGAATAGCGGCCTCTTCATAGCGATCAATACATTGGACTCCCACACTTGGCAGATGATAGAAGGTATCATATAATTGCAAACCACTTGGTATAACTGAGGTCGCTATTATCAATAGCGGCCTTGTATAACTAAGGTCGCTATTCCCAATAGCGACCTCAGGTGGGACTAAAAGAGATTGGGCCAACCTGTGGTCACTATTGGGAATAGCGGCCTTAGTTATACAAGGTCGCTATTGACAATAGCGACCTCAGCATGTCGTGTCCATTATACAATATCCTCTCTATAAGCTGACAATGGTGGGAGGTCGTTATGAAGAAGCCACTATTCCCAATAGCGACTACTGCTGACGTGGCACTGGCTAGCCAAAAGTGCTAATAGTTTGTGAACTTGCCTAAAATCGCAAATAGTTTCAAAAAGAGGCCTAGGACCGCAAAAAATTCTCCCTTCCCTTCTTCGATTTCGAGCCATTCCCGATTTCAAAGATAGAATTTTGAGCCGAGTTGTTTGCTCTTTTGCAGTGAATTTGGGGTTGATGGCATGGAGGTTGATAAGGAAAAGGTCAGATCTTTAAACCCCTCCTTTTTGCTGCATTTCGAAAAAGTTGTATTCTTGGATTTTCATTTTGGATATATATTGGGTTTTAGGGCTTCTATTCAACTATTTCACAAGTGCTCCTTTCCGCAAATCGGGGAGGAGGTGGAGAATGTTTGTGCAAATTCATGGTTCCAGGTATAATTTGTTGAATCAACGGTTGAAAATATACACACAAAATATTTTTTCGTGAAAAGCAATTAAATTGGTTTGGTAGTAAGTTGTAGAAAATCAACTTAATTTAACCAAATATAACTGTCTTAGATAATTAAAGTTGTTGTAACAGAATCAGAATTATAATTTATAAATACTTTTGAAAGGGAAAAAAAGTATTGTTGATTTTTAATCATTAGAAGGAGGCTGTATATAATTTGTGAAAGGGGTTGTTGGCTATGACATGAATATTATAGATTCCTAGATATCTATACTGTTATACCTAAAATAGACAAAATTAATTTTTTAATGAAAAATTAATAACAACGAATTAACTTCCTACGCGAATTTAATAATAATTACACTGTTACGCAAACAGTATAATTCATTATCAACAAAAAACAAAAGGAATATATTGTATCTTCAATTCGAACCTTCATAATCGTGAATTAAAGGGACTGTATCGCAAACAGCGTATATCACTGTAAACAAAGCACAGAAAAAAGATATGTTATCTTCAATTCTAACCTTGAATATGGTGAAGAAAAAGACAGACTGAGGCTTGTTGAAACAATGTCCTTAAGACGTTTAATTCTGCTACTACTACGGTGTATACAGATTATGCGGCAGTCGTCTCCCAATATACAACAGTCAGAACTCCATTAACTTACAATAGGAAAATGGAGACTCTTTCGAGAAAGGATATGACAGCGTTTTTGTGATATGTCTATACTGATACAGGGTGGTAGGGAAGATATGAATGGGACTCAGATTTGATCAGAATCCAGTCCTATTTATAGCCCTAAGCCCTTGGCAGTTGTTGACAGTTGCAAATGCTCGTATCCAGCCCGTATCAAATCAGAACTGAATTTTGCAAAAAATAAGTTTACTATATTGAAGAAGCGTAAAGCTACAAAATTTATTAATAGCGATTAATAGTGAAAGTGAATATAACAAAACAAATCAGCAAATAATATGTAATAACAATAGTATCGAATGTAGACAATAAAACAAAATGGTATGTCATATTTATATGGCTAGAATATTTCAGTCTTGTTAAAAATATATTTGAAATATATAGGATAATATAAGATAATGAAAAGTATAGTATCACAAAATCAAATCATATAAAATGAATGCACGTAAGAAAATTTCATAATCAAAGTTCAAAGTATAATAGAAATAATCATTGAAGAAAATAATAGTTGCAATAATACGAAAAGTAATAACAAATGTAAGCGGATAAACATAAAGTGACACAAAAATACGAAGGACAAATCTTTAAGATTGAAAGATAGATAAAACAAATTCAAAAAGATCAAGACTAAGGAAGATAGACAAAATAATAGATATTCAAGTGATTAACAGTATAAGAAAATATTCATTTGAAAAATATTAAATCTTGAAAAGTACTATGATAAAATTCACGAAGAAAATTTGAAAGGGAAGTGTGCCTACGTGTAAGGTATCATGAATGAAGGTTCAAACCAACCATGCTTCCACTGCGCCACTCTGATACCCAGAGAAATGTACTCGCATACAATCTCACATCAAGGTATACAAGGAGAACATTATGAATGAAGGTTTAATAACTACTTCATTCACGACTCCAACCATCCAAAAGGGAAAGGGAAGAGAAAATATCAGTGTTTAGAGCAACACAAATGTAAATCACTTACATCTAAATCTCTGTAGACTGAACTCACACTTCTAATGTCCACTCTAGGGTGTCGTTCCTTATAAATTTGTACTACTTATAAAGCGTGGCTCTGATACCATCTGTAATACCCCGAATTCCAAATAAGACCGAATTCGAAGTTCCACAGGATCTTTGCACTTCACTTCATAAAATTTTACAAGAAAATTTGAACTTTTTATAATACATCAGAGTTCTGTACAATTTTTACATAGCGGAAGATAAAAATGAATTACAACAATGAAAATAATATACAACTTGCAATATCTCTAACTTTTAAATAAAACAACAGCAGCATATCAACTTTATATCTTCATGAATAATCCAATTCCTGCATATCAAACTGTGGGCACGTAAACTGCTTACAACCGATGAAAATGTTATACGCAGTCATCCTCTCTATGCCGAAAATATAATGATCTTAATACTTTAACAAACCACAAACTTGAATGCAAATAAAGTGTTAAATGTGACTACTCTAAACATGTAAGTGTATGCAATGCTTTAATGCCTAGCTAATGCATATATTTTATACTAGGATGACACTAATGCATACTTGTTCGGATTCTATGCATCCCATACTACATAGGTCCGAGGGCAAGCACCTACGTACTCCACATTAAAAGGGTTCGATCTCTCGCCAAGAAAACTACCCAGTAATAAAAGCAAGGTTTAGACATTCCACAGTATGGATCTCAGTTCCGGAGTACACTGCCCGACTGTTATACAGACTCCTCGTCGTGCGAACATCCCGCAATTGCCCCTCTAGCACCGGTATATGTATATACACTGGAGTACGGAAAACTATCCGCCCGACTAAGCATAGTCCCGGATTTAAAATAAAAGCTCGTCTCTATCGAAGCAACCTCAGTCCCGAAGTACACCGCCCGACTGGGTCTATAGTCCCGGAGTACACCGTCCGACTATATAAAGGTCCCCACTTACGTTTGCCGAAGTTTTACTACATCTTCACTTATGTGCCTAGTTCTTAAGTTCAAGACATGAATAAATTATCTTACCTAGAGTTAGTCTTACCCCCCACCGGACTTAATTACAAATACCGAGATAGCTCTATGGCCATATCTCAAAAATATAATTCAATTCTTTTATTTCAACAATGCCGATACCTGAGGTCTTACTAATCTCTAGATCACAGACTTTCATGTACAAGAATCCATGGGTACTCATACCCTTCAATAATCATGTATTAACTTAATGTATTCATATCTTCAACTTATTCACAAAGTGATCAATGTCTTATCTTAACATCATTCATGATTCAATTATTCATAATTCAAAATAAAACAATACTTCCTTTCATGAACATAAATTCTTCCACTTTAAGTCTCATTAGCAATTTAAGCTCATAAAATATCTCAATTCACATCAAAATATTTCTTAATCCAAATGAGTGTATAATCTCTTCAAGAGAAATCAATTCACATAACAAAAGTTTACTCTTCTTCTAAAATAAATGTCATACTCTTTAATAATTAATTTTGGAATCAATAACTCATTTTCTATCTCAATTCCCCTTTTAATTTCTCAAAATATACGTGAAAAATTATGAAACTATTTTTAATAAATTCCTTTTATCATTTTATAAGAATATTATATATTTTTTCCAAGTTTTATTTGCATTAGAACCTCTTCAAAACATATTAAAAACAAAAAAAAATCAAAATGTGGACACTGGGTTTCGAACCCAAGCCCAACCGCTGGCTACAGTACCGCCCAAACCACCACCGAGAACTACCAAGTCCATCAAGAAGCCGCACCGAAATCCCTATATACTATTTCTCGGGTTCGGATTTTATCTAAAACGAAACAAAATAAAAGGGTCTTAACAAGTTTCAAACCCAGGATCTCCTGACCAACACAGTGACTTATGGTGCACCCACTAGCCAATAAATCCAAATGTGATTATTAATATTGAATTACACTGCTAGGCTTTTGTTCAATCTTTCTGTTACTCAATTTTCTTCACAAAACTTGATTTTTCTTTTGATCTAATCTTTCATTAGACTATAATTATTTCAATTAGGCTGAATTTTCTTTCAAACAGCAACTCACAAATTTATAATTGATATTTTGAACATTATATCTAAATTTCAATTTATTTGTTCTCTTTAATGAACATAAAATTTCATTTCTTCAATTTATTCAAAGTAGTAATTTTTATCTCTCTGTGTACCAATTTATCTTCAAAAAATTCATTTTAACCACAAGGAACAATTTATCATACAATTACATATTTCTACATTTGTAAATTAACAAGCATATGTGTTCATGGCAAATATTCATTATTTCTTTTTCTCATTTCCAACTAACATGATGACAAGTAATTTCTTAATCATAACATAAATTTACTACCATTCATAGCATTTACAATAGCATGGATTCTATTCTTTATTTACACATCAAATTTAATCTATACTACTCATTAATCATTTCTAGCATGCATATCTTATATTTTAGAAAGCACATGATCACCCACATCACATCAATTTGATCTACATTACTAATGTCATATTCTAGCATGCTCAACCTATGAATTAGAAAATATAAAGACCACCCACCTCTAATGAAGAATAAAAAACCAAGAATGATGGAACACAACTCCTAGCTCCTAGCTCCAACAAGCAACTCCTTATCCTTCTCCTCCTAGCAAGAGCACTCCAACAAGCAACAAGAACACTCTGACTCTCTTTCTTTTTTCTCTCTAGATTTTGTTTATTTTTTGTGTGAAATAAGAAGAAATGTGAGGGTATTACAAGTGAAGGGCTAAATTGCAAATTTCACCCTCCTAATAAATACCCACTCAACCTTTCACTTTCCTAACTCCCCATCTCTTCACTACTCTAACCCCCATAACCCTCAACCTATCACCTATCCTAAACCGAATTCCAATCATGAGAGTAATGTGCAACAAAGTATTTTCATAATTGATATCTTCCAAGTAATTTACCGGTAGGAGAGTTACCATGATTTATATATACCATCTGATACCAGATCATTTATATTCATAAACCAATTTATATAATTCTTAGTACATTTACAACTGATATCTCTGTAACGTATATCACATCTGTAAGTAACCATAGTACTAATCATTATACCCAGAGGCATTAGAATATTCATATGATTAGTTCAAATGGTATCCAAAGGCAGACGAGATACAATATGTATTAGGTATATTTCCGGTCATATAACTGTGCGCATCATTTAACATACTAATTTATATCTTCCAACCATCTCCTCCTAGCAGTATTTATTACACATACACGGGTCTTATTTTAAATTAGAATGTTTCATGCACAAATAGAATAAATACACACACTTCGAAATTTGTTTTGGAAACAAATATGCTTAAATACGCACACCGAAAAACACGTACTTCGCACGTAAAACATAAAAATACGAAATTCGGTTTAACCAACTGAAAAATGTTAAAGATAATGTAAGCCCTATTTTCGAATTTTACTGTATTTTGTTTTCTCTTGATTATTATATTTGGATTCCTTTATTATAGTGTATTTTGTCTTTTCTTGGGTTCTTTTATTCTCTCTTGATCGATCTGTTCTTTGGTTGGATTATGTTCTCTTTGTAAATTTTGCTCTTATATTTTGAGTCTGATTTGTTCTCCTTTATGTTTGTCTCGTCTCATTGCACTCATTTTTCTCTTTTTGGAGCCAAAACCGATACCTAAAATCCACAAAATCTCAACCCAAAATCCTAATTCTTAATCCCATATATATATATATATATATATATATATATATATATATATATATATATATATATATATATATATATATATATATATATATATATATATATATATATACCTTATTAATTAACCCTAATTAATTCCACCTCTCTCTCTCTGCCATTTTCTCTCTACCCGATCCCAACTCTCTTCCCCTCTCTCTATTTCGTTGCACCCAAACCCAAACCGAACCCCCTTACCCCGTTGCCATCTCCGATCGCCTTCCACCACCGTCACCATCATCGTCTCCATCACCATCCCCTCGTCCCCTCGACCTCGTCGCACCCCATCGTCTTCCCTTCTCCTCGTCGAACCCAATCCACCGAGTTTTGCCGTCGTCGTTACCCGTCTCCGTGCCCTCATTGCCTTCGCCATCCCTCACCGCTCACCCTTGCACCCACCGAAGGTCCCCAGCACTGTCGTCATTGCCGTCCAAGCCCCCGAGGTCGTGTCGTCGTCTTCCTCTGTTTTTGCCACATCGGAATCTCGCCGCTGCATCGCTTCCCGATCGTAGCGTGCCTCCGTCGTCGTCGACAGCTATCGTGCCGCTCCGCAGTTGTCGCCTCGCATCGCAGTCGCGCCGTTCTCTCTCTTTACCGAGGTTGAAGACGATCACTGATTGGGTGATTTCAATGTTCCGTGTTTTGGCACAGCGGATCCTATTCCCCTGTTTGCTGTTTTTGGCCGATCCGGTGTGGACTTTTACCCGAGTTGCTGTTGTTGTTATTGCTTTGCTGGTTGATTCTTTGCACGTATTTTGCACGTGCTCTTTTGGGATTTTTGCCCGGGATTCTGATCCCATTATTCTTATTATTTGAATCTGCAAATTAACAGGCAAGTCTCTTCTTGAACTAGCATTTTATTTTGTTCAAGATTATTTGATCTCCCGCAAGTAGATTCTGTCCATTTCGTCATCACACTGCTTTTGAATCTCCGTTAAGTCTATTGAGGGTTTACACGAGCTAACCCGATATATGCTTAACATCGTGCCATTCTCTTTGATCTAAAACCTAGTCCCTATTGTTTCATGCATATGCACATTTAAATAACTAGATTCATGCATAGGACTACTTGATAAGTTGGACATGTTAAATTGTATGTGCTAGATTGAAGTTGATCGATGAATTGATACCATGCCTGTGATAATTGTATCTTAAATTTAGAAATTTGCATGTTGACACCTAGGATCACTTTGATTATCAATTTGCATTTTACATGTGATCGTATGATTTATTTATTTGCCCTTTTTATGTTAAAACAATTTCTGGACTTCTAGTTGTTTGATTTTGAATCAGATTTTTAATCATACTAATGTCATAATTTGAAATAACTTGCTGAACATAAATTATAGCGCTGGATGTCTAATTCACTTTCCCTTTTTTCGGATTTGAATTCCGATGTATAACGTGCTAGATATCATCATTTTAGTACATCCATGTTAGAAATTCTATATTCACAAATGCATGCGTATCCTGCTGTTTCTTAATTTAATTGACCATGCTAAAAGTAAAAGAAAAATCTGAAATAAATCTAGTTGAACCTAGACACACGTAGGAATCACCCAGAATTTTTATAGATTTTATTAATGAGTTCTCTGGCCTGAAATAATTAGTTGAACACAACTTACTGCATGCTGCCTGAACCTAAAACCTGAATAGAATAGAGTTTTCGCCCTAGTTTCTGTATCTTTTATATGCCTTAATTATATTCGCTGGAACCGTGCGAAAGTCTACTTTCTAGGCCTTTCGATGGATTCAGATTTTCTATTTTGTAGTGGCTGTAATCAGTATTTTAGTACAGCAAGGTCATGCTGTCCTGATTATGTGAATTGTACTTATATGATGTGTTTGCTTCATGCTTTGTCTGTAACGCATAGAATTAGACACACTTAGTATTATACAACATTGACACCCTCTTGCATGCTCACATAGGATGAAATTAAACTATTAACAAGCCGGGGTATTATGGGTAGACTTGGTAGTGAACGATCGGAAAATGTACTTGGTAATGCCTTCTCGCTCGCATGGACACTTGACATGGAAGGAGGAGTATTGATTACAGTGAGTAATTGTTCATTCTTGCATATAAATTATTGTTATCAGTGCCGAGTACACGATCTGTGAATTCACCATCGGTCTAAAACGATTACTGTGCTTACGCCAAACCTGTAGAATGGGACGCAGTAGTACGTGCACTAGATAGATTAATAAAATACTTAATAACATGCATCTCATGATTGATCTTGTCTTGACATCACTCATTACATGCGTGATTAATTGTAGACCTT
Organism: Hemerocallis citrina; assembly: GCA_017893485.1. Taxonomy (NCBI): domain Eukaryota; kingdom Viridiplantae; phylum Streptophyta; class Magnoliopsida; order Asparagales; family Asphodelaceae; genus Hemerocallis; species Hemerocallis citrina. Next base: position 344,151,489 of record CM030359.1, read on the forward strand.
TGATATTATTGTCTATCTTTGCTTTGCTCTTTGCTCTTTGTCTTTGATCATGTTCCTTTTTTCCTTTGATATACATGCTTCCTTTATCCTCTGTTTTCTCTACTTGCTGCCCACGACTTGCTCTAAGGACACTCTTTTCTTTCTTTTTAGATCAAGATTTTACAGGTGTTGAAGGATTGATCCCCGAAGGAATTGGTGAGCAACATTTCTAAAGATGGAACCGGATTGCACTGCTTAGATTTATTTGTTGCTAGATTTATTTCTCGAATATTGTTATGACTTGTACTTTGTTTTGGGCTTTATGACCCGGAGTTTGTTTTGATCCCAGATGTTGGATATTTATATTGTTGGATTATTTCATTTATTATTGGAATTTATCTTTGATTCATGTGGTTATATTTCTTGCGTGGTTGTACTTTGTTGTTCATATTGCTGGGTTAGTCTGGTACAGCTTATGGATGGTGTTTACATCATTCGCTGGGCCTACGTTACGTACTCGTGTTCCGGATTTTGGGAAGCGGGACGTGACAGATAATAAAAATACAATATAAGAAAAATGTATTTATTAATTTTATATATTTCACGACGTAATTACTATGTACGTAGAAAACACGTGCATTATACGTATAATAATATTTTAATCAAAATAAGGGAAAATAAATTTTCGTTTATAAAAATAGATTTGAATACCTAAAATAAATAATTTAAACACATAGAAAATATTGCACGTAGCAGTGGAAATACATAATCGATACGTGCATCAAAAACACATAAAAAGTACGTAAAAATACAAATATTGAAATATTATATTGAGTTGACTCAAATAGGATAAAACCAATACGGAAAATGCATAAATAGTCGGAAATCAAAATACGTAGTGAAAACACGTTACAAATATTACCAGTAACGGTACAAAATACACGTGCGTAACACACAAGGGCAAAATTGTCATTTCCAATTTTGTGGGGTGTTACAGAAGCCATTCAGCTTCTTCACCTGCTTTATCTAAAGCAGTGAATTCGGATTCCATTGTGGATTGGGCAATACACGTTTGTTTAGAAGATTTCCTTGATACAACAGTCCTGCTAGGGTAAAGACATAACCACTTGTGAATTTTGATTCTTTTGAATCCGATATCTAATTTGCATCACTGTATCCTTAAAGAATGGCAGGATATCTACCATAATGTAGTGAAAAGTTTATGGTGTTCTTTAAATACCCAAATACTCTTAGTAGTGACGTCCACTGACCTTTTCCTGGGTTACTTGTGCATCTGCATAGTTTGCTCACTGCATAAGCAATGTTTGGTCTCATACAGTTCATGAGATACATTAAACTGCCTATCACATGAGAATACTCTAGTTGCATTATACTTTCACTAGTATATTTGTACAAAACTATAAATGGTGAAAAATGATTTGATACTCCTTCAATCCCATGTTCCTTGAATCTGTCAAGCACTTTTTCCACATAATGTGACTGAGATAATTCAATGTCACTAGGTGTTCTTATTATTTTGATACCCAAAATAATATCTTCCACACCTAAGTCTTTCATGTCAAAGTGGTTGATTAGCATCTTCTTTACAGTTTTAATGACTTCCAGGTTAGGACCAAAGATTAACATATCATCTACATACAGGTAAACAATCACGCATGACTATCCCATTTGTTTGTAATAAACACATTTATCACATTCATTAATTCGAAAACCATTTTTCATCATGACATTATCGAATTTTTCATGCCATTGTTTCGGAGCTTGTTTAAGTCCATATGGGATTTAACAAGTCTCCATACTTTATTTTTAGCTCCCTTTGAAACAAACCCTTCTGGTTGTTCCATGTAGATCTCTTCTTCGAGATCCCCTTTTAAAAATGCCGTCTTGACATCCATTAGATGAATTTCAAGATTATAGATAGATGTTATTACTATCAGCATTCTTATAGAGGTTATCCGTGTAACCGGTGAATAGGTATCAAAGAAGTCTAAGCCCTCCTTCTGACGAGACCCTTTAGCTACTAATCTAGCTTTGTATTTTTCATTGGAACCATCTGGTTTCATCTTCCGTTTGAAGATCCATTTACATCCAATTGGTTTATGACCTGGTGGAAGATCAACCAACTTCCAGGTGTGATTGCTTAGAATCGATTCAATCTCATTATTGATAGCTTCTTTCCAATAGGGAGACTCCGAGGATGAGACTACCTTGTTGTAAGTCTGAGGTTCATCTTCTAACATGTATGTTAGAAAATCTGGACCGAAAAACTTAGAGGTTTTAGGTCTTACACTTCTTCTTGGTTCGGATTCACCATTTTCATGATGAGTTTCATCCTATTTCTCAGTTGACACTTCTCTTGTTTTTTTGAGATCAGGGTTTCCATTATTTCTTTTGTGTGGAAACACATCTTCAAAGAATATGGCATCTCTTGACTCAATGATTGTGTTTAGAGTGATGTCACATACTTCATATTTGAAGACTAAGAATTTGTACGCACTGCTATTTTCGGCATGTCCTAGAAAATAACAATCTACAGCTTTTTGTCCAAGTTTGGTTCTCTTGGGAAGAGGAACCGAGACCTTAGCCAAAAACCCCCACACTTTGAGGTATTTGTAATTAGGCATATGTCCTTTCCATAACTCATATGGAATGGAATCAACTTTCTTGTGTGAGACTCTATTTAATATGTGATTCGACATATATAAGGCTTCCCCCCACAAGTTTGTAGGTAGTCCAGAAGTTATAAGCAAGACATTAATCATATCTTTTAATGTTCTATTCTTTCTTTCTGCAATTCTATTTTGCTGAGGTGAGTATGGGGTAGTTGTTTGGTGGATAATTCCATACTCTTCACACAATTGTGCAAATGGAAGCTCATATTCTCCACCTCGATCAGACCTCAGTACTTTGATCTTTTTGTTAAGCTGATTTTCTACTTCAGCCTTGTATTTTGTGAATACCGCAATTGCTTCGTCTTTACTATTTAGTAAATAGACATAGCAATACCGAGTGCAATTATCGATAAATGTGATCAAATACTTTTTCCCACCTCTCGTGGGTAAGGATTTGAAATTACATAAATCAGTATGAATTAAGCATAACGGACCAGTGCTCCTGTCCACTGTGTTGAATGGTTTCTTGACCATTTTTCCTTCTACACAAGTCTCACACTTGCGATTTTTATCAAATTTAAAGTTTTGAATCAAACCTAAATTTGCAAGTTTTTTCATCTTTCGAAAATTTATGTGCCCTAAACTATCATGCCATAAAATTGTTTCAGACTCAAGCAAATAAGAAACTGAATTTTTATTAATCATCGAATTAGAGTACATTGGGTTTTTGCCGATTACGGCTACATTAGCTTTGAATAATCCATCACACAGATATCCCCTCCCAACATAAACCTCAGCCTTGGTCAGCACCAACTTGTCTGACTCAATCACAATCCGAAAGCCTTTCTTGGAGAGCACAGATCCAGAAATAAGGTTTTTGCAGATGTCTGGCACGTGAAGCACATCATTCAGCGTGACGTTCTTGCCAGACGTGAAATTCAGGATGACCTGTCCACATCCTTCGACAATCGACACAGTAGAATTGCCCATATAAAGTTTTTCTTCGTGATCCAGTTTCTGATAAGTCGAGAACAGTGACTTATCGAAACATATGTGCCGAGTAGCACCTGTGTCTACCCACCATTGTCCAGAATATTGGACTAGGTTACATTCAGAAACAACATCAGACAAGTTTAGGTCATCGATGCTTGAAGTGATGTTCTCAGTGACATTTGCTTCTGAAGTGCCACCAGTTTTCTTGAAACGGCAGTCTCTGGCAGAGTGACCAGGCTTCCCACAAATCCAACAATTTCCATTGAACTTTTTGTTGGGCTTCTTGTCTCTGGATCCTTGATCTGAAGCTTTCCTCTTCTTGAAATTCTTCTTGTTGTTGTGGCGTTGCCCTTCCGCTTGTTGGAGCTTTCCACAACATGTACTTTAGCCTCCTCGCTTTTGAACTTGATTGTTCCTCGGTTGTCTGCTTCAATCTTCAACCTGACAACAAGATCTTCCAATGATATTTTTTTCTTTTTGTGCTTGAGGTAATACCTGAAGTCTTTCCAAGATGGTGGCAACTTTCCAATTATTGCTTCCACTAGAAAGGATTCGCCAACCTTATGGCCTTCGGCTTCAATCTCATGAATAATGATCTGAAGCTCCTGCATCTGGACAGTGACGGACTTAGAGTCCACCATTTTGTAGTCCATAAATTTATCCACGATAAATTTCTTCAAGCTGGCATTCTCAGTCTTGTACCTGTAGGCCAGAGCGGTCCACAAGGTTTTTGCAGTAGTGAGTGGACTGTATATCTTGTACAGAACTTCATCCAAACAGTTAAGGATGTAGTTCCGGCAAAGAAAGTCTGAATGCCTCTATGCATCCACTGCTGCAAACATCTCCTTGTGAGTTTCTGGAATCTGCCCCTCGGCGGGCTTAGGTTCCTCCTCCTCGAGGAACCTATCCAACCCGAGAGTTGTGAGGTAGAAGAGCATTTTGCTCTGCCAAGTCTTGAAGTCAGCCCCTTTGAAATTCTCGGGCTTGTAATGCATATTATTAACCATTTTTGGGAGTTCTGTTTTGGTAGTCATATTGTAGTCCACCGAAGAAATAAAATATAAACGTCTTAAGTTGTTATACCTTAAGTAGACAAAATTAATTTTTTAATAAAAAATTAATAACAACGAATTAAATTCCTACTCGAATTTAATAATAATTATACTATTACGCAAACAGTATAATTCACTACCAACAAAGAACAAAAGAAAGATATTGTATCTTCAATTCGAACCATGATAATCGTAAATTAAAAAAACTGTTTCGCAAACAGCGTATATCACTGTAAACAAAGCACAAAAAGAAGATATGTTATCTTCAATTTTGACCTTGAATATGGTGAAGAAAAAGACAGACTGGGGCTTGTTGAAACAATGTCCTTAAGACATTTAATTCTGCCACTGCGACGGTGTATACAGGTTATGCGGCAGTCGTCTCCCAAGATACAACAGTCAGAACTTCATTAACTTATAATAGAATAATGGAGACTCTGTCGAGAAAGGATATGACAGCGTTTTTGTCATATGTCTATACTGATACAGGGTGGTAGGGAAGATATGAATGAGACTCGGATTTGATCAGAATCCAGTCCTATTTATAGCCCTAAGCCCTTGGCAGTTGTTGCAACTGTTCAGACAAAACTGCCATGACAGTTGCAACTGTCCGTATCCAGCCCGTATCAAATCAAAACTAAATTTTGCAAAAAATAAGTTTACTGTTTTAAGCCCAAGCCCAAGCCCAAGCCCGGCCGGGCGCGTGTGTTTCACACCGACGCCCAAGTTGGGTGTGTTCTCCCTCCGGAGAAATTATTCGTACCCCAAAGGGCACAGCCCTTTGGCTCAGTTTTTAATTTATAACTTCACTTGCTTTTTGCTCCTTTCGTATATGGGACTAACTTTCAATGTCACATATCAAGCAAAAGTCCAATTCTTTATTTTAACAAGCTAACTTCGAAAGCGAATGTTTCATTCATTTGAAATCCGTTTTGGACATGTAAGTATATCATTTTATATGTCTTGATGAGTAAAATACGATGGAACTGATTTCCAACATATACTTTTTTATACCATGTTTGGAAACAAAGTTAAGTTTAGCTAACGGAGTTATCTCCCTTAACTTTTAAAGTTGATGCAGTCAAGGCCAATGTATGTTGTTTGATTTTGTTTCCTTCAAGCCAATGCTATTATAATACCACTACAAAACAAAATTGTGAATCAATATAAGTTGCAACAAATTTTCTTGAACATTTCGTAGCTGAACATTTATCTCGAATTATTGATTAAATTGGGTGGTCAATTGCTGATTTCTTCAGTTGAAGATAAGGAGTAAAAGAATCTGTAACAAATTGAAGACAACTTGAAATGTAAAGTACAAATGACGATGTCCACCGACTGAAATTTATTAGCAATTGTCTTGTATGTATCAACTATCAAAAATCTCAGCGACGTACAAATTTTTTCTCTCCCGTTATATACTCATTATTTAACACTAGAAATTTTCTACTAGCTTTACATGAAATATAAGCAAGAAACCAATTTGTTGAAAACATTATCAGAAAAGAAAACTGAAAAAACCTAATCAACCTATCTTTGGAAATAAACTAATCCTGCCGAAAACCCAAGCTTGACGAACCCCAGTGCCTCAAATAATCAAATGTAGACAGAAACTCACTTCAGGACTCTTTTCTACTCACAATTGTTACTGTAGATTTCCTCATGAGAAAATTCGTCATAATTGAGAATGCTATCTGGAGAACCATAGGTGTATCCCTGCTTCCTATTACTACTTATATCTGTAATGCTGTCTATTTCAGATTCAAAACTAGACATGGATCCAAGATGAACAATATCATTTCCCATGGGATATGAAATGGGAAAATCTTCGGCAAAATTCGTCACCGAAACCACTTGCTGAGCATTGTTTTCAAAGGGATTTGATTTCAAGATCTCACCAAAGACTGGGAAGTCATTTGCAAAGAAAGAAACCATATCTTGATGATTTTTGGGTTCAGGCTTAGAGCTGGTTACTGCATTTATGCTAGTACATTGTTGAGTGTTGCCAACAGAGTCAATCTTAATGTTGTTCCTTGATGGAGGTACTTCATGGCTATGCTTTCCTTCGTAAGTCGTGATCACTGATTTTAAATCGTTTGGAGCCCTTTCGATGTGTTTCCTCACAGAGCATCCATGATTGGTGCATTTGTAATAGCTCCTGCGACAACAAGGAACAATTTCTTAGTTAAGTTCACAGAGTAAGAAAGAACGGATTTTTTTAGTACCGAACTAAGATATAGGTAAATTGCTGATTTTTTTCCTACATTGACCCACTTTTCGAAACTATTTCCCAAGATGACCCACTTTCCAAATAAATTCCTAGGGTGGACCAGTCCTCATAGGTCGCAACAGTTCCCACCTGCAGCCTATTCGATTGTGAACTGCGGCAGCCTATTCGATTGTGAACATTTCATATTTGGGCTAAGAGACTCTGAGAGTTGGAAAAAAATTGCTAAGTTAAAATGTGTTGCTGCGCCTCAATATTACAGAGGCCGCGTCGCAGTTCCCAACTGCAGCTTCTATTATACAGAGTTAAAAAGAGTAAATAATGTGAAAAACAATGTAGGCAAAAAAGAGCAAACAATGGGATATATCTGAGGCCGCAGTTGGGAAAGATCGCAGTTGGGAAGTGTGACCTTTGTTATAACGATACCACAGTTTAACACATTTTAACTTAACAATTTTTTACCAAGTCATAGTCTCTTAGCCCAGGCCAGCAATTGGGAACTGCGGCCTCACAATCGAATAGTCCACATCGAATAGTCCACAGATGGGAATTGTGGCCTATGGGAACTGATCCACCCTAGGAATTAGTTTGGAAGGTGGGTCATCTTCGGAAATAGTTTCGAGAAGAGGGTCAATTTAGGAAAAGAATCTAAATTGCAATACCCCCCTGCCACTGGTGCCCTACCATTGCAAATATACCTTATACTCTAAATTTTCTCAATCTAGTGTTTTTATATTTTTTGTTATATGTCAAAAAAGACAAAACACCCTTCCTCGTCTACTTCTTTCTCCCCCATATCTCTCGCACCCAGCTAAAACCCATATCAACTCCCCTTAGTTTTACCTACTTCCCTAATTTTTGAGTGAATCTTTTTATTATTTTAAACACGTTTTATCATTTTGTGATTTTGAATGGGTAGGACTACAATAACTTATGTTCTTGTCTTCTTGACATTTTACATTTGACCAAGAGAAGCGAAAATCTTGTTAGGAAGATATCGGATGAGAGCAATCAATGAGAATTTAGGGTGAAAGTTGAAGATACAATTTTGAGGGAGCAATGAAAGTAGAAGAGATATATTCTATAGAAATGTACCATAAAGAAATAAAATGAAAGATGGACAAAATGAAGGGAACATAAATACAGCCCAAAAAATCAATCGGCTATGTAGCAAAGGATAACAAAATGTCAACTTCTTTTTAGTTTCAAACAATAAAGGTCCAAGAATCATACCCTTCCTCACAAGGGCAACATAACTAGGCTTCATAGCTGAAGTTAATTGGTTTTCTAGATCCTATACACATAAGATTAAGAAATATATGCTTCATGTTTATTTATATATGTAGGAGGTAGACCAAGGAAAGATCTCAAAAAAGAAAAAGAATAAAAAAGAAGAAGAAAACACCTTGGTGATGGAAATTCATCATTGATGCATGTTCTGAGAAATTTAGATCAATATGTTTTAGAAACATACAAGTGACTAAACTTAAACCGAATCAGAATATCAAGCAAGCAGTTTTGGGATAGTACATTATTAAAAGGCAAACAAATAACAAGCAAGCAGTTTCAAAAATGTGAAATAAGCAAATTGAAAGCAATTTTTCTTGATTGAATTTGCTCCAAACTAAATAGCTACTGAATTGACTGAACTTAATAGGTAGGACAACTAATTAACTTCAGAGGATGGGAGGTGCATATAATGCTTTCAAAAATCAATTGGGAATAGCTAGTGTGACTGGAGTAATCTAAGGGTATTTAGAATGTTGGAAAAATATGGGAACTCTGGTTTAAAATGTTGTAGCCAAGGAAACGAGAAACTAACTTTCGTACACACACAAGTGGTCAAAATTATTAAGCATGGACAGTTAATAATGTAGATTTCCCTTACAAAAGAGAAAGAACATGCATTTGACATGCTCAAAAGTTTTAATTGGGTAAAAAGCATAAATAAATAAATAAATAAAAACCTAATCTTTTTGACAGAATTTAAACCCCCCCCCCCCCCCCCCCCGACAGTGCACCATTAAAATAGTACAATTTTACCCTCTCCCCTTTTATCAGTAGTTGCTGACTCAAAACAAATTTTAGGGGATTTTTTAATTCGGTAAAATATGTCAGCGGTTTTTTTTTTTACTTTTTATCCTACAAGAGAAAAGGGTAAAATTATCCTATTTTAATGGCACACTAACTGTGGGGGATCTTTTGACTCAAAACAAATGTTACGAGGTTTTGTAATTCTATAAAAAAAAACGTTAGGGTTTTTTTTTTTTGCTTTTTACCCAGTAATGTTCTAAATTACTGAACAGTAGGATTGCATTTGAAGGATTCATATAGCCAACCACAAAGCGTGGCATGAAGGATTTGTTGTTGATGTTGGACGAAGTTTACATTGACAACTTCACACATTCCTCTGATAGAACACGTCAGATATAAAATGGCAAAATGACATAAGATAATTATATGCTAAATATTTCCCTTTTCAATGCATCTAGGTCATTGTGATACTTGCCTACTAATCGAACACGAGAAAAACTAACGAATGAAAGGAGAAGAGAAAACTGGTAGTGCAAATCAAGTGGAATGAATAAGTACCCTCTTATTTGATAAATGTTAAGAAAAAAAATATAATTCGTAGTAGAACAATAAATAAATAGTAACAGAATATTTATTCCAGCAGGGTTATCTAAGAGATACAAAGTTTATAGTTCAAGGTTTAAGTATAAAGCATGTTGACCTGTTTTATAGGTCTCAAATGTCCACTTCATTAAAAGTTGAATTCCTAAGTGAAAACCATTCTACAGAGACCTCTCTATGTGAAAAATGAGTATACAAGAGGACAAACAAAATCAGACATAAACCAGACAAGGTCAAAAAAGTCAACCAAACTTCAGCTATCAGAATTTCATTCCAAATAAGACATTTTTCTTCCTCCTTGTAAAAGAATTCAAAGCACTGTAGAGGTCTCACGTATTGGGCATGTTTGGAAATAGAATTATGATAACTTAGGTAATTTCTTTTATAGGGAGCAGAGGTATACAAACTGTAATATGCAAACATTTAGCTCTACCAAACTATTGATGATGTTGACAATGTGAAAATATGGATTCAGAGTTATGGTAGCAAAAGAGAGAGAGAGAGAGAGAGCAGAGGCAAGATATTAAAATGAGGTTGGATTGGAGTTTAAATACCTCTAGGTGTCACAATTTCGAGGATTAGCTAATTGGATGATCTCAACCCCAAATTGGTTCCAGAAATACCAACTTATACCTGGAGGTATGTTCGATACCTCTAATTATCTTAAACCTACTTCCAAATTCGAACAACCTAGGAAAGTTATTGAGACATTTAAATGCATGGATAAGTTTCAGAGAGGCGTCAACAGAATCATTACCTAGGATTTGGATTTCCTTTAACTATCTTTTGCCCATACTTACGCCAGCGATATCCATCATCCAGAACATCCACCTCACTGACCGTTTGCACCACCACTCTTGGTTCACGTAAAGCACGGGTTGTTAAAGTGCCTGACACAGAACCACTCTTCTTCACCCTGACACCAAGAAAAGGATGCTTTTTTACCTCAAATGATGCAATATATTGTTATCTTCGTACCAAATAATGAAAACTGATTACGCTTCAAAGCAGAAAAGACAACCTTTTTGATTCTCTCTCATCATCTCTAGCACCACTTTCATTGTCGTTTTGACTGGATATATTTGAGAAATTTGAATTATCTGCATTATCCTGTGAAAGTTTAGAGACAGCAGAGTCTGAGCCCATGTCATTCACTTGAGACGATGATCCAAAATCAGATTGATGAATAGGATGCAGTTTCTCATGGTTATGACTACCCTTATATATTATTTCTGTAATATGGCCATCAAGAGCTCGCTCTACTATCTTCTTAACCTGACAATTAGGATGAGTGCATCTATAGTAGCTCCTAGGAGACTCGCTACCTTTGACTTGTTTCTGTCCGTACTTTCTCCAGCTGTAACCATCTTCCAGTGGACATATAGAACCCGCGGTAGGAAATACTCCATTCTGGTCCCTATCATCTTCTTTCGGAGCTTTGCAGGAATTTGGGTTTCATTTTTTTTTAAATGGTGTATATTCTCTGCAGTACTTTCTTCTGTGGTTGTATACTGAGAATTTCCCAAGTCCAGATAATGATAAATTTCTGGCTGCACTTGAAGCATTGATTGATTTTGTTGGCTTCCATTGGGGTATCTTATATGTTGACTGGATGAAGATACCTTAGCATTCCAATAAATCAAAATAAAATCAGAATTATGAAGAAAGTAAGAAACATACAGAACGATTGAGGCAACAGCTGCATAAAACAATAGTGATGGAACCATGCAGAAAATCATCATAACTGAAATTTATAACCGACAAGGTAAACACAAACTATAGTTCATCTCTAATAAGTTGCATTGGTAAACTTTGGAGGTTAGGCCTGGATCAGTTGAGAGGCACTTGTGAGTTGTGGCCTCTTGATGTTAACTTCTTTATCAGTTTTCCATTTTCTTTAATTTATAGATGGACAAATGCTAACTTTCCAAAAATAAGGTCTAAACACCTCACCATCACATTCCTCAAATTACAATAAATCAGGCCAAGCTGGCCAAGAATAACCTAAAACCAGTCATAATGGTTTCACAATGGAATACTCTCCATTTGCAAGGTTACAAGGTAATCCACCAACACTTAGAAACTCATTAGAAATTCAATTATTCAACCAAAATCAATAATGTTCTTTTACTATAAAAAGCTCTATGCGCCAATAGACCTAATCATTATCTTTATAGCAAAAAGGTTACTCAAGCAAAATTGTTACTGTAGAGACAAACCAACAATCAAATAAAGTCTAAATAATTGTTGAACTGAAATGTTCAGCACTAGTATCTCATTGTCATCAATACATATATGGAGCTTAACAGCACCTTTACTAATTAGTCACGTGTCTGGAACATTCATAATTGGCATGCCATTTTCAACCCACTAGACGGACTGAATCTATAAATTGTCATAAGAAATAGAAGTTCCTGTGAATTGTGATTCTTGTCATAATAATTACTGACACATACTGCAATTTTTGTGATTATTAAACGCAAAAATCTGACATAATTTCTTAAACATCTTCCAGTGACAGATAATTGTGGCTCAGTTTCATCATTTTGGCTTGTAAACTAATAGAACAGAAGATTAATTTTCTAAGCTCACCTACAATTCTACCACTAGAATATATTTATTTATGGTTGCTATTCACAACGATCAAATGATTGTTGACTAGCTTGCAACCAATTGACCGGCATGGATTCTGTTGCTACTGACCTATGACGAACACTTGTCGTTAGAAGTTGGACATGTCTGACCCACGTATAAGACGCAACACATCACATATTGATGTAGTATATGTGAAATTTTCCATGTCATGTTGCACACTGTTCGTATCGGCTTGACTGCGCCTTTGAATCTTAGCTAATAATCCACTTACTTATTTGTCTTAATATGTCAGGCAGGAAAAGTCTTCTAAGTAGGAATCTAATGCTTAAGAGAAATAGTATTTGATAAGTCACAGGCAGATACAGAAATTTTTCTTAGTGGGGTCAAGATCTTTATATACATCACGGTATTTAGGAATAGTACTAACATGACTTCTACATTTGAAATTCAAAAAATATTCGGAAAGTCGGGAAAATATTGGGACATACTGGTGGCTACATATATGTGTGGACTATCATGCTTTTGAAGAGGTTTTACTCATATTGGTTGGATGAGCTCCAAATAAAAACTAAATATTATAATTTGCACAAGAGTAGCAATCCAAAAACAAACCAAAAAAATCATAATTAAGAGGAAGAAATCTAACAATAGATAAGTCACAAATAAATTTGTGTAATCATCATTTTTTGAAGTCTTTTTGACAAGCCTAATCTTCGACTATAATTTTTTTTTTCCTAACAACAAGGTTAACCATTGTCATTAGATAATTTGTTTTAAGAATATCAAATGGGTAAGACAGGTAGCTATTACTTTCGACAATTCAATCAATTTGTTGGACATTTTTTTGCTTTTTGTTCCCATCTCTACAGAAATAAGAAACCTACAGGTTTAAAAGAGTGTCTTCTTCATCTACATAGGATATTTGTGTGTCGTGGTTATCTTCATTACTAGAATATTTGAAACTATTTTAAAATATTAAAATAATTTTTTTATAAAAAAAAACCCAGTTCATGAACATAAAAGTAATTTTGACGTTTGAAAGATAAATGAAAATTTACTTTACTTAATGACATTTTTTCTCTCCCCGTTTGGGCGGCTACGGTTGAATGCCAAAAAAGATAAAATAAAGTAGAGAATAATATGAGACACTTAAACATTTTATTAGCCCCCAGAAGAAAAAAAAGTTTGGAAGTTGCACAAAATTCAAAGTTTGAAGGTTTCTTTCAACTACAGTTATCACTGGGGGGTGATGCTAATGAGAATACTTGATACATGCAATGCAGGTAAGTGAAATGAAGAAAAATTACTTATGAAGTTTTATGTTATTTTACTTTTGCAAGATAAATGAATAAGAAGAAAATAATTTACTAAGAACATAGATATATGAAGCACTACAACCTTACCACTGTCTAGACAGAAAAATGCATATAAGCTTAAGCATATTCTTTACCAAAGGAATTTGCACACACAACCCAACCCATGAGAAAATTGATAGAGTCACAATTAGAATAGTCAGAAAAGTAGAATGAAAGAAAATTTTATATTAAATGGACAATGAATACAAGTGCTCTCTCTCTCTCTCTGGATTACTCTTTTTGTATATCTCTACATTCCAACTATAAAAAAGATGTCATAGATGCTTAATTAATATATGCTTAAGCTCATCTAATTTTATATTATATGGACATCTTTTTTATAGTTGGAATGTAGAGATATACAAAAAGAGCAATCCAGAGAGCTTGGAAGCGTTGTATTCATTGTCCATATAAAAAAGATGTCTATATAGTGTTGAAAGAAAGCAAGTTAGATGAGCTTGGAGATAAAATAGGCATTCTTGGATGCAAATGAATTATCTTCAACTTCTCCAATTTCTATAAAATACACAAAATATAAGAGTACTTCAAACTTTTGTAACTTTTGTAGTATAAATCAAGAAAGTCGAATCATAGTTAAAATAGGAATCTCATGTCTACTTTTTGTACTAACAAACTTAATAATTACATCAATCAACTAATGTTGGATTGCATCAACCTTGTAAAAATAGTTCAACAGAATAATGTATATGAAATGTTGATTGGTCTTGTATCCACATTGGACTTGGGTTCTACTTACGTCTCCATCTCTGTTTCTCCAATCTTTCTTCACATACAACTCCACCTGATCTTGGATTGGAAAAATGTGGGGTCTACCATTTATTCTTCTAATCTACAAGTAGCTCAGTGATAATTCCTTACCAATATGTCTCATTTCCCTATAAGTTCTAGACCAAAATGAAAGAAAAAATTAAAACAAGTAATGCCCAAAAAGAAATACTAAAACTATAGGAACCATCAGATAACCTCAACCCTATTGTTTGATTCTCAATCCAACACCTCAAGAATGTTTAAAATCTTATGATGCTTAAACATTGTTTTCTCAAGGCTTCTAAATAATAAGAAAACTCCTCTAAAATGTCAAATATAGTACTTGCCTCAACTAAAAGCATCATTTTAATCATGTCTTTACAGAATCAAGAGTTTTTAGGAGGAATGAAATGCCAAGAGTTCAAGAAGGAGAATCTCGATCCTCAGTCCTAATTGATATCTGTCTGGATTCTGAATAGCCTAACATTAACTACAAGATTCGTTATAATTGTAAAGATCAGGCCATCTTTAAGAGCCTAACACGAAAGTACTATGATAATTGCATAAACCAGGTACTCTTGTAAGAATTCCAAATATCTAAAAAGGTAATTAGAAAATCCTACAGTTCAATAACTAGATTAATGACACACAGTATGCGTGGTTGCAAAAGATGTAGAACGGTAAATGATTAAAGCATGTCCCTTTGGAATATGAAAATACTCTACGTGAGACATAACTATGAGAGTTTCTTGAAAATTGAAAATCCTTAATGAGGTAGTAAAATGTATATGATTTATTTATGAATACTTAGTGGGAAGCCTCTTGTTGGTATGTTTTTTATTTAATGACAACATGACCATCTAATTGGAGTTATAAAAGTAGAGAGAATTAATTTGGTGTGTTTCTTTCACAGATAAATGCTTCAATTTTTTGTTTCACTCCCCAATACTAACAAAAAAATGGATATAACCAAAATGTACATTTCTCTTTCTTTCTTTGCTAGACTAGCCAACGAAAAAGATATTTTAAAAAAGGATTTGATGGACTTGAATTAAATAATTTGGGAAAGAGAAGGCATCGTAATGTGGTCAGAGAAGAAGATGCTAAATGTAAATTGAGGAAGTATTAGTGGTGATAATGGGTAAATGAGGTTTTGGGGTTGATATAATGATGGAGGAGGTGGGGAGAACGTGGTGCTAAAGATTATGCGATCATGGTACTAGATTGGTAGGAAAATAATTTGGTATAACAATAGTGATCGGAGGAGGTTTTAGTGCTAATAAAAGCATTGGTGATAGTGGCATGGAGGGTGGCGGGGGAAGGATTTGGGGGTGATAGCTGTAGCAAGGAGGTGTGGGTAATAGTGATGATAGTGGTGATAGTGGGATAGTTTTAAACAAAAATTACGCCGCTTTTTATTCCTTGCCTTGATACTCTCATCCCCACTACTACCACTGTCACTTTATCACCTTCACCTCCACCATTGCACCAACACCACCACCTTTAAAACCAAGGTTTCAAAAAGCGCTTAGATGTGGTAGACCATAGCTTTAACTGAAGTGGGTACACCACCACCTTTAAAACCAAGGTTTTAAAAAGCGCTTAGAAGTGGTGGACCATAGCTTTAACTTAAGTGGGTTTAAGCGTAGCTTAAGCAGAAAAAGGCGGAAAAAAGTCGAGGGCCCCCAAATCACTACTACCCACCTTCGCTACAACTATCATCCCCAAATCCTTCTCCTGCCACCCCCCATGCCACTATCACCAACACCTTTATTAGCACTAAAACCTCCTCCAACCAATATTACGATACAAAAATATTTTCCTACCAATCTAGTACCATGATGGCATAACCTTTAAAACTCCTTCCTCGCTACAACTATCATCCTTCTCCTGCCACACTTTTCGATAATGAAAAGTCAAGGGCTAAAGGATTAAAATGTGTTAGATATTTAAATTTTTTTGGTAAATTAGTCTTTAAAGAATTCCGATAATAGGGTTCAGACTATGATTCAATTTAATCTCTCTCAAATAATGTTTTCCATATTTGTGTAATGTACATCCATCATAGAGAAAACACGGATGCCACAAAGGTTTTTCATTTAATATTAAATGAAAGCAAAGTTTGTAATCCAACATGCAATTGTTCTATTTAACTTCTCTCAAATAAAATTTTCCATAATTGTGTCATGTACATCCGTGATCGAGAAAGCACAGATGTCACGACAAGAATGTTCTTCATTTAATATCAAATGAACGCAAGAAAATTCGAAACCCAACATGCAATCATTCTATTTAACCTCAAAAAAATCCATAATTGTGTCGTGTACATCCGTCATAGAGAAAGCACGGATGCCAGGACACGAAGGTTTTCCATTTAATATTAAATGAATGCAACAAAATTTGAAATCCAGAGTGCAATCATTAAGAAACTAACCATTCTACTATAAATTCAATAAAATTTAGAAACAATACATAAATTAAATTAAATTAAGTCAAGTCATATCTAGATTCCCCCCAGAGTTAATAAACATCACAATGCCGGTTAAACCAACACCAACACGAACTCAACATCATAGAACTATATAGGGAATACTGGCTTAGGCCATCCGCACCTAGGATAGCACAGAGTCTCTATCTACTTCATAGCAATCATTCTTGATCTACATGGTTACCCCATATATCTGGTACTTTACCTCGTAACTCTATTTTCGTTGCCACATTTGAATTCATCTGATCACTCCCCAAAACGGAATGTCATCCTCAGTGGCCGGAATTTATCCGTACTCGAATCAGAGAAACTGCAGGTGACCACGCCTAATACATTAAAAACACAGTGAATATTGATATAGCTGTACAACATAATAATCACAAATTCGACTAAAAAATAATAAACAACGATATGACACAATCATAATACGACAGTACAATTAAGCAATCACAAATTATAATAATGTAGCAATCAATAAAATTGATGAATTATAAACTAAGGTTAGGGTCAGTCTGAGAGTACAAACCTTTGAATGATTGAAGAGGAAAGGAGGGTTTTGATAATTTGGTAAATGGGTAGGATTGAGAAGAGGAGGAGGAGGGATTGTAACAGGTGGACAGAAGTGGCTTCTCTGAATCAAACGCCATTGATTGGATCCAAAACTAAATTGCCTCTTTTCTCCAATGCCTGAAAACCCTAATGAACCCCTCATCATCTTCTCTCTCTCTCTCTCTCTCTCTCTCTCCCATTCTGAATCTTCCCTGGTATTTATAGCTCAAAACCCTCATCTAATTTTTTTAAAAAAATTTACGGAAATACAGTAAAAAATCAAAACAAAATTTTCTTTTTTAGGGTTTTGGGAATATAATCTTAGTTTCAATTAAACCTTAATCCCTAACGATCTCCGATAATTAGGTGCAGGGCGTTTAGAAAACTCTCACGTGGAGGATGGCGTGCGAGGTAGAGGCGTGCTTTAAAAAACGAGCTAATCCAAATCTGGAAGTCCCAAGAAGAGGGGAAAAAAAGAAGGCTAAATTTGAAAAACACTTTTGAACTATCTCCTTTGTGTCAAAAACATCATTAAATTATTTTTTTCGCATAAAACTATACTTAAGTATGGTTGCAAAAAATTCACTCCAATAACGTGAGCTTTCTATTAGAGTTGAGTGAGGTTTTTTGACAATAATAAAAAAGATACATGATGTTTTATTAACAAACTTGCACAGATGAATTAGGTTATCTAATACAAATAGAAAAGTTAGATGTGGTTTTCTAAAAATATACTTCAGTGGGGTTTTTCTGAAAACATACTTCATAAAGGTTTTATGTACAAAAAATAGTTCAGCAAGGGTTTCAGTGTAAAGACGATAGTTCAGGGTGTTTTCAAATGAATAATGCTACATCCACTACCAATTTCACTATATTTTTCTTCACTACCTTAGGTGGCACACTCCAATAGGTAGGAAAAGATAAAGTAGGTGGGAGAACTCTCCAATAGAAGTATATTACCTAAGGTAGTGAAGAAAATGGTAGTGAAATTGGTAGTGGCTAAAGCATTACTCTTTTCAAATTTAGTCAAAAAAAAAACTTGGAATGTTCATATCATTTTCTATCCCTTTTTTTATAATCTAAAAGATAACTCAATTAGTTAAGGAAAATCCGAAAAAAAAAAAAAAAAATTCTATTTGAGGTTGTTAATTGAGTCAAATTCTGTGATGTTAGTTCATTTATTTAATCGAGCCTATAATTGTTTTAATTTATAGACAATTATTTCAAGCGTGCTTCAAATGAGACTGAAGCGACCCTCGAGCTTTTATATATCTTTTCACCTTCCTAAGCTATTGCTTTGTACCATGTTTAGTTTAACAATATAATTATTGGGTACTAGTAATATACACGTGCAATGCACGTATTAATTTTTTTAGAAATAAAGTAAAATCTCTGATTTACACATGCGATGCATATCTTAATAAATAAGATTATATATTTTTAAAAGTAAATGTGAAGATTATAATGGGAGAGTTGGAGTTGCACGTAAGTGGATGGATTTACAACTCCAACTCTTTCATTATAATAGTTTTAGATATAGATAGATATTAATTTAACCGCGTGATGCACATTTAATATATTTTAAAAAAATAAAGTAAAAAATATAACATAGTGAGTAGGGGTGGGCATCGGTCGGTATCCGTCCTAATATGGACCATCCATCACCGATCCAAAGAAGATCGGTTTTTTAATTTTCTCATCCGCAACCAATCCGAACCTTAATTGGATCGGTTTCCATCCAAGCCGATTAAGCTCGGTTTGGATTGGATTGGATGGTCGGTTTAGCGTGCTACTTTTCACCTTCAACATCATTCATAATTTTGTTGAAATTTAAAAGATCAACTTCAATCAAACTTAAGAAAAACCTGCTATTTGTTATTCAGAAATGAATTTAAAATGAAGATTCATAAAACCATAAGTTGTTAGTGAATTTTGCACTAATTGTTTGAGATGATGACGTTTAAATGAGTGAGATAAACTGCTTTTTCACTTGCATACTTCTGTAATCTTAGTTTATTATCATAAAAGAAACATCAATAACCATAGCTAATTGAATTTCAGGTGCAATAAAAAAAGATTTAGAAAATAATTTCTGCTTGACTTGATTAAAGTAACTACTAAATCTTACATCAACTTTATGATTCTATTAAGTTGGGTCACACTGTAAATCAAGCATTGCTCAACAACATAACACACGGGATTATGGAGAACCAAAACATAGGTAGAACAACTGCTCGGTTTGTATTAAAGAAATTAAAAAAGACTGTTTGTATCTCAAGGAAAATAAGAAATAACTATTTGTATATTCAAGAAATTAAAGGAGAACTATATTTTTTATGGACTTATGCATAAAGGTATAGTCGGTTCGGTTTCATTGGTTATTTGAAAACCTCATCCAACAACCGAACAGGTCCAATTGGTTATTGAAGATCAAGAACCGATCCAATCCAAACCCCCAATTGGTTCGGTTAAAAACCGGTCGGTTCGGGTTGGATTGGTCGGTTCGGATAATATTTATCCACCCCTAGTTGTGAGGACTCGAACCTGAGACCTCGTTCATATTAGTCATGCAGGTGTAATGTATGCATTGGTAGATTTACAAATTTACAAATGACACTAAGCCCTTCTCCCATTATAATATATTAGATTAGATATTTAAGAGATTAGAGATATAAATAATGTAAGAGGCACATATATGGTTACTAGCAAGTCTTTAAAAATCTTCATGGTAACCATCTTTTCTCACAGATGCAACTAAAATATCTGACAAGATTATCTTTTTTTTTTTTGATGAATCGGATAGGGTCTTACGACCCCAGCCATCAAAAAATATATCTGACAAGATTATCAATTTTAATATGAGACAGTACTACATTTTTCACATATGTTTTTCTAAAATTAATATGAAGAAACAACCTAATCTTGGAGAGAATGCTAAATATAGGTGTAAATAAGTTTGAACTGCTTAAATGAGTAGTGCACGCCCGCCCACGCCTTTTCCTTAAAAAAATGTCGATTCTATATGAAACAAGCTTGAACATACTTAATTGAGTTCAAATCGGGTCTCTTGTCAAGTCTACACAAGCTAAGTTTAAGGAGACTACAATCATGTATGTTCATATGTTTTATCAACTATAAATAGAACCCAATTGTTCATAGTTTCAATCGAGTTTGGAATTGCATTTTAGTCTAATGCTGAATATAGTAGGGTTTATCATCATCATATATAGCTCCACAGATTCAAATAATTTATGTACTACTTGATATTTCATGTAGACAGCAGACCACACAATTTTGAATTTTTTTTGAATTTTTCCCCGTACTTGCCCACCAGGGGCGTATCTGAATTTCAGGGGGCCCTAAGCAAATTATCAAATTGGATCTTTTGAAAGTTGACAAAATAATAATGACAAGTATTTAAATGCAACAAACTTGGAGCATTGGAGAACAATCTATTTAAATGAAAACAAATTTATATATATGCTTCAAAAAAAAATTTAATTGATAACGTACACTTTTTATATGAAATGTATCGTGGCCAAAAGTTGGACAAACTCTAACAACAAAACAAAATATGTTATCTCAAAGAGTTAATATGATATATTAGATAACACGATCAGAATTAAATGATGATGAATATATGTATATGAAAATACTAGTTGGAAGCTTAAAATATAGAATAACCATATGCACTTGAAGATTTGGTTAGAAATTTATCATAAACAGGTAAATATCATATACAATAGAACATTGAAAAATATCATAGAGTGACATACATGGGCTAAGTGAAAAATAATATTAAATTCATAAAATGGTAAAATGACATATGTATGGCTATGTAAAAAAATAATTATTTTTTTAAAAAAATTTGATTGAAATCTTAATTGGACCATGCAAGTTTTGAACCTGCAAAACTCACATTATTAGCACAACACTCTAACCAACTAAGTTAATAAGCCAATTGTTAATATAATGTAATTATATCAAAAAATATTACATTTTATTTTTTAACATTGTAAATCCTTAAAAAATATGGGGCCCAAAGCAGTTGCTTGTGCTGCTTGGGCCCAAATCCGCCCATGCTGCCCACTTTTTGAAAATATTAACCAAACTATCCCACTTTTGAAAATATTTATCCAACTGATCCAGTTTTGAACACGTCAGCATATAAAACATTATGGCAATAACGGCATATGTTGTTTTAATGTCGTTGTTGCCAATAGCGGCACCTGTAAAAAAAACGTCGTTGTTGGGAGTAACGACATCAGTATATCTTGCGTTCACTTAGAAGTTATATGACCTAAGGAAAAAAAATGTAAGTGAAAATCGCTTATAACTGATGCCATTATTCCCAATAACGGCATAATTAGCCTGATGCCGCTATTGGCAATAACAGAATCAGTACAATCTACATTGTACTCCAAATTTTGTGCAGGTGCATCAACTTCAAGTTTGATTTCGACTTTCATACAGGAAGTATTTCTTAAAACTCAAAACAAGAAAGTTGTAGATCATTTTCTTGGTGTTCCATAGCATTTTGAATCACTCAGTCGGAGTTCGGATAATAAAGTTATGCCCGTATTACGTAGCAATGTCAAAACTGTCCAGAAAAAATTATAAATGAAAATCACTTATAACTGATGCTAATATTACCAATAACAGCTTAATTAGCCTGATGCCACTATTAGCAATAACGACATCAGTATAATCTATAGTGTACTCCAAATTTCTGGACAGTTTCGATATTTCTACGTAATCTGGGCACAACTTTATCATCCGAACTCCGATCGAGATGATTCAAAATGTTATGGAACACCAAGACAAACCTCTACAACTTTTATGTTTTGAATTTTGAGAGATACTAGCTCCATCAAGGTAAAAAACGGGTTTGAGTTGATGCACATGCACAAAATTTGGAGTACACTGTGGATCGTACTGATGCCGCTATTGCCAATAGCGGCATCAAGCTAATTATGTCGCTATTGACAATAGCGGCATCAGTTATAAGTGATTTTCACTTACTATTTTTTTCTCAAGTCATAGATTTCTTAAGTGAATGCAATATGTATTAATGATGTTATTTCCAATAACAAAAACGGAAAAAAATAAAAAATACAAGTGTTGCTATTGGCAACAACGACACCAAAATAACAGATGTAGTTATTGCCAATAGCGTTTTATACTAACATGCCCAAAACCGAGTCAGTTGGGTAAATATTTTCGAAAGCTGGTTAGTTTGGTCAATATGTTCAAAAAGTTGGTTTGTACTAAAAAAAATCACATTTTAAAGTTGGTTAGTACTAAAAAAAATCACATTTTTCCATGTATGTTTTAGAAATC